>JAAONU010000001.1:16635700-16973507 GCA_012932295.1 Cyclina sinensis | reverse complement strand
ATACTGTTATGGGCACGATTATTTCCCCTTGCTCTCTGTTCGTGTCTCTTAAGGAAAGACTAACATTTTTCTACATTTCTGCAGAGAATTTTCAGAAGAAAACTGCTGCAGAGGATGTTCCATCTGAAATCGCCTCTTCAATCTAGCGCGCTAATAAAAAAGAAAGAATAAATCCAAACTGTCTAAAAGAATTCCACGTGCAGATTTCAAGTCCACATACTGGCTGAAGAACATACCTGTTCATTCTGTGCAGATTCAAGTCGATACATTAAGACTAGGTCAGCTCCTCTATATCCGCGTATGCCTGTATAAGGCCTATACGTTATATAACATATAAGTTGAAAATATTTGCTTTGGGTTTTTGAGACCTACATAACCAACAGTCTTGCCAAAGATCTCATATGATTGCTAGGTGTGTCAATTTTTTATTGATATCAGTTGCATTGAAATCGGTCCAGGACATACCGAGTGATAGCCTGCAGAAGTGAGTGCTCTTAAAGGAAGAAAAATCGCCCATATAACACCGTTTCCGCTGAAAAGTAGCCTTCGTGTTTTTGAGAACTCAAAAACTCGTGGCTACTACGCTTGACCCACATAACCAACAGTCTTGCCATATATCTCATATGATTGCTGTAACGTCCATTTTCCATTGATAGCAGTTGCATTGAAATCGGTCCAGGACTTACCGAGCGATAGCCTGCAGAATTGAGTACTCTTAAACGAAGAAAATCGGCTATTTAACACCGTTTCCGCTGAAAAGTAGCCTTCGTGTTTTTGAGAACTCAAAAACACGGAGCTACCACGGTTGAACTGCACAACCTACAAACGTGCAGTCTATTTCATATGAATGCTTGTAGGGCCAACTTTCATTCGACACCGTTCGCTTTAAAATCGGTCCAGGCGCTACCGGCAAACAGCCCGCAGAAGTGAGTGCTCCGAAAGACGGGAAATCACTAGTATGAACATCAGTTTAAGCTTATCTGGATACTGTTATGGGCACAATTATTTCCCCTTGCTCTCTGTTCAGATCTCTTAAGGAAAGACTAACATTTTTCTACATTTTGCAGAGAAATTTCAGAAGAAAAATGCTGCAGAGGATGTTCCAGCTGAAATCGCCTCTTCAATCTAGCGCGCTTATAAATAAAAGAAAGAAAAAAATCCAAACTGTCTAAAATGAATTCCACGTGCAGATTTCAAGTCCACACACTGGCTGAAGCACATACCTATTCATTCTGTGCAGATTCAAGTCGATACATTAACAATGGGTCAGCTCCTCTATATCCGCGTATGCCTGTATAAGGCCTATACGTTATATATACATATACGTTGAAAATATTTGCTTCGTGTTTTTGAGAACTCAAAAACACGGGGCTACCACGCTTGACCTACATAACCAACAGCCTTGCCAAAGATCTCATATGATTGCTTGTAGCGTCAATTTTCCATTGATAGCAGTTGCATTGAAATCGGTCCAGGACTTACCGAGCGATAGCCTGCAGAAGTGAGTGCTCTTAAACGAAGAAAAATCGCCCATATAACACCGTTTCCGCTGAAAAGTAGCCTTCGTGTTTTTGAGAACTCAAAAACACGGAGCTACCACGGTTGAACTGCACAACCTACAAACGTGCAGTCTATCTCATATGAATGCTTATAGGGTCAACTTTCATTCGACACCTTTGCTTTAAAATCGGTCCAGGCATTACCGGCAGACAGCCCGCAGAAGTGAGTGCTCCGAAAGACGGGAAATCACTAGTATGAACATCAGAATAAGCTTATCTGGATACTGTTATGGGCACGATTATTTCCCCTTGCTCTCTGTTCGTGTCTCTTAAGGAAAGACTAACATTTTTCTACATTTCTGCAGAGAATTTTCAGAAGAAAACTGCTGCAGAGGATGTTCCAGCTGAAATCGCCTCTTCAATCTAGCGCGCTTATAAATAAAAGAAAGAAAAAAATCCAAACTGTCTAAAATGAATTCCACGTGCAGATTTCAAGTCCACACACTGGCTGAAGCACATACCTGTTCATTCTGTGCAGATTCAAGTCGATACATTAACAATGGGTCAGCTCCTCTATATCCGCGTATGCCTGTATAAGGCCTATACGTTATATATACATATACGTTGAAAATATTTGCTTCGTGTTTTTGAGAACTCAAAAACACGGGGCTACCACGCTTGACCTACATAACCAACAGCCTTGCCAAAGATCTCATATGATTGCTTGTAGCGTCAATTTTCCATTGATAGCAGTTGCATTGAAATCGGTCCAGGACTTACTGAGCGATAGCCTGCAGAAGTGAGTGCTCTTAAACGAAGAAAAATCGCCCATATAACACCGTTTCCGCTGAAAAGTAGCCTTCGTGTTTTTGAGAACTCAAAAACACGGAGCTACCACGGTTGAACTGCACAACCTACAAACGTGCAGTCTATCTCATATGAATGCTTATAGGGTCAACTTTCATTCGACACCTTCTGCTTTAAAATCGGTCTTGGCATTACCGGCAGACAGCCCGCAGAAGTGAGTGCTCCGAAACACGGGAAATCACTAGTATGAACATATGAATAAGCTTATCTGGATACTGTTATGGGCACGATTATTTCCCCTTGCTCTCTGTTCGTGTCTCTTAAGGAAAGACTAACATTTTTCTACATTTCTGCAGAGAAATTTCAGAAGAAAAATGCTGCAGAGGATGTTCCAGCTGAAATCGCCTCTTCAATCTAGCGCGCTTATAATTAAAAGAAAGAAAAAAATCCAAACTGTCTAAAATGAATTCCACGTGCAGATTTCAAGTCCACACACTGGCTGAAGCACATACCTGTTCATTCTGTGCAGATTCAAGTCGATACATTAACAATGGGTCAGCTCCTCTATATCCGCGTATGCCTGTATAAGGCCTATACGTTATATATACATATACGTTGAAAATATTTGCTTCGTGTTTTTGAGAACTCAAAAACACGGGGCTACCACGCTTGACCTACATAACCAACAGTCTTGCCAAAGATCTCATATGATTGCTTGTAGCGTCAATTTTCCATTGATAGCAGTTGCATTGAAATCGGTCCAGGACTTACCGAGCGATAGCCTGCAGAAGTGAGTGCTCTTAAACGAAGAAAAATCGCCCATATAACACCGTTTCCGCTGAAAAGTAGCCTTCGTGTTTTTGAGAACTCAAAAACACGGAGCTACCACGGTTGAACTGCACAACCTACAAACGTGCAGTCTATCTCATATGAATGCTTATAGGGTCAACTTTCATTCGACACCTTTCGCTTTAAAATCGGTCCAGGCATTACCGGCAGACAGCCCGCAGAAGTGAGTGCTCCGAAAGACGGGAAATCACTAGTATGAACATCAGAATAAGCTTATCTGGATACTGTTATGGGCACGATTATTTCCCCTTGCTCTCTGTTCGTGTCTCTTAAGGAAAGACTAACATTTTTCTACATTTCTGCAGAGAATTTTCAGAAGAAAACTGCTGCAGAGGATGTTCCAGCTGAAATCGCCTCTTCAATCTAGCGCGCTTATAATAAAAGAAAGAAAAAAATCCAAACTGTCTAAAATGAATTCCACGTGCAGATTTCAAGTCCACACACTGGCTGAAGCACATACCTATTCATTCTGTGCAGATTCAAGTCGATACATTAACAATGGGTCAGCTCCTCTATATCCGCGTATGCCTGTATAAGGCCTATACGTTATATATACATATACGTTGAAAATATTTGCTTCGTGTTTTTGAGAACTCAAAAACACGGGGCTACCACGCTTGACCTACATAACCAACAGCCTTGCCAAAGATCTCATATGATTGCTTGTAGCGTCAATTTTCCATTGATAGCAGTTGCATTGAAATCGGTCCAGGACTTACCGAGCGATAGCCTGCAGAAGTGAGTGCTCTTAAACGAAGAAAAATCGCCCATATAACACCGTTTCCGCTGAAAAGTAGCCTTCGTGTTTTTGAGAACTCAAAAACACGGAGCTACCACGGTTGAACTGCACAACCTACAAACGTGCAGTCTATCTCATATGAATGCTTATAGGGTCAACTTTCATTCGACACCTTTGCTTTAAAATCGGTCCTGGCATTACCGGCAGACAGCCCGCAGAAGTGAGTGCTCCGAAAGACGGGAAATCACTAGTATGAACATCAGAATAAGCTTATCTGGATACTGTTATGGGCACGATTATTTCCCCTTGCTCTCTGTTCGTGTCTCTTAAGGAAAGACTAACATTTTTCTACATTTCTGCAGAGAATTTTCAGAAGAAAAATGCTGCAGAGGATGTTCCAGCTGAAATCGCCTCTTCAATCTAGCGCGCTTATAAATAAAAGAAAGAAAAAAATCCAAACTGTCTAAAATGAATTCCACGTGCAGATTTCAAGTCTACACACTGGCTGAAGCACATAGCTATTCATTCTGTGCAGATTCAAGTCGATACATTAACAATGGGTCAGCTCCTCTATATCCGCGTATGCCTGTATAAGGCCTATACGTTATATATACATATACGTTGAAAATATTTGCTTCGTGTTTTTGAGAACTCAAAAACACGGGGCTACCACGCTTGACCTACATAACCAACAGTCTTGCCAAAGATCTCATATGATTGCTTGTAGCGTCAATTTTCCATTGATAGCAGTTGCATTGAAATCGGTCCAGGACTTACCGAGCGATAGCCTGCAGAAGTGAGTGCTCTTAAACGAAGAAAAATCGCCCATATAACACCGTTTCCGCTGAAAAGTAGCCTTCGTGTTTTTGAGAACTCAAAAACACGGAGCTACCACGGTTGAACTGCACAACCTACAAATGTGCAGTCTATCTCATATGAATGCTTATAGGGTCAACTTTCATTCGACACCTTTTGCTTTAAAATCGGTCCAGGCATTACCGGCAGACAGCCCGCAGAAGTGAGTGCTCCGAAAGACGGGAAATCACTAGTATGAACATCAGAATAAGCTTATCTGGATACTGTTATGGGAACGATTATTTCCCCTTGCTCTCTGTTCGTGTCTCTTAAGGAAAGACTAACATTTTTCTACATTTCTGCAGAGAATTTTCAGAAGAAAACTGCTGCAGAGGATGTTCCAGCTGAAATCGCCTCTTCAATCTAGCGCGCTTATAAATAAAAGAAAGAAAAAAATCCAAACTGTCTAAAATGAATTCCACGTGCAGATTTCAAGTCCACACACTGGCTGAAGCACATACCTGTTCATTCTGTGCAGATTCAAGTCGATACATTAACAATGGGTCAGCTCCTCTATATCCGCGTATGCCTGTATAAGGCCTATACGTTATATATACATATACGTTGAAAATATTTGCTTCGTGTTTTTGAGAACTCAAAAACACGGGGCTACCACGCTTGACCTACATAACCAACAGTCTTGCCAAAGATCTCATATGATTGCTTGTAGCGTCAATTTTCCATTGATAGCAGTTGCATTGAAATCGGTCCAGGACTTACCGAGCGATAGCCTGCAGAAGTGAGTGCTCTTAACGAAGAAAAATCGCCCATATAACACCGTTTCCGCTGAAAAGTAGCCTTCGTGTTTTTGAGAACTCAAAAACACGGAGCTACCACGGTTGAACTGCACAACCTACAAACGTGCAGTCTATCTCATATGAATGGCTATAGGGTCAACTTTCATTCGACACCTTTCGCTTTAAAATCGGTCCAGGCATTACCGGCAGACAGCCCGCAGAAGTGAGTGCTCCGAAAGACGGGAAATCACTAGTATGAACATCAAAATAAGCTTATCTGGATACTGTTATTGGCACAATTATTTCCCTCTGCTCTCTGTTCGTGTCTCTTAAGGAAAGACTAACATTTTTCTATATTTCTGCAGAGAATTTTCAGAAGAAAACTGCTGCAGAGGATGTTCCAGCTGAAATCGCCTCTTCAATCTAGCGCTTATAAATAAATGAAAGAAAAAAAATCCAAACTGTCTAAAATGAATTCCACCTGAGATTGCAAGTCCACACACTGGCTGAAGCACATACCTGTTCATTCTGTGCAGATTCAAGTCGATACATTAACAATGGGTCAGCTCCTCTATATCCGCGTATGCCTGTATAAGGCCTATACGTTATATATACATATACGTTGAAAATATTTCCTTCGTGTTTTTGAGAACTCAAGATCACGGGGCTACCACGCTTGACCTATATACCAACAGTCTTGCCAAAGATTTCATATGATTGCTTTTAGCGTCAATTTTCCATTGACAGCAGTTGCATTGAAATCGGTTTAGGACTTACCGAGCGATACCCTGCAGAAGAGATTGCTCTTAGACGAAAAAAAAACGCCCATACAACACCGTTTCCGCTGAAAAGTAGCCTTCGTGTTTTTGAGAACTCAAAAACACAGAGCTACCATGGTTGAACTGCACAACCTACAAACGTGCAGTCTATCTCATATAAATGCTTGTAGGGTCAACCTTTATTCGACACATTTCGCTTTAAAATCGGTCCAGGCATTACCGGCAGACAGCCCGCAGAAGTGAGTGCTCCGAAAGACGGGAAATCACTAGTATGAACATCAGAATAAGCTTATCTGGATACTGTTATGGGCACGATTATTTCCCCTTCCTCTCTTTTCGTGTCTCTTAAGGAAAGACTAACATTTTTCTACATTTCTGCAGAGAATTTTCAGAAGAAAACTGCTGCAGAGGATGTTCCAGCTGAAATCGCCTCTTCAATCTAGCGCGCTAATAAAAAAAGAAAGAAAAAAATCCAAACTGTCTAAAATGAATTCCACGTGCAGATTTCAAGTCCACATACTGGCTGAAGCACATACCTGTTCATTCTGTGCAGATTCAAGTCGATACATTAAGACTAGGTCAGCTCCTCTATATCCGCGTATGCCTGTATAAGGCCTATACGTTATATATACATATAAGTTGAAAATATTTGCTTTGGGTTTTTGAGACCTACATAACCAACAGTCTTGCCAAAGATCTCATATGATTGCTAGGTGTGTCAATTTTTTATTGATATCAGTTGCATTGAAATCGGTCCAGGACATACCGAGCGATAGCCTGCAGAAGTGAGTGCTCTTAAAGGAAGAAAAATCGCCCAGATAACACCGTTTCCGCTGAAAAGTAGCCTTCGTGTTTTTGAGAACTCAAAAACTCGTGGCTACTACGCTTGACCCACATAACCAACAGTCTTGCCATATATCTCATATGATTGCTGTAACGTCCATTTTCCATTGATAGCAGTTGCATTGAAATCGGTCCAGGACTTACCGAGCGATAGCCTGCAGAAGTGAGTGCTCTTAAACGAAGAAAAATCGGCTATCTAACACCGTTTCCGCTGAAAAGTAGCCTTCGTGTTTTTGAGAACTCAAAAACACGGAGCTACCACGGTTGAACTGCACAACCTACAAACGTGCAGTCTATTTCATATGAATGCTTATAGGGCCAACTTTCATTCGACACCGTTCGCTTTAAAATCGGTCCAGGCGCTACCGGCAAACAGCCCGCAGAAGTGAGTGCTCCGAAAGACGGGAAATCACTAGTATGAACATCAGTTTAAGCTTATCTGGATACTGTTATGGGCACGATTATTTCCCCTTGCTCTCTGTTCAGATCTCTTAAGGAAAGACTAACATTTTTCTACATTTTTGCAGAGAATTTTCAGAAGAAAACAGCTGCAGAGGATGTTCCAGCTGAAATCGCCTCTTCAATCTAGCGCATTATAAATAAAAGAAAGAAAAAAGTCAAAACTGTCTTAAATGAATTGCACCTGAGATTGCAAGTCCACACACTGGCTGAAGCACATACCTGTTCATTCTGTGCAGATTCAAGTCGATACATTAACAATGGGTCAGCTCCTCTATATCCGCGTATGCCTGTATAAGGCCTATACGTTATATATACATATACGTTGAAAATATTTGCTTCGTGTTTTTGAGAACTCAAAAACACGGGGCTACCACGCTTGACCTATATAACCAACAGTCTTGCCAAAGATTTCATATGATTGCTTGTAGCGTCAATTTTCCATTGATAGCAGTTGCATTGAAATCGGTCCAAGACTTACCGAGCGTAACCTGCAGAAGTGAGAGCTCTTAAACGAAGAAAAATCGCCCATATAACACCGTTTCCGCTGAAAAGTAGACTTTTTTTTTTGACAACGCAAAAACACGGAGCTACCATGGTTGAACTGCACAACCTACAATCGTGCAGTCTATCTCATATGAATGCCTATAGGGTCAACTTTCATTCGACACCATTCGCTTTAAAATCGGTCCAGGCATTAGCGGCAGACAGCCCGCAGAAGTGAGTGCTCCGAAAGACGGGAAATCACTAGTATGAACATCGGTATAAGCTTATCTGGATACCGTTATGGGCACGATTATTTCCCCTTGCTCTCTGTTCGTGTCTCTTAAGGAAAGACTAACATTTTTCTACGTTTCTGCAGAGAATTTTCAGAAGAAAACTGCTGCAGAGGAAATTCCAGCTGAAATCCCCTGTTGAATCTAGCGCGATTATAAATAAAAGAAAGAAAAAAATCCAAACTGTCTAAAATGAATTCCACGTGCAGATTTCAAGTCCACACATTGGCTGAAGCACATACCTGTTCATTCTGTGCAGATTCAAGTCGATACATTAACAATGGGTCAGCTCCTCTATATCCTGCGTATGCCTGTATAAGGCCTATACGTTATATATACAGATACGTTGAAAATATTTGCTTCGTGTTTTTGAGAACTCAAAAACACGGGGCTTCAAGGATTGACCTACATAACCAACAGTCTTGCTAAAGATCACAAATGATTACTTGTAGCGTCAATTTTCCATTGATAGCAGTTGCATTGAAATCGGTCCAGGACTTACCGATCGATAGCCTGTAGAAGTGAATGCTCTTAAACGAAGAAAAATCGCCCATATAACACCGTTTCCGCTGAAAAGAAGCCTTCGTGTTTTTGAGAACTCAAACACACGGAGCTACCACGGTTGAACTGCTCAACCTACAATCGTGCAGTTTATCTCATATAAATGCTTATAGGGTCAACTTTCATTCTACACCATTCGCTTTAAAATCGGGCCAGGCATTACCGGCAGACAGTCCGCAGAAGTGAGTGCTCCGAAAGACGGGAAATCACTAGTATGAACATCAGAATAAGCTTATCTGGATACTGTTATGGGCACGATTATTTCCCCTTGCTCTCTGTTCGTGTCTCTTAACGAAAGACAAATATTTGTCTACATTTCTGCAGAGAATTTTCAGAAGAAAACTGCTGCAGAGGATATTCCAGCTGAAATCGCCTCTTCAATCTAGCGCGCTTATAAATAAAAGAAAGAAAAAAATCCTAACTGTCTAAAATGAATTCCACGTGCAGATTTCAAGTACACACACTGGCTGAAGCACATACCTGTTCATTCTGTGCAGATTCAAGTCGATACATTAACAATGGGTCAGCTCTTCTATATCCGCGTATGCCTGTATAAGGCCTATACGTTATATATACATATACGTTGAAAATATTTGCTTCGTGTTTTTGAGAACTCAAAAACACGTGCATACCACGCTTGACCTACATAACCAACAGACTTGCCAAAGATCTCGTATGATTGCTTGTAGCGTCAATTTTCCATTGATAGCAGTTGCATTGAAATCGACCCAGGACTTACCGAGCGATAGCCTGCAGAAGTGAGTGCTCTTAAACGAAGAAAAATCGCCCATATAACACCGTTTCCGCTGAAAAGTAGCCTTCGTGTTTTTGAGAACTCAAAAACACGGAGCTACCACGGTTGAACTGCACAACTTACAAACGTGCAGTCCATCTCATATGAATACTTATAGGGTCAACTTTCATTCCACACCTTTCGCTTTAAAATCGGTCCAGGCATTAGCGGCAGACAGCCCGCAGAAGTGAGTGCTCCGAAAGACGGGAAATCACTAGTATGAACATCAGAATAAGCTTATCTGGATACTGTTATGGGCACGATTATTTCCCCTTGCTCTCTGTTCGTGTCTCTTAAGGAAAGACAAACATTTGTCTACATTTCTGCAGAGAATTTTCAGAAGAAAACTGCTGCAGAGGATGTTCCAGCTGAAATCGCCTCTTCAATCTAGCGCGCTTATAAATAAAAGAAAAAAAAATCAAAACTGTCTAAAATGAATTCCATGTGCAGATTTCAAGTCCACACACTAGCTGAAGCACATACCTGTTCATTCTAAGCAGATTCAAGTCGATACATTAACAATAGGTCAGCTCCTCTATATCCGCGTATGCCTGTATATGGCCTATACGTTATATATACATATACGTTGAAAATATTTGCTTCGTGTTTTTGAGAACTCAAAAACACGGGGCTACCACGCTTGACCTACATAACCAACAGTCTTGTCAAAGATCTCATATGATAGCTTGTAGCGTCAATTTTCCATTGATAGCAGTTGCATTGAAATCGGTCCAGGACTTACCGAGCGATAGCTTGCAGAAATGAGTGCTTTTAAACGAAGAAAAATCGCCCATATAACACTGTTTCCGCTGAAAAGTAGCCTTCGTGTTTCTGAAAACTCAAAAACACGGAGCTACCACGGTTGAACTGCACAACCTACAAACGTGCAGTCTATCTCATATAAATGCTTATAGGGTCATCTTTCATTCGACACCATTCGCTTTAAAATCGGTCCAGGCATTTCCGGCAGACAGCCCGCGGAAGTGAGTGCTCCGAAAGACGGGAAATCACTAGTATGAACATCAGAATAAGCTTATCTGGATACTGTTATGGGCACGATTATTTCCACTTGCTCTCTGTTTGTGTCTCTTAACGAAAGACTAACATTTTTCTACATTTCTGCAGAGAATTTTCAGAAGAAAACTGCTGCAGAGGATGTTCCAGCTGAAATCGCCTCTTCAATCTAGCGCGCTTATAAATAAAAGAAAAAAAAATCCAAACTGTCTAAAATGAATTCCACGTGCAGATTTCAAGTCCACACATTGGCTGAAGCACATACCTGTTCATTCTGTGCAGATTCAAGTCGATACATTAACAATGGGTCAGCTCCTCTATATCCGCGTATGCCTGTATATGGCCTATACGTTATATATACATATACGTTGAAAATATTTGCTTCGTGTTTTTGAGAACTCAAAAACACGTGCATACCACGCTTGACCTACATCACCAACAGTCTTGCCAAAGATCTCATATGATTGCTTGTAGCGTCAATTTTCCATTGATAGCAGTTGCATTGAAATCGGTCCAGGACTTACCGAGCGATAGCCTGCAGAAGTAAGTGCATCTTAAACGAAGAGAAATCGCCCATATAACACCGTTTCCGCTGAAAATTAGCCGTTGTGTTTTTGAGAACTCAAAAACACGGAGCTACCGCTTTTGAACTGCACAACCTACAAACGTGCAGTCTATCTCATATGAATGCTTATATGGTCAACTTTCATTCGACACCTTTCGCTTTAAAATCGGTCCAGGCATTACCGGCAGACAGCCCGCAGAAGTGAGTGCTCCGAAAGACGGGAAATCACTAGTATGAACATCAGAATAAGCTTATCTGGATACTGTTATGGGCACGATTATTTCCCCTTGCTCTCTGTTCGTGTCTCTTAAGGAAAGTCTAACATTTTTCTACATTTCTGCAGAGAATTTTCAGAAGAAAACTGCTGCAGAGGATATGCAGTTGTTATTGGCACTACATGTATTTATTGTTGTGAATGGTTACTGTTGTCATTGCCCTCGCTCACGGATGTCATTGCCAATGTTTATTGTTGTCAGTGGTTAATGTCGCCATTGCCCTCGCTCTGGGTTGTCATTGCCACTGTTTATTGTTTTCAATGGTTACTGCGGTGGTCTAAATACGGAGTTTTTAAGATCAAGTACAGACGTCGAATCGTCTTCTCTTGAACGGTATCAGCTCGAGAGTTTAAAATGTTAAGTTTAGTTAAGCTAAATTAGTTTCACGCTCGCTTGCATCAGGGCCATGCCAGGAAGGAAGTTTAATTGACCATCTTTCCTAGGAAGGGTTAGTACTAGACACCATGTTCCGTAAGAGACTGCCAACTTTTTCAAATAGAGAGTCATGGTTGGTATCAGATCTTCAGTTAAGGAGGAAGTAAGTGACCTTAATCATAATATCGCCATTGTATAATTTGGGAAAACCCATTTAACTGTGATTGCCATTACTTACTACTGCCATTGTTATATCTTTCGATTTCATTTCCTCTGCTCACTATTGTCACTACCACTGTTTATTGTTGTCATAAGATACTATCGTCAATGTCCCAGTTTACTGTCACTGCCACCGTCGTTGTCATTGGTTTATGCCGTCATTGCTCTCGCTCACGGTTGTCACTACCACTGTTTGTTGTTTTCACTGGCAACTGTCGTCATTCCCCTTGCTTACTGTTGTCACTGCCACTATTTATCGCTGTCATTAGTTACTGTCGTCATTGCCCTCGCATCACGGTTGGCATTGCCACTGTATATTGCTGTCAATGTTTACTGTCGTCATTGCCATTACTTACACTTGTCATTGCCACAGTGGATTGTTTTTATTGGAAACTGTCGTCATTGCCCTCGCTCACGGTCGTCATTGCCACTGTTTATCGCTGTCATTGGTTGATGTCATTGCCCTCGCCCACAGTTGTTATTGGCACTACATGTATTTATTGTTGTCAATGGTTACTGTTGTCATTGCCCTCGCTCACGGATGTCATTGCCAATGTTTATTGTTGTCAGTGGTAAATGTCGCCATTGCCCTCCCTCTGGGTTGTCATTACCACTGTTTATTTTTGTCAATGGTTACTGTCGTCATTGTACTCCCTCACGGTTGTTATTGCTACTGTTAATTGTTGTCAATGGTAACTGTCGTCATTGCCCTCGCTCACGGTTGTCATTGCCACTGTTATTGTTTTCATTGGTTACTGTCGTCATTACTTACACTTGTCATTTCCACAGCCGATTGTTTTCATTGGTTACGGTCGTCATTGCCCGTACTAAATGTTGTCACTACAACAGTTTATTGTCCTTTGCTTTCAGTTGTCATTGCTTTTGCTTATCATTGCCTTTGCTTAGAGTTGTTATTTCCTTTGCTTACAGTTGTCATTTCCTTTTGGCTTAAATTTGTCATTTCCTTTGGTTTTTAGTTATTTCCTTTGCTCATAGTTTCCATTGCTTTTGCTTACAGTTGTCATTTCCTTTGGTTTATAGTTGTTATTTCCTTTGCTTTAAAGTTGTCATTTCCTTGGGTTATAGTTGTCATTTCCTTTGGTTTATAGTTGTTTTTTCCTTTGCTTATAGTTTTCATTGCTTCTGCTTACAGTTTCCATAATCATTGCATACTGTTTTGATTACCATTGCTAAAGCTGTCATTGACATTGCTTACAGATGTCATTGTTTGTTGTTGTATTTGCACACTGTTGTTCTTGTCATTGGTCTATGGTGTCTTTTCAATTGCTTACAGTGTCCTTGTAAATGCATACAGTTGTAAATGCCATAATTTACTGTAACTGTGTACAGTTGTCGCTTCTTCTGTATACACAGGTGTCATTGCTTATTATTGTAATTTCTGCTATCAATCGTCACTGTTAAAGTTGGCATTGCTTACAGGTGTTATTTCTATATTTGCACAGTGTTGTCATTGCTTACTGTTGTCATTTGTTATATCTTACACTTGCTTATTGTTCATTGCTTACATTTTTCATACCTGGTACTTAGTTTTCATTGCCATTGCTCTGTAGTCATTGCTTAGTTCTCTTTAATACTTGTTTTTTTGAACAACTGTATATGTTTTCTGTTAGTTTAATGTAGGTAATCAATTCTTGCTTGAAGGATTCAATTTTAGCATGTTTCTTTTATATATATTTATTTATTTTTATTAATTATATATACATGTATTTTTGTTTTTCAAATTAATACTTCTGTGTCCCCTTTGTTTTTTCAAAATTTTACTTATTTCAAGGTAGCTTTAAGGTTAGCAAGGTAGCAAGGTAGCTTTAAGGTAAGCTTGAGTCAGCACTTTATGCTGATTCTATCTTCGCCTAACAATTCTATCTTAATTTTGCTTTTTTGCATATCTGAGCTTATGCTCAAGGTGAGCTTTTAGGATCGTCCTGTGTCTGGTGTGCGTTGCCCAGTTTTACCTTTAAACATTCCTCCTAAACCACCAGTTTAAAATTAGAACTTGCCATGGATGTACCTTGCATTAAGCTCTACCAAAGTTATTCAAAGAATTTAATTCCATCAAGAACTCTGGTTGCTATGGCAACAGAAACGAAAAACTTTGAAAATCTTCAAGTCTGAAAACCACAAGGCCTTGAGTTTAGATATTCTGCCTACAAATCCACCTAGAGGTCTGCTACCAAGCTTGTTCGAACTATGATCCTAGGTCAATAATGGCCCTGCCTAGTGAGTCACTTGATTTTTACAAAGGCTTATGTAGGGAAGACTCAAAAGTCTTGTTTGAAACCACATGGTCAAGGGCTTAGATAATCTGCAAGGAGCATCATCTAGAAGTCCTCTATCAAGATTGTACAAATTATACCCAGTCATAAATGGTCCTGTCCTGGGGTCACTTGATTACATTGGCTTATATTGGGAAGACTTAATAAATCTGTAACAGTATGCCTTGAAGCTTACATATTACTGTGTTGTAAAGTCTAGTGGACCTGTACCGAGACTGTTCAAATTTTGTCCCCAAGTCAAAACTGGCCCTGCCCATCATGGTCCTCTTGCCTTATCTTCCTGCTGTAGTTGGTCCATTAGAGCGTCTGATGTGTATATCCTACTCTTGCCCAAAGCAAGACGTATACAAGACTTGCCCTGCTTTTGAAAGTCCAGACAAGACAAGAAACAGCAAAATAAATTTTCAACAATTTCATTCTAGTTGTCTAACAGACTGTCAACATTGCTCGTATACTTCTGATAAACAGAAGCTTAGCCAAAAGAATACTTCAATACACTTTGTCAAGCTATGGTATCTCCGGTTTTAACATCTGTGATTGATACAAGATTATAACCACTGATCAATGATTTGTCAATTCCAATCTTTATTTCCCATTGCATCAAATAAATGTATTGCATAGAAAGTCTGTAGCAGACATAAATGTCTTGTATACGTGGCAAACTAAGCCATAAAATTTCATTTCGAGCTATACAAATTCAATTATAATGTACAATAAATCCAAATGAAGATGCTGATTTCATTTTTTGAGCTAATTAGGTAAAATCACATTTCAATGAAAACCTCTCACATTTAAAACTCAAATATTGAGTAAACTACAGTGCTGCACTGACCTGAACATTCACCAACAAACAAAACTTTTTTTTTCCTGAGAACACTGTTAAAATGTAACCAGAAATAGATAGCAGCTTATCAATTCCATATACCCATGCAAATTATTTCATATTCACAATAAAATTGTTGATTTTTACAAATGTACCTTAATATGCATGTTACAATACATTCAAAGGGTTTTATGAAACATTTGTGTAATTTAATACATACATTCAACACATACTTTTTCTTCCTAACAGCTGCTTCACAATCCATAGTTATAAATACAGGAAGAAGAAAAGATATAAGTACTTGGCTCAAACATTGCATATCACATTTGTAACAGCTACAGCACTGAGGCTACCTTGTTCTAGACATGAGCAACACATTTAAGATGGAAAAAAATATCTAAGTGTCTTACTAGCAACACATTTAAGATGGAAAAAATATCTAAGTGTCTTACTAGCAACACATTTAAGATGGAAAAAATATCTAAGTGTCTTACTAGCAACACATTTAAGATGGAAAAAATATCTAAGTGTCTTACTAGCAACACATTTAAGATGGAAAAAAGATCTAAGTGTCTTACTGGATTTCTTTTAATGTTCTAAACATTTTTTTATACAAGATTGCCTAAAAACCATGGCTAGATTCCAATTAACTCCATGCCCCTTGTGGGGCCTCAAAAAGTTAGTTTTGTGACAAACAAACAAATGAACAGACAGACAGACCAAACAATAAGCTCCCTCAAGGGGCATAAAAAAGTTTTAAAAATGGGCATTAAACTGCCACAGAGGAATGCTTTTTACTTTGAATAAAATGTTTTTAAGCGGTTTCTTTTATGGGATGATATCAAATCAGGAAGTGCATTTTTTGTCAACTGTTACTGGTCAAAGGCACAAATGTTTAGCTGACAAAGTATGTGTTTCAAATTTTGATAAGTAATATTCTAGTAATGATACTGTTCTCTCTCAATAACTACAGATTTTTCATCAGAAATTATAACCCATCTTCAAAATGTTTCATTACACAATAAGGTAATTTCGTCCAAGTTAACATCTAACTGTTCTACATGTGGAGTTTAACACAATGCCATCCCTGATATTAAAAGTGATATATACATGTGAAAGGTTTCACGAGTCTAATTATTGACCTCTGCTGGGAGTCTAAAGGCAACATCTAGAAGTCAACATTTCAAGAAAATGCCGTTAATTCTATTTGCTGGAAAAATAACTTATCCCTCATGATACCCTGTGCAAAAGTGCTCTATACCCTATATCACCTTGCAGCTATTTATAGTCTGTGCATCTATATTTAGTAATATGTTATAATATCTAACAGAGATCTAAGTGAAGTTTGGTTTATCGGGAACAATACAGCCTGATTGCTGTATAACTAGGTTTGCTGCGTAGTTTCCACATTTTACACAAGTTTCTAATGGCTGTTTCTGAACAAGCTGTGACAGAAAACCTGTAAAATACAACAAAACCTTCTCTCAACAAACTGTGACAGAAAAAATGTAAAATACAACATAACCTTCCTGTTGATTTCATCCTTACTTCATTTAGCTCTTATAAATCAACAAATGACAAAGCAACAATGACCTGGAACTGATTATCTGATGGCTGAATCTGATTACAAAAATCACTAGAGATGTGTCCATAGGACATGGATGCCCCAACATTCCACTGTATTGTCTCAAAAAATTCTGTACAATTACAGGTGTGTATAAAGTCTAAAAATGCCATTTTTTCCCCTTAATCACGGGGCATAACTCTGCCGATTTCCAAAAAATTTTCATCAAAGTACCCAGGTGTGCAACTTCACATGCTGACAACTATTCTTAGAAAGTTTCATGGCTCTAGCAATTATGTTTGGAGTTACATGCAACACAAACACGTACAGACAGCTTGACAGTGGGACGAACAGACAAGGGCAAATCTATATGCTCCCCCACCCCTCCCGAAGTGGAGGGAGCATAATATTTCTTTTAAAAGATAGACTACTTTTTCCAATTAATTCAATTTTATCAGGCACAGTTGTTTACGCTAAGATCTAGTGGAACACCTGATTATATCTAAAACAGAATTCTGATAAAGTACAGTTAAAACATCATAATTATTAAGATGTTTAATGTTTAAGCTTAGCAAAATGTTGAACTGATGACATAAATCAAGCAGATACACTTTATTTAATTTTACTACCAGTATGTTATGCATATGTATTATTTACCTCCAACAAAGGCATCTCCTGCACCATTAGTGTCCACTATGTTTTCGGACTTTATTGGTATGACTGGAAACTTTTCTACCTTACCCTCTGCAACAATAAATATAAATCTTACAACAATCTGTTGAATGAACCGAGTTAAGTTTTCAGCTTCAGTCAGGGTAGGATATCTTAACCCTTAGCCTGCTAAATATTTTAAATGGACTTGTCCATCTTTCAATTTGGACAGATCCATTGTCTACAGGGGTGCTTATTGAAAATTTACTGACTGAATGGGGAATAGTGCAGACCTTGATCAGACTGCACAGATCTATTTCATAACAAAAATAATAACTGTCCAGTGTCGGTTATAAATTCAGATGCTTGTATGGTACAGTTTTAGTGCAGACCATGATCAGACTGCACAGATCTATTTCATTACAAAAGTAATAACTGTCCAGTGTCTGCTATAAATTCAGATGCTTGTATGGTACAGTTTTACTGTAAGTGTTATTGTAATGGTTTCAATTTTGTACTGATTTCTGGTGATTTTCTTTCACTAATACCAGAAAGTCTGGATGTGACTGTGCTAATTATCCTACCTGATCCATATTTCATGTAATGAAGGCAGAATACAAGTTGCCAAGCCGACTATAAAACTCTACTTTGGAAGAAATCTATAGTGAGCCTGAGGGAAGTACATTAAGACTGACTGTAAATAATTAAAAAGACTGCTCTGATTGGCCAGGAAATATGTCAAAACTTGATGTGACAAGACTGCTCTGAATGGCCAGGAAATTTGTCAATATATGATGTGAAAAGCAATTTCTACAAGAAATTCAGACTGCTCAGAGCATTTCTTACCATATGCTACAATAACAGGCAAATCTCCTTGAGTTATCACAACCATCCTGTGTCGGTCTTTGTTCTTTTTGTTTAAGGCAGCCATCTTCAATGCAATCTCAGGTACCTTATCTGTCTACAAGAGAATACAAATTTAAACCAACATGTTTGAACACAACGTAAGCTGGCTAAAAACTAGGCTGGTACAGACAGACAGTACATAGAATAAACAATTCTGATTTGACGAACGGACTTTTATGTCTTACATTTTATCATTCAGTTTCTCTAGAATAAGTCATTCACATGTATTCCTGCTTCCACAACTGTTCCGTATATAATTTACATACATGGAGGAATTTCATATGGCAACTTGCAATTTAAGCTCTACTAAAATCATGGTTCCAGAACAACACAAAATTATGCAAAGACTTACCCCTAATTCATTTTCTGCTGCAAATGTTGCTGCTTCCTGTAAACACAAAATATAGTTAGACAAATCACAATTAAGTAACAGTGAGCTATTCTGTTCATTAATGTCAAGACCACTAAAAATGAAATATTCCTACATATCTAACATTGATAATGGTCAGCTTTGCAGAGAAATGAGTTAATTCATGTCAAATGTTTAATGTTTTGATAAAGTTTAAACTTTTTCTTGCATTATCAAATACTCTAGTCCTATTATTAATCTATATTCACATCAAGCTTAATGGACCAAATAAAAAGTTTACTAGAACATAAAAGTATGTTTGGGATAACCATGTCATTTCATATCAGATGTATAGATCAACAGTCTGTTAAAATCCCCAATATATCTTTCTGAAAAAACTTCATTTACTAGTGGAACCGTGAAATTCTTCAATAAATAAGAAAACCTACCGTCTCATTTCCGAAGATAACATCAGTGTAAGGTAACACTTCCAGCATCTTTTCTTTGAAAAACTGGCAAATAAATGGCGCCGACAAGTTCATACAGAACGTTTTTCCATTTTCATGCGAGTGTTTGGCCAGCCGTAATATAGAGGATGGACTTACTGTTAATGGAAACCCCTGAAACGAAAAAGTGTTTATCAAAGATGTTTTTTTATTTTCAATAAATACTGCTACAATCCTTTTCTATTTACAACAATCATCTGAAATCAATAGAACTTGTAAGTGTACCTTATCTACTTAATTTCAATTCATACAGATTATACACAGATGAGCTTTTTCCTATACCATAAACGCTTGAATATAATACGCAATTTTTTTCAAGAATTTTCAGTTTACACAAAGGGGTGCATATTATACACAGGGGTGGGCCGTCAGACAATTTTTTCCATCTTGAAAACCCGTAAAATATCGGCAAAAAGTCAATAATTTCTGTCCAAATGATCATGTTTTCTTTTTTGATGCAGCTTTTTTTTTTGGAGAGCGTTGTTAAGGGGAGAAAACCAGTGTCATAAGTACTGAAAGTACAGTATCGTAAAAGCCGTAATAATGCCGTTCTTTTTTTTTTCTAAATGTATAACTGCTAAAGAGTCAATCATGTAGCCAATGCTTCCCGGTATTAAGCCCTCGCACAATTATCAACCAATTAATTGGATAAAGGAGTCTTCCGTAATTTGTGTGTGTATTATATTCCAATGCAAGCATTTTTTCCCCCAGATCTTGAGGCCAGACCAGGCGTGCGTTTTATACACGCTAGCGTATAACATTCGAGCATTTACGGTAATAATTTGAGGGTTGAGTGTGAAACTATTGTACTGCCTTCTTGCTGTATAAGCACTTACTATATTTTCCAGCTCAGCCCTGGAAATTGTTGGTGGCAACAGAATCTTTTGTATGGGAAGAAGAATGAAACATTTGTGCAGACATGGTATGTGGAACTGACTCTTCATATAATAAACTGTTCAACTCTTTGCAAAACAAAATATTTGTCTACTTACTGCACAATAAAAGAATTCTGCCTTTTCTACAAGTTCCCAGTTCTCTGGATTATCAAAATGGTCCTCCGTAAAACAGTTGGCAGCAGCTAAATTAGCACATAGAGATCTGAAAATACCATATCATGAAAATATTTCTTTTGTTCTTTTCTTTTCTGGTCCAAAATATGCTCTTAAATCTACACATGTAAGTTTTAGCTTTCTACTTTTATTCTTTGTAAATAAAATACAGAGAGAGTCTTTGACACAAGTCTCATTCAAATGTAAGAACTGGAACATGATGGTCATGTAATTAAAAACACTGACAGGTAAAGTGTGAGTCTTGTCCATGCCGTATACTTTAAATTGTTACTATAATTTGTCCTAACATTCTAGGAGGAAGAGTCTGTGGGTAATTTTATGGCTGATTTCACTTCTGCATTATTTTCATTAAATGTCACATATACATGTACCTTCTAGACCATCTTTCTGCTTTAAGCTGGATTCAAAGTTAGAACTTCAGCACTTCTAGCCAACATCTATGCAACTTACTGCAATACATGTAGGTTGCTGGCAGGCTCACCAATAGGTTGTCAGTGTAACAATTGTTCACAGATATAACTTATTCAGTATTAAATACATTTCTAGACAAGTTTACTGTCTTTTCATAGTTTTCATGTTTTGGGGCTGAGCACTACTATGAATTCAAATAAAGAGCTTTTGAAATAATGGCATGTCTAGTCTTTGATATGACAGCAAGGCACCTGGTTTCAACACAGCTGAAATATCCCTCGTCATTAAGATTAAATAAAAATCAAAAAAGTAGAAAAACATCAGAAAATATTATGACTGCCGCCAAACTGTCACCTGTATGTCAGATATATGACAAAAGTGAACTGGAGTACCTGTTATCACCGGTTACAATGACAGCACATGTCCCAGTGGGTTCCTTATCTGTGATCTGTAGTTTCATGTTCACACCCATTTCACGTGCTTTATCTTCCAGGATTTTCCCATAATTGTCTCTATTTACACAACCAAAGAAAGTTGTGCAGTTTTTCATGCCAAGTAACCACTGAAAACCGAAATCATATTTTTTCAATTGGTCACTTCATAATTACACATGATTCCTAAACACTTTATTCTTTGAGACATTTCAGCCCCTAAAAAATCAAAAGATATAATTTTCTAATAGTATGCACCAAACACTGGAAGAGGCTAACTATTTAAAGTGGCACATCCTAACATAACCTGATAATATACAAAATATACTGTTATATGAATTTCATCATCGCATTCTCTATATCATAATGTAAAGAAAACGTATGTTCAAAAATGTTTCCTAATGGCATTCCTACACAAAGTATTTATCTGTTTTGGTTTGATTTTACTGGGGTTTATCACCAGTCTAAACCTCTTTTTAGTCATCTGCAGGTGGCCAGTTCACCTTACAAGTGTTCCTTGGTATAAAGCCAGCAGGGGTAAAAGTTGCAGATTTAGAAAATGCTGAAATCCAAGCTGGGGGCCAGGGGGCCGCTAGGGTCCCCGGTGGGTCCAGGGCAAAGCCGTGGCAGGGGGTCCAGGGGGCCGGAGGCCCCCCGAAGCTCTTGGATTTTAGCTGTTTGGCATATCAAAAATCTCATTTCCTTGTAAATTTATGGAACCATTTTTAATCAGATTTTTACAATTTTTTTTTTTAACAAAATCAGCTCAGGAAATATTAAAATTACATAAGTCTATCAGAAAATAGTAAAGGAGATATACATTTACAAGTATCAACACAAATAACACAAGAGTAAAATACTACTATTTCAAAGTATATTGTGGTTGACAATTGCGCTTATCAGAAATGGAACATGCTAAAGTTTGAAAAGGGTAAACAACTTAAAACTTGCAAAATATGCCTTCCCTTATCAATTTCGCTCACGTTGTAGCCAGCTGGTAAAAATTTCATCGTAAATTTTATAAATTCAAATCATAAAACAAAAGGATAGCGCTACTTTCTGAGCCGTTTTTGAACATAGGTGATCTAAGCCGTTTAGGAACATATGTTTGCCCCGCCCATAAAGCGCGCATTTATGTATAACAGATTTTAGACAGAAATAGAAGAATTTTATGATATCCGCTAGCCATCCGTTTTACAAAATACTAATACAATGGTGAAAACAATTATCATAGGTATATTTAAAAGTGTAAATGAGAGGATTTATAGGAACTACTTTTCCCGTTCATACATGTATAGGCTACAAAAAATAATTACCCTATTCCGTTTCGGAACATTATTTTATCAAAATATGTTATCAGCTAAAGACGAAGCAGGTTTGGAACATAGGAGTTATGGGACATGCACTAAAAAGGAGGATAAGACGGTTTGAAACAGTGTTTCCTAGGAACAGACATTGAAAATAACAGTCTTTAAGTCGTTGTTAGATCTTGTTTTTAAAGATCTAGATATTGAATGTAGGAGCCCTAGATGGTATGGAACATTGCTTGTATTTCAATAGACATTGGAATAAGGAATCCAAGCCGCAACTGTACTCCAAGCCAGTTTAAAACATTATTTTATAAGGAAAGACATTGTATGTAATGTAGCCCCCTATTAATATGATTGCAAGACAATATGAAACATTGTTTATAGAATAATGGACATGAAATATACAAATCCAAGCCGTGTTAAGAAACATTCTTAAATACATATAGATACTACAAAAACAGTCTTAACCGCTTTTAAACATTGTTTTTAAAAAGAATGGACATTGTATATATGAGTCCAAGCCGCTTTGTAACAATGTTTATATACCGATAGGCATTATATCTCGGACTCCAAGACGTTTAAGATTTTTTTTGTACAAATTAACACACAAAAAACACAGTAAAACCCGATTTTATACATTGTCTTTTAAAGAAATACATTGTATATAGGAGACCATGGCGGTTGAGAACATTGTTTATATATCCATAGACAATGATCTTAGAACTCCAAGCTGATAAAAGAGTATTTTTGTGTGCAGATAGACACTACAAAACAGTCTAAGCCAAGTTTATACATTGTTTTATAAGGATAGTGATTTTAAATAGAATTCAAAACCTGTTTCAAACACTGTTTATATATTGATTGACATTGAACATAGGACTCGAAGCCTCTTTTGAACAGATATATAAAACAGAAACAGTCTAAAACGTTTTAAAACATTGTTTTATAAGGATAGACAATTCTATAAAAAAAGTACAAACTAATTTGGAACATAGATGTTTTTAAACCGTTAGATATTGAATCTAGGACTCCAAGTTGATAAAGAACATTCTATTGAACCGATTGACAGTATAAGTTACAGTCTGAGCTGTTTTCCGACACTGTTTTATAAATATAGACATTGTATGTAGAAGTTCAAGCCGACTTCAAACATTGTTTATATATTGATAGACATTGAATCTAGGACTCCAAGCAGATAAAGAACATTCTATTGAACCGATTGACAGTATAAGTTACAGTCTGAGCTGTTTTCCGACATTGTGTTATAAGGATAGACATTGTATGTAGTAGTCAAAGCCGATTTCCAACATTGTTTATATAATAACAGACATATAACCTAATACTCTAAACCGACAAAGAACACTCTTTTGTACAGATTGACATCATAAAGTGCAGTCTGAGCAGTTCTCAAACATTATTTTACAAGGATAGACATTGTACGTAGAAGTCTAAGCCGATTTCGAACATTCTTTTTATATTGATAGACATTGTAAATAGAGGTCCAAGCTGATTTCGAACATTGTTTTATAAGGATAGACATTGTATATAGAGGTGCAAACCGATTTAGAACATTATTTATATATTGACAGACATTTTATCTGGGACTCTAAGCCGTTGAAGAAAATTCTTTTGTACAGATTGACATTATAAGTTGCTGTCTGAGCCGTTTTCAAACAATGTTTTATAAGGGTAGGCATTGTACATAGAGGTCCAAGCCAATTTAGAACAGAGTTTATATTTTGATAGACATTGAATCTAGGACTTCAAGAGGATAAAGAACATTCTTTTGTACAGACTGACAGTACATTGTATAAATTACAGTCTGAGCTGTTTTCAAACATTGTTTTATAAGGATGGACATTGTATGTAGAAGTCCAACCCGATTTCGAACATTATTTATATAATCACAGACATGTAATCTGGGACTCTATGCCATTGAAGAACATTCGTTTGTACAGATTGACACTATATGTTGCAGTCTGAACCGTTTTCAAACATAGTTTTTTAAGGATAGACGTTGTATATAGGGGTACAAGCCGTTTTCAGACAATGTTTTATAAGGTTAGGCATTGTATATTCAGGCTCAAGCCGTTTTCAAACAATAATTTATAAGGATAGACATTGTATATAGAGGTCCAAGCCGTTTTCAAACAATGTATTATGAGGATAGACATTGTATATAGAGGTCCAAGCCGTTTTCAAACAATGTTCTATAAGGATAGACATTGTATATAGAGATCCAGGCCGTTTTCAAACTTTGCTTTTTTAAGGAATGACATTATACATAAAGGTCCAAGACAGTTTCAAACAATGTTTTTTTTAAGGATCGACATTGTATATAGAGGTCCAAGCCGTTTTTAAACATTGTTTTAAAAGGATAGACATTATAAATAGAGGTCCAAGCCGTGTTCAAACATTGTTTTTTGTAAGGATAGACATTATATATAGAGGCCCAAGCAGTTTTCAAACAATGTTTATCAGGATAGACATTGTATATAGAGGTCCAAGCCGTTTTCAAACATAGTTTTTAAGGATAGACATTGTATATAGAGGTCCAAGTTGTTTTCAAAAAATGTTTTATAAGGATAGACATTGTATATAGAGGTCCAGGCCGTTTTCAAAGTTTGCTTTTTGAAGGAAAGACATTATACATAAAGGTCCAAGACAGTTTCAAACAATGTTTTTTTTTTAAGGATCGACATTGTATATAGAGGTCCAAGCCGTTTTTAAACTTTGTTTTATAAGGATAGACATTGTATATAGAGGTCCAGGCCGTTTTCAAACTTTGCTTTTTGAAGGAAAGACATTATACATAAAGGTCCAAGACAGTTTCAAACAATGTTTTTTTTTTAAGGATCGACATTGTATATAGAGGTCCAAGCCGTTTTTAAACTTTGTTTTAAAAGGACAGACATTATAAATAGAGGTCCAAGCCGTTTTCAAACATTGTTTTTTGCAAGGATAGACATTGTATATAGAGGCCCAAGCAGTTTTCAAACAATGTTTATCAGGATAGACATTGTATATACAGCTCAAAGCCGTTTTCAAACATAGTTTTTAAGGATAGACATTGTATAATTATAGAGGTCCAAGTTGTTTTCAAAAAATGTTTTATAAGTATAGATTTTGTATATAGATATCGAAGCCATTTTCAAACATTGTATTTTTAAGGACAGACATTAAACAGAAGGGTCCAAGTCATTTTCAAACAATGTTTTTTTTAAGGATAGACCTTGTATATAGAGGTCCAAGCCGTTTTCAAACAATGCTTTATAAGGATAGGCATTGTATATAGAGGTCCAAGTCGATTTCAAACAGTGTTTTATAAGGATAGACATTATATATAGAGGTCCAAGCCGTTTTCAAACATTGTATTTTTAAGCACAGGCATTATATATAGAGGTCCAAGCCATTTTCGAACATTGTGTTATAGGGACAGACATTATACATGAAGGTCCAAGCCGTTTTTAAACTATGTTTTATAAGGATAGACATTGTATATAGAGGTCTAAGCCGTTTTCCAACATTTTTTATAAGGATAGACATTGTATATAAAGGTCCAAGCCGATTTCGAACAGTGTTAATATATTTAGACCTTGTATATAGAGGTCCAAGCCAATTTTGAATATTGTTATCCCCCAGCCAATGGAATCGGGAGGGGGATATTGTTGTCCTTCCGTCTGTCCTTCCGTCCCTCGGTCCATCAAAATTTTGTTTCCGCAACATTTTTCTGCAACTACTGGCTGGAATTCAAGGAAACTGTATAGGAACCATCAATACCAAGAGGAGATGCGCATTTTATTGCCTTCTCCAGGTCAGACCCTTCAAGACAGAGTTATTGCCCTTAATTAGTTATGCATTATGCATACAGAGCAATATTTGAATCCGCACTTAAATATATAAATTTACCTTATGTCTTCAGTTGTTGTGTTACTTATAACCAGTACTCGGCGGAAAATAAAAATTGAAAGAATTTGTTTGTTCATTTTTTGATAAACATTGAATCTAGGACTCTAAGCCGTTAAGAACATTTTTTTCAACAGATTAACAGTATAAAGTACATTCTGAGTGCTTTGTAAACAATGTCAAATTCTAACATTGTTTTATAAAGACAGACATCGCATATTAAGGTCCAAGCCAGTTTTGAACATTGTTTATATATTTAAAGACATTGAACGTAGGACTCCAAACCGCTAAAGAACATTTTTTTGTACAGATTGACAATATAAGTTTCTCTCTAAGCCGTTTTCAAACTTGTTTAATAAGGATAGACATTGTCTGTAGAGGTCCAAGCCGATTTCGAACAGTGTAAATATAATAACAGACATTGAATCAAGGACTCTTATTCGATATCGAGCATTCTTTTACACAGACTGTCAGTTAAAGTTTCACTCTAAGCCGTTTTTAAAGATTGTTTTATAAGGATAAACATTTTCAGAACATGTCCAACCCTATTTTGAACATTGAATAGGGACTCCAAGTCGTGATACCCGGATAGGTGCCTCTAGAAAAACTAATAAGATGCATGTTTGTAATATTACTTTATAAAAGCAATCATTCTGTGGAGTTTGAAGGTTGTACGTCATATGCTACTCTTGTTATTGAAATAAACCATTTACATACTGAAACCATTTAATATCGATAGTACTTTGACCAACTACTTCTTTATATGAGCGGTACTTAAGCACATCCATGATTACGATGACTCAACACCGAACTACTTTATGGGCGGATATTAACGTACAAAGTGGGAGGTTCAAAATCGGCTTACTGAATTTGTAGTAATACGGCATAGGAAATAATATCTCCGAAAAACAAAAGCGGCCACCTTTGCATGTAAACTTCAGAATGAATCGGCGATTCTCATTGGATTATTCTAACAATAAGTCATCCAATCAAAATGCCCGATAGAAATCGGGAAGAGTAAAAGCCGTTTCCCGGTCCATAACAGTACTCTTACGACGCGGCGAAGCTTTCGCCGAAATGAAGTTTCAGATCGACCTGACCCCAACCCCACCCCCCAAAATTTCGACCCGGATTTACATGAATTGGAAAAACAGCCCAGACAGAGGCGGAAAATCCGGAAATCCGGCACAATCCGGAAAACTTTTACCCCTGAGCCAGTTTACTAACCAATCTCTGCAAGCAACTGTTTCCTTACTTGAATCAGAGGTAAGGGACAACTGACCTTTGCACAAAATACCTAAGATCTATCAATTATCACAGGAAAATTTAGCTGGCCCTGATGGGGTTTAACAATCCGACTCTCTACAAACTGAGCTAGCTGGGCCACCCACCTAGAATACAGTAAGACACTTTAACTTTACTATACTAAAATAAGTTTGTATTAATTACCTGAGCAACCTTGATTGCATTGAGAGTAGCTCCACCTGGGACATACAGGACTTCTTCAAATGTAGCTGTCATATCAGCATACCTAGAACATACAAGAGAACTTTTCAATGAGCCTGTATCAGTAACAAGATAGGTTATAATTTATGTTTGTACTTTCTATTGTAATGACATTTTGATATCTAAATTACACTGTACTTACGACCTTGCATGTATCATATGACAAGGATTATGCTCTTCCTTTTGAAAATATTAGCTACTAAATACACAGTGTTGTGACATTTACAATTTGTGTTTGTGATAGTGTATTTTATGGGAACTCTTGCAATATTCCTGGACTGTTCATATGGCTTTTCAGCTGATCTAAGCTGATGGCTTGTTTTTGACTCCATGGGATCCTGTTTCAAACTCATCCAAGAAAACAGCAACACTAAAAATTCTAAGTTTCATTAAGATAGGGTCAAAATGCTACCTCTAAAAGTTTCACAAGATTGCTCTTTGATCCACACTTGTCAATCTAGTTTTGAATCTCAGTTAACCCGTAAAATATCATCTGAGAAATCATTAAGACAATCACTTTGACCAGGTTTCATCAAGACTGATCAGAAAACATGACTACTCAGAAGCTAACTGTTGATTACTGACAACTGAATAAATGAAAAACCCTGTCATAAAAGATGACTGAGCCATTCTTAGGATAAAATGGTTACAACAGTGTTGCGAGATATGACTTGTGGCTACAATATGTGGCTGATCTCTGTTCTACAGTGTTAACCAATGACAAAATTCATAAAAAAAGAAAAGATTATCATTATAGAAGGGATTGTAGTGTTTTAAGCATGAATGAAATAACAGTCATGCAATATTATGCATGGCTACATAATAATGACTACAATCGTATTTATCATACAAATCATTCAAGAAACTATACCTATTTTTGTGCTGTGCAGTGTTAAATGATTGTTTGATACTATATATATCATATTATAAATATAATGTTATAAATATCTTACATGGGTTTATGTTTATCCTCTGCCAGGATAGCATTGTTGGCCTTCAGATCATATCTGTAAAAAACAAAATAATGGATGAAGAGTTGCCAGAAAAAAAATCACAATAAGTGGTACAAAAGATATTTTTTTACTCTGTTACATACTGTGAGAACACCAGTCATTTAAAATATATAGCTATAGTCAGTAAGTATATTCATGAAAATCTACTAACCAGCTTTGAGAAAGTGACAATAAAAATGGAGGCTCACCTGAGTACTTAGCTTGAGGGTCTACCGTTAAGCAAACATCAGATGCAACATTACATTTTCTACTTAAAGATATTCAAAGATCTCATATTTCATTTTAAAAAATCCACGGGGCAGAGGCAATTTTGTGAAAACAGCTTGTGCCTCACAATATTGAACATTTTTGCCAAGTCAATTAAAATCCCTCAATGCTGGTAGAAGTTTTGCTCCAGACATGCGTTTTCCACTGACCCCTAGGTGTGACCTAGACCTTTGACCTGCTTCATGCGCGCAACACTATATTTCATGATGATGAACTTCTGTATCAAGTGATACTAAAATCCCTCCATGCATGTAGAAGATATGCTCCAGACAAAATCTGGACATTTCATCTTCTCTAGTGACCTTGACCTTGTATATATGGACCAGGATTATGCATGTAATGCTTAGACTCATGATGGCAAACATTTGTGATAGAATCCCTCAATTCATGATGACTAAATGGTCCATACAAACATTTTCATATTTTCATCTGACTTTTGACCTCTGTGTGTGACCTAAATTTTGAATCCAACACTCCATCTCACAATGGTGAACATTTATGCCAAGTTATATTAAAATCTCTCAATACATGTAAAAGTTTTGCTCCGGACAAGCGTTTTCCTCTGAGTTCTAAGTGTGACCTTGATCTTTGACTTAGAGATCTGGTTCATGCGCGCAACACTACCCCCATGATGGTGAACATTGGTACCAAGTATCATTAAAATCCATCGATGCACGTTGAAGATATGCTCCAGACTGGACGCCGCACACCCGTCATGGGCGTTCCCATAATACGTTCCGTTTTCAAACTGGCGTACATAAAAGTGTGTTTGCCTTAGACCTCACATCAAGTGTTAAATTATCTCTCAGAGAGCTCATATGAACTATATACCTCAGGTAAGTGTCTACCTGACACACAGATCTTTCTATTAATTTGAAGCGCATTTAATATTAGTTACTTTAAACACCTAAATTGTTTCATATCTTCAGTTTTCAAAATGTTATATCCACTTTATCAATTTAAATATGAGACTTAATCTATATAGTATATGTCAGTGTTGATATACTTTCTTGCCTTCAACACACTAAATTATGAAAACAAAATTTCACATAAACTGGTGAGGGGGGCGTTAGAAGGATTGCACTTTTCATCATGGCTGTACTATTCGCATATAATTTTGACTGAAACTAGAACTGTGTCCAAAGGACACGGATGCCCCCACTGTGCAGATGTGCTCGTAAACAAGAGCAGCTTCATTTAATGTCTACAAAATTCTGTTCTTATCATAGCATTTCAGTTGAAATTTCCTCAATTCATGTATTAATGATAAAAAAGTCACCTAACTCTTGAGGCATCATATTTGGTCTCTTTACAGATGGAATACAATATTAGTGTCTGAATAAAACTGAATTTTGAAACACATGTATGGTCTCCTTTACTTTCATCTACACATTAAGGTTGTTCATCCCTGGAAGTTTAAGCAAAATCTGCCATCCGGTTTAAGAGGAGTTGCGTTCACAAAATTTCTATATGGTACATAGTGAAAAAATCAACAAAGGGCCATAATTCTCTTAAATTTGGTCGCAGCAAAAATTCCTTCCTTTACTACCATCTACACATTAAGGTTGTTCATCCCTGGAAGTTTAAGCAAAATCTGCCATCCGGTTTAAGAGGAGTTGCGTTCACAAAATTTCTACATAGTATATAGTGAAAAAATCAACAAAGGGCCATAATTTTGTTAAATTTGGTCGCAGCGAAAATTCCTTCCTTTACTACCATCTACACATTAAGGTTGTTCATCCCTGGAAGTTTAAGCAAAATCTGCCATCCGGTTTAAGAGGAGTTGCGTTCACAAGATTTCGGGACGTACGGACAGACGTACGGACGGACGGACAAGTGCAACGCTATATGCTCCCCACTTTGTGGGGGCATAAAAATTCCTCTGAAGATTCAAGTAACTCCTAAAAATAGTATGGACATACAGATAGGTGGACGGACTTTAGGTCGTATTCTCGTATATGCTCCCGAAATCCTTTGCAGGGATGCATACATATTACCTGGGTATGATTTCATGTTACGCACATATTCATCCATATGTGGTAAGCTGTATGGGTAACTATCATGCCTTTTAGAAACAACTTATTTTCATGTAAGCTCTGTAAGGTGTAAGCGCCGTAAGCTCTGGTCAGTATTACACAAGGCAATGACCTCGCTGTCTGGATAGGCAAGCTGGTCACGGGGTTCACTGATCGCTTTAGGCCAAATTAACTTAATTAATCTAATTAATCTTGATTAAATTTTTTGTCGAGTAAAACAATGACAGACAAACTGAATGAGATCATTCATTTAATACAGAAGAAAATAATAAAAAAAGAGTGAATTTTCCTATCAATTACCAACCTCTTCTTCTTAAATAACTTTAAAGGGGCTGTGCTCCAGATGACAAAAAAAAGAAAGTTTTCTTGTATTGTAAATTTCTTGTAATATTTATGACTAATGCTTAAAAAATAACTTACTGACAAAAAATAAGTCAAATAATTACATTATAAATTGATTTTTTTCCCTTTCAAAGTGCTATAACGTAACGCGACGGTATAACTATATCGTATAAGATTTAAAGTAAATATCTGTAATATCACATGCGGTGATGGTGGTGAGAGTAAAAGCGTTGGAAATATTTTGTTAACATGAGGGTCCAGAGTTCAAATCAGGCTGGAGCGAAAATATTTTTTTTATTCTATTTTGACTTTTATAATCAGTTTTGAAGTAAAATATTATGTTGTTATAATCTCGCGGCATCTAAATATATAATTTATGAAAAAATTTTTTTATGTCAAATCTGGAGTACAGCCTCTTTAAAAATGTTTCACTGGATATATGTTGTCTGAAAATTTATGTTCTAGATAACATTTATTTCTTAAACTTACTTATTCGCAAATGACAACAGGTATTTCTCTGAAAATTTAGAAATTGTTTTTTGTTCTTTTTATTCATTTACTAAATTGAAATAAATCAATCATAATATTTGCTAAGACCAGTTACTTGTTTGCTTTTAATTAAACGTGTTTGTATTTTGCACAAAAAATTTAAACACGATATAATTTGTTCCACAAATATATTGTTTTCAGAAACACAATTTTTTATTTCTGTTTGCTGGATTTTGAACATTTAATATGTTATTTACAGCACCAATAATGTTCTATTACATAAGCTGTTCATATTGACCCAGCTCAAATAGAACAGACGTCACAATCTCCTCGAAGACCTCCTTTTTCCAATAAATAAGAACTTAAATAAAACTAATATAAAGGGAAAGTCATTGCATATTTATCAACCGTTTCTTGCAGGACTGACAGGCATTGTGCTTAAGCATTGACTCCTCATTTCAATGAAATTTCTTTATGTGTTAGAATAGTTGTTTTTGTTTTTTCTCTCTCTCACTCTTTTGTTTTTTTGTTTTTTTTCTCATTTCATATATAACACATACATTCACATCTAGCACTGCCAGTACTAACTTCTCCCAGGAGTCTTCTGACTTATCCCAAATCTTGCCTTAGGGAGAAGTCACTTCTCCCAAAATTTTGACCTTAGCGAGAGCATTGAATGTTTTTTTTTTAAGTTCTCAAAAAAAAACACTGTTTCTTTATTATATGAAAAATCCATATTGTTTAATAGAAGAAATGAATGTAGCTGTGACCACAGGTGTTGTATAATAGTACATTCCCAGAAAAGATGGTGAAGAGTTTATACATAACTACCATAGAAATCGCATCAATTTGAACTACATTGATTATATTTGGATAACATCTTATTTGTTGTAATAATTCTATGGAGAAACTTATACTGAAAGCTTTTTAATGTCACATCTGTAGTACTTTGTAATGGTACAGATTTAGACCAGATATTTTGCTAAATTATGTTAAAATATAAACAAGTCTTTTGAAAGACTTAAATGATCCATTTTTAACAAATGTTGCATCTTCTGCAAAAAAGGATTGTTTTATTCTTTATTTTCAATTTTTATTCCTATTTTTTCACTATCTTTTTCTATGAAACTGGATAAAATTTCTATACATAAAATAAAAAATGAAGCTGACAATGGATATCCCTGATTAACACCCCCCTCTATTTTAAAGGGTTCTGAAAAATGCCTGTTATTAACAATTATACTTGAAATATCAGTGCAGAAAAGTTTTATCCATGCTATAAGATCTTTACCAAAATTAAATTTATCTAGTGTATTAAATATAAATTGATGGTTTAAACTGTCAAATGCTTTTTCATAATCAGCAAAAAAAAAAAATTAAACCTGCATGGTTTATTTGCTTTTTGCAGATATTCAATTATTTAAAAAATCAACCAAATATTTTCACCAATGTATCTCTTTTTTCATAAAACTAGTTTGATTAAAGCTTATTATAGAAGGCAGAACTTTCTTTAAGCAATTTGCAATTATTTTTGTTGCAATTTTATAATCTACATTTAGCAAACTTACTGGTATCCAATCTGATATATTTGTAAGATCTTTATCAGGCTTCGGAATAAGATACATAATTCTTTGTTTTGAAGAGATGTTATTTTTTTTATTTGAAAAGAATAATTAATGGAGTCAATATAGTACTTTTTTTGTTGTTCCAAAATATCTTGTAAAATTCAATCATCTGAACCTGGACTTTTGTTATTCTGCATTTCTGACAGAGCTATTTTACATTCATTTTCACTGATAATTCCTTCGCATATATTTTTTTGTTCTTCAGTTAAAGATTTTATATTCATACTACCGTACAAAATTTATATTTGAATCCTGAGAAGCTCTATACTTATATAATTTTTATTCGTAGCATGTCTTTTTTCTAGACTGGAAAATATTTACTATTCTTTTCATTATGTTGTACATGAATTTGCATGTGCTCTCAATATCGAACCATTTACACAATATTCATACATTTGTTCTAATTCTGTTTTTTTATTTTAACTTGACTTCTTCATGTAATTTATTTTTTTCTTTTTGATTATTGTTTCCAATTGTTATTATTTTTTCTTCTAATGTTCTTATTTCATTTATTAAATGTAATTCTTTTTCTTTTGACTTGCATAGCTTATTGTTTCATTTCTTATTCCACCCTTAATTACTTCCCTCAGAGTATTTGGATTGTATTCTTTATGCATTTCTACTAATATACGGTACTTATAGATTCTTTTATCTGACTTTGGTAATTTTCATTTAATAACAAAGAAGTATCTAATTTAAAGTATCCAGGACCTTTTGTCATTACAATATTATCTATCATTAAAGTTACTAAAAGAATGATCGGTTTTATATCCATGCTAAATATTACTTTTTTTACAAATAGTATCAGATATTAAAAAATAATCCAATTTACAATATATGACTGGTTTTCCATTTGAGTGCCATGTAAAATGTACTTTTCCTAGATGTTTTACTTCCCATATACAGTGATGTCTCATTAATCTGGACACTATTGTTCCCAGTAAAATTTCCGGATTAATGAATTTTCCGGAATAATGAATCGGACGCCCACAATGTAGTTTTCAAGAAAACAAGAAACACAACTGTTTTAAATAGACTGTTTAATAATTGCTTTTTCTTATTTTTATTCAACTCAAATTCTGAAAAAGCAAATACCTACAAGAAAATAAAACATACTGAAATGTCATAGTATTGTAAAGCACTTCTAATATAAAATGATTCTGTATTTTTTTTTCAAAAACCTTCTGTGATATGTTATTTCTCTATGCCTTTTGTATTATTTTAGCGCCTAAAGGTTAAAAAAGTCTGTGAGTTTTTTTTCTGTTAACTTTCCCCGACATTTTCGTTCTGTAAGTACACCATCCATTTTTTCCACAAAACGTCAAGATCTCCAGATGATCAGATAATCACGAGAAATAATTATGTCATTATTGTATTTCTGCTTGTCAATTAAACATCAAAAGAGCAAATATCCTAACTGTCAAAACCAATTATCAACTGCAAGGCTGCTTTATCTGTCAATTGTATAAACAAACCAATAAACTTGTTAACACCTCCCGCGGCGATTAGCATTAACTTACGAGAAGCCGCCACGGCCACTCAGATTTTGGTTGGTTCCCGTCCGGATTAACGGATCATTTTGCATAGACAAAGATACATTTGGTTCCCAAAATCAATTTCCGGTTCCGGAACGCGGGTTTCCAGAGTAACGAGCAAAAACAACGTTATGGAAATTCATTACCGCTTATTTTCATCCGGACTGCGAATTTTCCGGATTAATGATTTCCGGATTAACGAGACATCACTGTATCAATAAAGCTACACATTGCAAACTTTTTGTTTATCTTATCCCAACATTTTTCACTTGTTTGGAGTCTTCCATTTCAGCAAAATTCAATAATTTGACCTTGAAGGTGAAGGTCATTTATGAGTCAAGGTCAAGTTCAGTCTGGTCTACTTGACGGTCTTGTCCAAAGGGTTGTTATGTCCAAGTATGAAGACAATCTAACTATGAATAACAAAGTTATGGCCAATTTAAGCAAAATTCAATAATTTGACCTTGAAGGTGAGCAATTTCAGAAAAGGGCAACATCACGAAAATTTCAGTAAAGTTTAAAAGAAAATGGCTAGCGGTCTGAGAGAAGATGTCATCTGAAGCCAAATATTGATGACAATCTATTTTTAGCTCTGGCAGCCATTTAATTGAATAAAGCAGATACTTTTCAGCCATTTAAATAAAGGGCTCTGAAAGGAACATTTCCATGAAATTTGATAGAAAATCACATTGCTCTTTAGATGGATATGTTGTTTGAAATTTTTTCTATTTTTAGCTTTTGCAGCCTTTATGTGCAATGGAGCGGAACAGTTTGAGCAATTTTAGAAAAAGGCGATATAAAGATCATTTCTGTCAAGTTTAGTTTAAAATGTATAAGTAGTTTTGGAGGGAATATTGAAAACCTATTTTTAGCTCTGATGGCCATTTTGTTCAATGGAGCAAAACCGTTCAAGCAATTTTAATAGAGGGCTATGTAAGGAACATTTGTGTGAAATTTCATGGAAAATCACATTGATGTTTAGGAGGAAATGTTGTTTGAATTTTTTTCTATTTTTAGCTTTTACAGCCCTTACATGCAATTGAGCAGAACAGTTGGAGCAGTTTTAGAAAAGGGCAATATAAGAATCATTTGTGTCAAGTTTGGTTTAAAATGGCCAAGGAGTTTTGGAGATGACATTAGAAGCCAAATATTGATGAAAACTAATTTTGTTAAATGAAGCGGAACCCTTTTAGCAATTTGAATAGAGGGCTATGTAAGGAACATTTCTGTGAAATTTGGAGGAAAATTACCTTTCTGTTGAGGAGGAGATGCTGTTTCATTTTTTTTATCTATTTTAAGCTTTTGCAGCCCTTAAGTGCAATGGAGCAGAATAGTTTGAGCAATTCTAGAAAAGGGCAATATAAGGAACTTTTCCGTCCAGTTTGGTTCAAATGGCCAAATGGTTTTGGAGGAGATGTCATTTGAAGTCAAATATTGATGAAAATGGAGGCCATTTTGTTCAATGCAGCAGAACCATTTTAGCAATTTTGATAGAGTGCTCTGAAAGGAACATTTCCGGGAAATTTTGTAGGAAATCACCTTGCTGTTTTGAAGGAGATGCTGTTTGATTTGTTTTCTATTTTTAGCTTTGGCAGCCCTTATGTGCAATGGAGCAGAACCATTTGAGCAATTTTAGAAAAGGGCAATATAAAAAACATTTCTGCCAGATTTGGTTTAAAAAAAGCCTAGTGGTTTCGGAGAAGATGTCATTTGAAGCCAAATATTGACAAAAATCTGTTTTTAGCTCTGGCAGCCATTTTGAGCAGATTTAATAGAGGGCTTTGAAAGGAACATTTCTGTGGAATTTGGTTGAAAATTACGTTGCCATTTAGGAGGAGATGTCGTTTGAATTTTTTTCTATTTTAGCTTTTGCAGCCTTTATGTGCAGTGAAGCAGAACAATTTGAGCAATTTCAGAAAAGGGCAATTTCAGGAACATTTCTATAAAGTTTCGTTAAAAATAGCCTTGTGGTTTAGGAGATGTCATTTAAAGTTAAATGTTGTTGACGGACGATGAACACAGGGTGATCACAACAGCTCACCCCAAAATTTGCTCAGGTGAGCTAAAAATTATTATCAATGTTAAAGTTTTCGGACTGGAACAGCAAGGGCAACAACACCATAATTGTAGCAATAACTAAAGTTGAGCTAAAAATGTGAAATATAGTAACTGCAAAAGTTTCTTGGTTTACAGTAGGCTTAGAACCAAACACTATGGATTCAGTTTTGCCAAGGTGTAACGATAATTTATTGTCAATTAGCAACTGACTAACAATTTCAAGATCTTCACTTTTAAAACTCTTTCTCAGTTGTGCAAGACACATTTTCCACTGGTTTCCTATTCAAAAGCAGCTGAAGCCATGGCTTCAATCATTTGAACAGCTAAGAAAAATGAAAGATTTATTTTAAATATCTCATGCAACAACTGCATGTTTAATCTGTTTTAACCAAAACCACCTGTTATATTCTTTTACAGAGCTTCAAAGAATATTTAACAATGAAGGGTGCATTACTGAGCAGTTCTTTTGTCTTTTCGTCCTGTGGTGTATTGAATGTCGTTATGTAATTGGGGAATGACTTGTTTCTACTCTGATAAGACACCATTAATTGTTGCTATCAGTCTTGGTTGATCAGTCCCAGTAAATGCTTCAATTATGAAATTTGCTCTTATGAAAAAATGCCTGAAGTGGTCGTTATTTAAGCCTGATTCATTGTTATATGTAATTAAGAATACTGACAGATTTTTTTCTAACAAGCAAGACATTCAATAACATTCTATGAAAAGCATTTGATATGTACCACACGTGAGTTTGTGTATGCAGAAAGCTGATATGTCATTTTTGTAATATGACAGTACTGACTTTCAGAAAAAAATTAACTGCCAGTCCCAAGGTGGTAAGATACAAATCTTAGAAAAATACAACTGCTTTTCTTCTTTTTCTTCTTTTATTATTATTATCATAATCACTGTTGATATTTCTTGTTCTTTAGGTAAACAAGATTACTATGACACCTTTATAACAGCACCTTTCTGTCAAAAATTTTTTAAAGAAAGATACTTTTTTAAAATCAGTGTTTCTTGTAATTTTGATAAAAAGAATCAACCCAGGGAAGAATATCAGAACAAGTTTATTTAAAAATTCAAGAAGTGAAATGCCTGCAAAAACCTTCAGAAGTATACACTTTTTTTCCGTTAAAAGGGATCTTGGATGATAATAGATGCTTCATGTGGTTTATGAAAATCTGATTTAATAGCATACAATGTCAAAAGCACATTATAGTTATAAAAAATTGGACTTTTTCTACACTATGCATTATAAAAGTGTTTCAATCAACAGACCTTTAAAGGCAGATGCACAGGTAGTAATCAGTGAAGTTCTCCCAGTACAGTCTGAAATGGTCTATGGATAGATTAGATAGAATGCATCTACATGTATGTACAGTACATAATGCAATGTAAATGTAGGACAAAGACCTTGAAAGATTTTGATAACATATTTTTTTTAAACATGTTTTTCTGCCCATGAAACTATACAATCAGATATTTAATGATCAAATTTCTCCTTTGCAAATTAAAAAAGTGCCTTACTTCTGTAAAAAATCCTCTGTACCATTAACTTGGATATCAAGTAAAGGGTTTCCATAACCCATCAGTACACCTTCCCTGCAAAAAGAGAGAAAGAGAGAAAAGTTACAAAACATTATAAAGTTTACTTCATAACATGTGCCGTCCTTTATCAGTTACTCCCATTTCAGACAAGTTAGTATGTTGTGCATAGTATTACTTTTAGCTGCTATCAAAAATAAATTTTTGCCACTGATAAACTTTTCATCTCATGTAGGGCTTAAATATTTATTCAAAGAATGCACATAACTAGAAGCTAAGAGTTAAATGAAAAATGATTAATTAAAGTTAGTGACAAATAAAACTCTGAATAACAGACTCACTTTGCCATGATCCTGTTGTAATGAGAACGATAACACGTTGAACACATGTTTATATACCTTACAACGGACTGTGCGATTTTAACTTATAGGGTACACAGATTGAGAAAATGGGATTTAGTCCACAAACATAAAAAAATCTAAAGTTTTCAATTATATTTCCAGCAAAATGATTTTACTGACATGGAAACTATTTGATACTGGGATATTTTAGAAGTATAAGTAAGTATGCGCGTAAACTCTTTAACGCCTCAATCAACTTTCCCAACGAGTAAACCCTCCAATGAAAACCATTAACCCGCGGATTCGGAATAAGATATTTTTCAGGCATTAGTTAAAAACACATTTTCAAAGCGCTAACACGATTGCAATAATATAGAAAACACGGTAATGATAACAACTACTATTACAAAACCTGATGTAGTCCGTTTTAAGCTTCTTGGCAGAAGGTTGCTCGCCTTCACCGTTCTGAAGTTCCGGGCCGTCTCCTTCATCAGCCATCTTCTGAGTAAAGGGAGAGAATTTGGGTCGGTATAAAACGCAGCTTTTTACGGGACATCCTTAATTCTGCGGCCCCAATTGCGGCTCTAAAACTTTTGTTCTGTAATTATCATAGCATGTAACAACAAATAATAACGATTGGATCATAATTTATTACATTTTTATCATATAAATATTACTGTATATATATATAATGGATGAAAGTAAAATGTACAAAACATAATACTTGCAGGATTTAATTAATATTATGACAATGATAAATATATAACAGATTCAATACATGAAATGCAGTCACGTTCATTGTTCAATCTGACTAAAGTACATATCCTTATTGCCGCTACGCTAACCGTAGGGAGATCGTGAACTTCAGTCAGATTGGTTCATTGTTTTGACTTCCTGTAATAATTTAGATTTTAGATGAAGTATTACTTTCATCCATTATATATTTAATATTTACATGACATATATGTAAGAAGTTATTATCCAATCGCTATTATTTGTTGTTACATATACTATCATGACAATTACAGAATAAAAGGTGTTAAAACCAGAGCCGCACATGTGGCCGCAAATAGGGCCGCAGTATAAGGATCACCCTTAATTACGTAGAGATATAATAAGGCAACCAATATGAATTATACTGAGTGACAATGAAAACGCAACCCTAAGTTTTACGTTAATTAAATTTATTTCAATACAACATAAATTTTAACAATTATTGCAACAGAAACTCTTTAGCATTAGGAACAGACAGACTAAAACATTTGACACATAAAGTTTATTTCATTGCTAAAATTGATCGTTAATTTACTCATAGACACTTAAACATTTCCCACTTTCAATATCGAATGTGTCCTCCATTTGCTTCGAAGCAGGCACGACATCTTCTTTGCATAGAACGGACCAAACGACGGATACGCTCTTGCGGAACGTTATTCCACTCATTCTGCAAAGCATTTTCGAGTTGACGAATCGTCATAGGCACGTGTTGGCGTCTTCTCACAGCTTGTCGAGTTGATCCCATAAGTGTTCTATCGGGCTTAAATCGGGTGAAAATGCTGGCAACGGAAGTGTTTGAACATTATTGGCATTCAAGAAGTCACGTGTGATGCGAGCAGAATGGGCACGAGCATTGTCCTGTTTAAAAAGATGAAGGTCTTGATGTGCAAGTTTTAGGTTTTATTTCTGTAGGTTGAGATTGTCTGTCCATCCTCTAAGAATGCAAACTGGCCGTTATATGCTAGAAATCATATCATACGCGAAGAAAGGTATTGTTTATGCTGTAAAGAAAGAGACCTAGAGGACGAGTATCATTTTGTTTATGTTTGCTCATGTTTTAACGTAATAAGAAGAAAATATCTAAAACGTATATATTATGTTAACCCATCCGTCCATAAATTTATAAGTCTTATTACATCTAACAACAAAAATGAACTTGTAGAATTGTCCTTGTTTGTTAAAGAAGCTTTGTCTATCAGAAAAAATATAATCAACACAGAACATTAATTTCATTATAATAATTGTATAGTCTTCCCTCTGATATAATAGATTAAAATTTGTTTTGTGTCCGATTCATATCTATATTCATTTATATAGAAACCAGGTAACACTTACATGTTATTCCTGTTGGTAATCAAGTCTTGTATATAAGATATATGTCTTTTCCATTTTTGTGCTATATTTGTCACATTATGCTGTAATGTTGTAAACTGGACTATATCCAGACAATGTACTGTGTACACGTCTTAATTAAAAAAAAAAAAGATATAGTTGTAGTCTTGGCTCATAGAATAAAGCCATAACACCCTTTTCTAAGAGCTAATTCTCCTCTGAGCAAAGGGCAGTTTAAGAATTAAAACTGTATGCATGGCCAATGTCTTAAAACAATAATCTTTTTCGAAAAAAGAAAAAAAAGTTGATGTGGTTGTCTCGATATGAAAACCTACATACTCTACGCAGTACCCTGCGTGTAGTTATTTAATAATTCTGATTTTGATATACTTTTAGTTTTTGCAAACTGAATATCGGCATGTCTACAAATTAGAACTATGCGAAGCCCCTACAATATTTAATTTTGGTTAACTAGCAAAATGTTTAGGAATCATGGGGCTTGCTTTAAGCGAGAACAAGAGTTGTTATGATTGGTTAAATACAGCTTGAGGACAAAATGTCACAAAAGGTGAATTTTGGTTTGACTCATTTGAATTTCACTATCGTAAAGTATCGCTATGATTGCATGATTTTAGTGGGTTTTGTTAATTCTTTAAAAGAATTGCGGGACTGAAACAAACGCGAGCTAAGTAACGTGCCAGCAGATCGATCCCCTGCAACTCCACTAACATTACTAACTGGTTTTCAGATGATCCGTTAAACCGATGTCCCACATACCATGGAAAAGAACTATGAGTGTCTCTGGAATGGGATGCTATCTGTATCTTGCACAATGCCTCACAAGCTAAAATAAATAAACTCCACATGAGGCGTCGGTCATAGAGCAACCGCGGTATCGGAAAAAATAATTAAAAAAAAAAAGATCGTGAAGAAGGAAAGTCCTTGTGTCGCAAACTTCAGACCAGAATGTTTATATAACTCCCAAAGTGTGGGTAGTGGATTTGTTTTCTGTTATGCAGAAATCATTGCTTACTAATAAGAAATAATGTCGACTTCTGATTTTAAGTGGGTATTTACCATTTGTGAAAAAAACATTGACCGCCACATAAAAAAGACAGTGTATTCCATTTACCCCTAAACGAGTTTTTAAGAAGAATGCGTGCATTCATTTTTACATCATTTTTCATGAGGCGCGTTCATTCAGTTCAGTTTTTGACATTCGAAGTCTGACTCTTTTAATGCGGTATCTCTTCGTCTGACTGTTTTGTCCACTTCTAGATTATTTCTGTACTTGTTATCTCCCTTAAAATGTATAACATTTTGAAAGGTCGGGAATACTTGAGAAAGGCCAATTGATGAATTCTAGAAAATTCATTACAAATGATTCAAATGGACTACTAGGCCTATATTGTAATTAACAACGTACAAGTTATCCAGTATGTTTTTTTACAGTGCACATGAACAACCATTATATGCATGTTTAGAATAGAAATGCACACAAATGAGGCTTTAATAAGAATATCATATTACAAAAATGTCGATATACAATCTTTCAATTTAGGCGCATTTTCGTCACTTTTAAAATCCCAAAGAAAGAAATTGTCATTGTCAATGCCGTTTAGGAATTTTGTGATAGGAGCAACCAGTTCAGGAGAATAGAAAAGCCCGAGTCACAGCGAATACTACAACAGTAAAACATGGATAGAGGTAAAATCCTAGACTCTTTCAATCTTCAGTACCTACTAGCGGCAGGATAATGAATATGTAAATTGAGAGAAGAAAAAACAGGTGCGCAAGCTTACTTCCTGGTGTATATCCCTGTTAAGTTTTATGACCCTGGGTGCAGTGTTGGCTGAATATGTGATACGTTTTGGATGATTTTTCACTAGATCAAGGGCCATAACTCTGCTCAATCTATAATAATGGAAAACGAAAAACCAAAGGAGCACAACTGGAATTGCTGATTTATATCCCTGTAAAGTTCCATGACCTTGGGTGCAACAGTGTTGTCTGAGCACATGACAAGGTTTTTTTTTTCACTAAATCAAATGCCATTACTCTGCTCTCCCTGGGAGGAAGGAGATGAAAAGCCCCAGGGGAGCATCTTCATTTGTTGATCTATATCCCTGCGAAGTTTCATGACTGCAAATCTTATAGTTTTGGCCGAGTACACAACACAAACTTTCAAATTGATGGACAGATGAACAAGAGCAAATCCAAGTGCCGCCCTAATGGAGTACAAAATACATTTAAAGATGAAAACAACCAGTTACTATAGCAGGTAAAAAGCAAACAAAAACCACATTCACCTGAGTGGCTGCTTCAGAATATGGGGAAACAATTTCGGGAATAGAGGTATCAAAGGAACTACAAACAATATTTCTCATTAATTATATAATTTTTATTTATTTTTTTTTAATAATTAATTTCACACGCATTACTTTGTGCATGATATATAATCACTGCAGTTCGTCCTTGTTAACATACAAACATACAGTCCTGAAAATGTACAGTGAGCTTCTTGGCCACTCAACTTTACTTTCAATAAAGAATAAAACCAAATTCATCATATAAAATGAACAATACTGATTTTTTCATCAGTGAGTTTTCAGGGGTCCAAAACTTGACTTCTAGTTCACTATATAGTTCAGAAGCAGTTTTGGCAACTGACTAATGCATTTTCGAAACGGGTGAACAGAGATCACTTGGGTCAAAATCCAAGCTGTAATGTTCTCGTGTTAGAGTAATGATGAAGTTGCCAAAAGCTCACTGTATAACAGTATCACAGCTAAACACCGAGTGTAAAAATAGTCACATGATTCCTGACATTGTAAATCTTAACATTTTTTTTAATTAATTCAAACCAGCCATTGTTTCAATGCTTAATCTGTACTGGCATTAGGAAATGAAATTTACATTTCTAATTAAGGGCAGCTATTCCTTGAATCTTTTATGTGATATCAAAGGTGTAAGGAAAGATTTTAAAACAAAGTTTTCTGTGGCGTCTATTTATAGGTTCTAACATGATGAAACTTCCTATTTTGGCATCAACTTTTAGGTTAATATGATGGTGCAACGATAAACAAGATGACATTGCATTCTACTAGAGTATAATGCAGAATATACAATGGTTTATGTCTGCTGCCCTAAGGGCGTCATAACTTTGTATTTTAAATGTTCCAAGTTTTAATGAAATTCTCAAAATTTCTATCACAGAAATAAGTTTGTGGTTTAAGAAAAAAGTGTGCTATTTCAAAAAAAACACTGTGGTACAACAAAAACTTACCAACGATTTGCAATATCTTTTTGATTTTAGGACATACGATGAAAATTAATCATTCTGAGTACATCAATTCAAGAAAATACAATTAGTGAATAAAAATGTAAAAAGCGAGATGAAAAAAAAAGTAAATAAATCTTTATTTAGAACATTAAATTTCCGCAAATGATAAAACAATGCCAGTGTATAGTTTATACGAGAAAGAAAAAATATAACTGCGCAAATACACCTACAGATACAGAAAGCAAAATACAAATTAACTGTCAACAAAGAATTCAATTTCCTACAGTGAATTATTTATTTAAGCTCAAAGGGCTGGGATTAAAGAAAAAACATTCTATAAAATACATAGGAAATAAAATATTATAGGTCCAGATATATAAACGGTCATTTTTTTTCATATGGGTTCAAGTAATGATACAGATAGTATAAAGCAAACATAACCCTTTGAATGAATTATACCCATTTTTTTTTTTAAGAAATAATTAATAAGACAGTTGTACAACAAAAACTTGTATTAAAATAAGAATTGTTTCAAATTATATATAAAGAAGCTATCCAAAGGTACTTAAACTGTTTAGAAGAACACTCCAACAAACTGGTGTCAATGCTTGCCTGATGATATAAATGCAGAAATGGAAAAAAATATTTCTTTAGAGTAACACAGTCTAGAACAAAGTGTCCAGGAGGCAACACAGTGACTTCTACATATAACTCAAATAAACCCACTGAGACTTGGGGCTGTGGAATAAAAAATGAAAATACCAAATATCTAGAACATGAGTGCTACAAGACAATTCATTCACACACAATTGTATCTAAGTTATCTTGCAAAAATATGCTCAGATTTCAGAATAATACAAACACTCCAAAAAAAAGTAGCTATATATCGTTAGCAAAATAAGACTCTAAGAGATCAACAACTTAAAAATGCTGCAATGCTCAATTTATCACAAATGTTAAAAAAAATTAACAAACTTTATCATTGAAAGTAACAAAACCTCAGTCAATGCACCTTGGCTCTTTCAAGGATCATTTTAAGAGAAAATCATGCTAACACTAGTCATAGCAAAAACTTCCACTGACTTATTCAAATGAAATTTTCCAATTTAAAGTCTTTAACCCTTACCCTGCTGGAGGCAACTGATTCTGCCTTTGTGACCAGTGTAGACCAAGATTAGTCTGCACATGGTCTGCACTATTCACCATTCACTCAGTAAATTTTCAATAGGCACCCCTATAAACAATTAATGGAGATGTCCAATTGAAAGATGGACCATTCCATTTTAAATATTCAGCACAGTAAGGGTTAAACCAAACAAGAGAATACACAGATTTCAGGAAAGTTACTGTAGTTGAATCTGCTTCCGTAACAATGAAGGAGTTTTATATTCTATCTTACACCTACGGCATTAGTTATTTTCACGGAATTGCACAAGAACAATCAACCTTTCAGCGTAAATAAAAGAAATAATGTATTAGTTCTAGCTATTATAATAGGCAATCCAATATACATGTAATAACTGTATTAAAAAGGTCTGGTAAATCTAAAAATAACAAATTCTGACCAAAAAAATTCTGATAATGCAAAACAAGAGGTACCCTTGTGTAAATATATATGTATATAATCAAGCAACATGTATAATTTCCAAACAACACACCATAACATTTCTGCTAGATTTATCTTGAAAGCAACAATTCAAACCAAACTTCAACATTTTCCCCCTATCATTTCATGCCTGTTATCTCCCTTTAATTAGCACCAAGAATGATTTTAACATACAAAAGCTTTTCTTTCTTCAAACAAGAAACATCCCTGACAAAATGTATCTGCTGTTTTTCAAATAACAAAAAATTAAACAGGAGTGTACTGTAACAACAGAAATATCATATCACTTTAAACCAAAATCAGACATATAATGTTTCTCCGATCTGTACTGGACCTAAGTACAATGCCTGGTAAAATGAGACACATTTCAGTAGTAAAAATCTCTTAGGAATAAAGAGACAATAAGACTTTTTATGATTTTATTGAAATTAGTTTTTGATTTTGTTCAATATTTTTAATACACTTCTCAAAGTTACACTCTTGAATTAATTAACACATGATAAATCTGAAATAGCAACAACAACCAACAACAACAACAACATGAACAAAGCAGACTGTCTGTCCTATCACAACATTCTAAAATCAGACTGGTTTCATATTTTGGGAAGTTTTGGTGCACTAACTACAGGATTATTCTGCTCCAAAAGTTTTCTGCCCTCGGTCTTGTAGTCAAATGTACACTCGTGGGACTCTGCATATCGATGGCTAGCACAGAAATTATTACCACACCTACAATTACATGTGCAGAAAAAGGTCATGAGTGAATGTTGTAAGAAAAATACTTATTTCCATAAGACTAACATCACACATACTGGTATGTGTCCAGTAAATAAAAATTCCTACCATTTTGAATAAACTTGATGATACTTTTTGTTGTATTAACAAACAGATGCTAAAATGAACAAGCAAATCTACTCAAGAATTCTTGCCAAACTGACACTTAAGGAATATTTGATACTGTGATAAGAGTTAACACAAAATTAATTTTTGAAAATCTACGAACAATTTCCTGCAAGTATTACTTTCATCAAATTTCATTTTCTCATGAAATTTGGAAAGGACGGTGTAAAGAAATCGTGTTACAGTTGTAAACATACACATTTTAAATTTTCTACTTGAAAGAACATTCAGATACTGTCTTACAATCTTAGTTTGAAATAATTATGCAAAACAGTTTGGGCTACTATCTTCACGATAGTGCTTTAACAAAAACAGCCTTCAGTTCTGACATAGTGTCACCAAATACTAACCTGCAAGTGTAGCTACAGGCAAGACCTGTTTTCTTAGCACAAACAAAGCATCTTTTTGATGCCTTTTTCTTGGCTTTGACAGGGGGCAGGCGATGGGTTGGAGAGAGAATGCGTCCATCACGACTAGCTGTCATCCTTTGTAAACGGGCAGACTAAAACACAATCATCGTAACTATGGTCATGTATGTATATACAAAACAGATAACATTCTAGCATTTTAACTTTGAAGCGAAGACTTAGCTCCCTTGAAACATTTCTACCATGTGAAAAACTCTTTGCAAACAGAAATTAGCATATGATTTCACCAGAATGTTCTAAATAGATCAGTTTTGTACAAAACCTGGAAGATATAAATGAACAGTCCTGAATCATGAAATGATCACTCCAAAACCAACTTTGTCAACCAACATAGGGTGCATTTAGATTTTCTGTCTATGGCAGCTCTATGTTTTCATTCTCTGCACTATTTCTCATTATTCCATGTACTATAATAAATCTCTAATAATCAAATGAAGCAGAAAAAACATTAGACTGACTGACACATTTGTAAACAGTTAAGAGTACATACCATCAATCTTCCTTCTGGCGTTGTTATCCGACCATCTGGGAATGTTGAATTACCTAATGTGTAATTCCCTGTTACACGATTTCTACTAGCACTTGTTACAGTTACATTTCCAATACGTGAAGATCCTACTTTCTCAAGAGAAGCCTGCCGTAACAATCCTGACATAGCCCTTGCTTCACTTGTGCTCAAACTTTCCAGAGTAAATTCTTTACGCTTTTCGAGTGAACTATGTCGAGATAAAGAAGAACTTGCTCCTATGGTGTCTCTCAAACTATCAAACAAAGAGTACTCAGTTTTTACTTTAGAGTTGCCCTTAGACGAGTGGGGTGGACGAAGAGTTACATCTTTGACTTTAGCTGAGGTTACAGGACGGGAGCTTGCTGCACTATCACCGACTTGGCTGCTAAGCCGGAGTAATTCTCTTTTGACATTGGCTGGTGTGGCAGATTCAATGCCAGTATCACAGTTAGGGGATTCACTATGAGTTTTATCACTATCACTAGCATTAGGAGAAGTTTCTACTGGTTTATCAGTATCCCCAGTATTTACTTTCTCAGTAACAGTTTCACTAGTGTTGTTTTCCTGATTCTGAACAGTCTTATTTTCCACTGACTTACTGGCCGCACCTCCTTCTATAACTCTTGATAAAACCTGACTAAGTCTCTCCAAGCTGTCTAGCTGGTGAGAGGCGGCAGTTGAAAGTTCTTCAAGGGTTGGCCCATCAGAGTCGTCTGAATCATCAGACAACTGTGTAGTAGATGGACCTGCCATGACCTGTACTGATGAATCAAATGCAGCATGCGCCTTTTCTTTCTCTTCCTCTCTGTCAAGCCTCTCAATTCTTTCCTTTAACAACTGATGCTGCAAAGCAAGTGAGGAGTGATGGTGATGATGATGATGATGGCTCATTCCGAGAGAGTGACCTACTGGAGGTAGGCAAAGGTTGCGATTCAATGTCGGACCAAGACTGTAGCTGGTACTAGGTGGCAGATGACGCAATCTGGATGAACGACTGCCAGTACGGCCTGATGTTGGTGGATGAGGTTTCCTATGTGGCTGAAAGTTTATCTTTAAATCATGTAACTAAGTTTCTATTCAAAATTTAAGCAAGGTCATAACAGAATGTCTGATGAAGTCACAGAATAAAGTTTATCAAGAAATATAGACAATATTAGTTATTATGCACTGCTTTTATTCATTAAAATCTGTTTAATGTGACATGTAATAAAGCCTATTTTTTACCATCAAAATTTGAGTGTATGCTCAAAAATTATATAAAAGAGCAGAAGCAGACTTCCTTAAAGGGTTGAAAGTCTGCACTCACTAAATAAGCTAAATGTAATAAAATAAAATGCTGATTTCCATCTACTTCAAGTACCTTTTTGCTGATATTTAGTTTGTCCATTTTTAACCTGATCTGTTTCATTTTCTCCTTGAGTTGTTCATTCTCCTCAACCTTCTCCCTGGTAGGAGCATCCTCCTCCTCATCCTCATCATTGAAGTTGTACATTGAAGCACCACTGTAACACAGTAAAACATGTTACTTGTACATTGAAGTGCCACTGTAACACAGTAAAACATGTTACTTGTACATTGAAGCACCACTGTTACACAGTAAAACATGTTACTTGTACATTGAAGCGCCACTGTAACACAGTAAAACATGTTACTTGTACATTGAAGTGCCACTGTAACACAGTAAAACATGTTACTTGTACATTGAAGTGCCACTGTAACACAGTAAAACATGTTACATGTACTTGTACATTGAAGTGCCACTGTAACACAGTAAAACATGTAACCTGTACACTGAAGTGCCAATGTAACACAGTAAAACATGTTGCCTGTACACTGAAGCACCACAGTAAAACATGTAACCTGTACACTGAAGCACTACAGTAAAACATGTTACCTGTACACTGAAGCACTACAGTAAAACATGTTACCTGTACACTGAAGTGCCACTGTAACACAGTGAAACATGTTACCTGTACACTGAAGTGCCAATGTAACACAGTAAAACATGTTACCTGTACACTGAAGCACCACAGTAAAACATGTTACCTGTACACTGAAGTGCCAATGTAACACAGTAAAACATGTTACCTGTACACTGAAGTGCCACTGTAACACAGTAAAACATGTAACCTGTACACTGAAGTGCCAATGTAACACAGTAAAACATGTTACCTGTACACTGAAGCACTACAGTAAAACATGTTACCTGTACACTGAAGCACTACAGTAAAACATGTTACCTGTACACTGAAGTGCCACTGTAACACAGTAAAACATGTTACCTGTACACTGAAGTGCCAATGTAACACAGTAAAACATGTTACCTGTACACTGAAGCACCACAGTAAAACATGTTACCTGTACACTGAAGTGCCAATGTAACACAGTAAAACATGTTACCTGTACACTGAAGTGCCACTGTAACACAGTAAAACATGTAACCTGTACACTGAAGTGCCAATGTAACACAGTAAAACATGTTACCTGTACACTGAAGCACTACAGTAAAACATGTTACCTGTACACTGAAGCACTACAGTAAAACATGTTACCTGTACACTGAAGCACTACAGTAAAACATGTTACCTGTACACTGAAGTGCCACTGTAACACAGTAAAACATGTTACCTGTACACTGAAGCACCACAGTAAAACATATTACCTGTACACTGAAGCACTACAGTAAAACATGCTACCTGTACACTGAAGCACTACAGTAAAACATGTTACCTGTACATTGAAGTGCCACTGTAACACAGTAAAACATGTTACCTGTACACTGAAGTGCCAATGTAACACAGTAAAACATGTTACCTGTACACTGAAGCACCACAGTAAAACATGTTACCTGTACACTGAAGCACCACAGTAAAACATGTTACCTGTACACTGAAGCACTACAGTAAAACATGTTACCTGTACACTGAAGTGCCACTGTAACACAGTAAAACATGTTACCTGTACACTGAAGCACCACAGTAAAACATTACCTGTACGCTGAAGCGCCACTGTCACACAGTAAAACATGTTACCTGTACACTCAAGCACCACTGTAACACAGTAAACCATGTTATTTGTACACTGAAGCACCACTGTAACACACTGACCCTTTCCCAAAATTGCAAAAAGAAGCCCTGAGTTCTTTGAACAAAAAGCGCAACATTCTGACTGAAAGGCAGAAAAATTTTCATACATGAGAACATCAGTGTGTACCTACTTTACAATGCACACCTATAACTGAAAGTCTGAAGCATCAGTCTTTGCAACCATATGACTCAATTAACCAACCAACAAGACAATGACTTCTACATATCCATATCAAACCTCTAAGGTATAGCAAGTTATCTAAGTTAGAGTGACAAAATAGTGTTCAACAGTACCTGAGAGATTCTGAGAGGGGTGTCAGTGTTCCGTCACCTCGGTCGACCACTCTGAAGAAGTTCAACTGGTCTCCCTCACGGAACACGAGTAATGTAACTTGACGGTTGCCAGGCAACTTCTCCCAGATCTCATCACGATTAGCCTCAACATATTCTGCCATCTCTCGTAATGCGGGATCCTCCATTGGAACTGAAAATTACCAACATAATGATAACAGATGTTTAACTAATCGAAATACAAAGTCTCTGTTAGAAAATAGAAAATTAGAAAATAGAAAACACTGTATTTAGTGTTACTATATTGTATATTTTGTTTACTCATTATTTATGAAGATCATTCTTGGTCTATTTACTACTGCAAATTACATAACAGTGTATCTGTACATACTTCTTCGTGTATTTATGGGGCCACCACGCATTGCGAGGACGAGCTTAAGAGTAGCACCATCATGTATACTGTAGTCATGGAGACAGTAATCATCTTCTAGTTCTACAGACTTCCAGATCAGATGCTGCTGACCTATTGGAATACCTGAAATATACAGAATGTCAGTATCAGTAAATCACATCAAAAAATAATCATGCATGCACAAGAAGTAAATTAGATATTTTTCAACTGGCTTTTACTGTAAAAAAAAGACATACCCTAAAATTATTTGATGATATATTGAATATACATTTGACTGGCTTATTCTCTTTAAAGTATGCAAAAACTAGTAATACAAAGGAGAGAATTTGTTCAATTTTTTCTCCTAAAGCACACAGACACTAACAAAGTATTCACTTGTAATAAATCCCTATCAACTGAAAGATTGTACAACAACTCTCTATATATAAAGACTAAAACTAATGCATTTAATTTACCTGTTGTTGAACTTAAGAATTTTTGACTGATATATTGACATTGGATAATTATTCCTTCAATATCATTCACAAGTATAACTCTGAAGGAAATCGACAGCTGTTATTATAAGGGTATCACTAATTAAATAGTGTTGATCTGATTTACACATACTTGGAGTTCAGCCCAGAAATATCCTCATGAAATACTGGTATATTAATAAATATGTATGTCTGTATCAAATTTTTCATAAAAATAGCCTTGAAAATAGCCTTCTATGACTTTTTAGCTAACTGACCTTGGAGTGTCAGTTTCAGGCCAAGAAAGCATGATATAAGTGAGGACATTCTGAAAAATCTGTATGACAATTATTACACTTTGTAACAGACAGAAATTTTTGAAACAATCAGTTACAATTTCCGAACAGTCTGAGACCCTGCTTTAAAGTAATATTTTCAAGAATAAACACTTAGGCCTTGTATGTATTAGAGTTTAATGATTATGCATATTAACAATTTGATGTACAGTCTCTGAAAGGGGGGTCAATCAGTGTGAAAAAGTAGTTGTTTACTCTCTTATATACCTATACAGATAGTATTATGTATGACGCAGCACTTTTCATTCACAAAATATTTTTAGTACATATCCTTAGTCACATGTATGTACCTACTACCTGTGTACTGGACAAGTTCCTAGTTCTTTCAGGAAAGTTAGTTATGGGGTAAACATATTTGTGTAAGTCTAATTTTAACTCACCTTGTCTTCAAATAATACTAATATTTTCTCTTAGATTAATCGTTTGCTCTAAATTCTTTCAAATGTATCAAATAAGCTGATTTTTATTTTTTCAAATCTAGCAAATAAACTGAATTCTTTCAAATCTATTCAGTTTTATGAAGTGTGGCCCATAGGGTTTGCTATACATATTGACCTTAAGGTCTGGAAAAAAGATAAAATGAAAACTGAGAAAGGCAAAATTTCTCCTTTATTTCATAAAGATGATTAAAAGATTTCATTCTTAAACTTGGTTTTTAAGCTGTATAACTTTAGATACTGTGTAAGATTTTGTTTAAAATCACCATGAACAAAAAGCTGACTTAGGAAATAGAGCTAACGAAGTGACGAAATTTAAGGCCATTATCTAAATGCCAACAGAAATTTCTACAAACGAAAAAAAACATGAGAACTTTGATTGTTACAGTTTTTTGGCTTACAACAAAAGTCACCTATATCAACATGTCAGATCAAATAGTTTATCTTGACCTTTTCATCGTGAGTGCATATCATGTAACGACTTTTCGATTTTTCGTGAAAAAGAATGACACACATATTTGGGTAAGCATTATACCAATACAAGTTAGCATTTTAAGTGTAAAAATTTCTTGTACAATATAATAATTATTTAAGTAGCTACTACCACCAATGCTTTTTCTTGCACTTATATTTTCCTCCAAATAACCTAATACTGTATCTTTTGTATTTATCAAAATAAGAAAAGTGACAACTTCAGTATCGCAAGTTTTACTTACATACTGGTTTTACACAACTTTCTAACTTCTGAATGAAACCTATTCCCTAATCTCCTCCACCCAATCATCTTCAACAGTTGCAACTTCCCTGTTACACACACAAATGAAGCAGTCCAGAGGTGGGGGTAGGGAAAGGTGGGATGGGCTAACCATTTGCAAAAACCCTAATTCAAGGACTCTATCATTTTCAACCTTTTCTTGCAATGAATGGCTATTTCAATTTCGCTATTCAACTGTCATTCAAAATTAAGATTATGAAGTAAACTATTATATTAAGACTAGACATGGTGTCTTTTCTAAAGGAGAAATACCTAAAATTACTGTACATAATTACATTCAAATATACTGCACAGTAAGAGACTTTTGAAAGTACATGTAATTGCATTTTTGGCTGGTTACTTCAGGTAGTGATTAAGATTTCAAAGTTATCATTGACATAAAGGGTTAAGAGGTCAATACTTATGTTGTGGAAAAAAAGGTTACACTGCAAAGGGGTCAGTAAGAAAAATAAATGAAACACATTATACATGTAAATACACATTATATCAGAAAGAGCTACTTAATTTTCACTCCAACAGAAGAAGTTAATAAAGCTTAAACCCATGCCTTTAAAACCTACTAAAGAGAAGTAACATGTGGGTCACCCCTCATTGAAACCTTTCTGTACCCACTTAAACTTTCTTTCATAACTCTCTAATTGGCATCCAAAACCATAACTTACTACTTGAACTGAAAAAACAGCTCACTTTCAACAGGTATACAAATCAAGACTACTCTTGTAGAAAATATCTTCCCAAGGTAAAAGGTTTGCTTATTTAGAAGTTTTCAGTTGTTCACAATTTGTAGATTTTCAGAAACGAATATTACCAACCTTAGTCAAGACAGTGATTCTACAAAATAATTTGTGCATATGGGAAAAAGATGTACAAGTCTCAACTAGCTATATACTTCAGCCATTTAGATTATCATTGAAAATGTCAAAGAAAACAGTCCTCTATTTCTAACAATACTATGAAATAAGTTTTGTTTCTGCTTCTTAATTCAGGGAAATTAACTTAAGGATTGCAATAAATCCACTATCATGACTGATAAAGTACTTGGTATATGAATATGTAAACAAACTGTGAACTTATTGCTGATTTAAAGATTTAGGAATAAATCAAAATTACTTTTAACAAATAATGTAATTTATAACAGACCTCCATCAACTAAATATGATGGTTTGAAAATGATATATGCTGCAAAACAGTTCAAATCTTATCACAACAGCAATCAAAAATACAGTGCATGATATAATGATATATGGAAAAATTATGACATTTAGTTGGCAAAGATCAATTTTCATTATTTATCAAACTTCAGTATAAACGCAAATAAAATTATCTTGTACAGAAATTTAGTGAAAATCAAACAAATTAATATTCCCCAATCAAATTGAATTATAGATATTTTCCAACCAAAAATCATCAAATCAAATTACTTTGCCATTCAGTTCTCTATTTCTGCAGATGTACTTTAAAACTCACAAAGTGGTGGACTGGTTTGTTTTTCAATCAAAATGCTTCACGAAAGGGGGCTTATCAAACAAGTTTTCAACTAAGTGTCATTGAATAAACAGACATTTTGTCATTGCTAGGTAAACACTGGGGAAGTGTAGACATTTTGCTACATAGACAAGTTTTGCCACACACTTAGATCTTTGATCATGTTCAAACAGTTCCACTTACTATGTAAACAAGTTAGCTGAATTGTTATTTATTGTGACAAAAAATGGAATTACCATATTCTACCTTATAAGCACCACAGCTGCTGATAAATTTAAAAGAGAGTTTATTTGTCCAGAATGGACTAGAAACTCCTGTCGCAGAATGCACAGATCTAAAGATATGTTGCTGTTATAAATGTTTTATAATTTTTACATGCCTGATAAATTTATCTTCAGGGGATAGGTTTTTCTCATTATAAAACAGAAAATAACACCCAAACTTACAGTTGGTACTTACTTACTGAATTCAAAATTACGTAATATTCCAATTTCTTGATTAAGGAATTAAAAGCAAGTCTAATGCAAGTCAAATCACCTTTTGTGAAATACTGAGAAATTTTTTTAAAACTTATATTATAATTTACCAGCTTCTATAGCTTCTAAGGTCCTAGATGCTTCTTGCACAGTCCCTTTGAAAACAGTACTGCATTTTGAAGAGGGTTACCTAAGCTAAATGAATTATTTTTTGACTGGGCCTTTCAGGTTTTCATCTGCTGTGGTAGTGGATCTTTTTGGTTTTGGGCCATTTTGGACCCAAATCATAAAGAACCTTACTTCACTGCATGTTAAAACAAGACCTGTCTGCAGACAGCATGCTCCACTTTTCTCGATGCTGGATAATACATTATAAGCCAAGTCAAACAAGAGGCCCAAGCGAAAAAAATTTGAGTGGAGGAGTGCAAGTACAAAGTCATATAAGATGAAAATAAAAAAGGCATAACGTAGTGGGGAGGTAAGAGGGGGTGGGGGTGGGGGGGTCCCCATGCAGGGGGGAGAGTCAAGTACTTATGTATTTATAAAAAAAATACTGACCCATCTCACGTCTCATGTAAGTTAAAAGTTTATTTCAAAGCTTAAGAAGTTCTTTTCCAATATAGGAGAAAAAAGAATTTTTTTTTTGTAACTTCATACCTACATGTTTAAAAAAAAAAACAGAAAAAAAATGTGGGTGTGGGAGGTCCCATACATGGTGGGAGGAGTCAAGTACTTTCATATTTAAGCAAAAAAATAATTATAATGAAAAAATAATAATTATGGCAGGGGGAGGTAGCCCATGTGGGGGATGGTGTGGGGGAGTGGGTGGGGATTACTTGGACCCCAGGGACATGGGTACCAACAATTTCTGAGTGGTCTTGCTGGTGATCAAGTATTCCAAGTTTGAATGGAATATCTTTGACACTTTTTGAGAAATGGACATTAACAAAAAGGTTAACCAAGAAATTTTAAGTTGAAAAAGGGGCATAACTTTGCAAAAATAAATTTGAGGCTTATCTGCCCTTGAGAAATGGTGTTGCATTTTGACAGTGGACATGTATTCCTAATTTGAAGTAACTAGCTTTGATAGTTTCTGAGAAATGGACCTTAACAAAAGGGTTAATCGATGCCGACACCGATGAGAGGGTCATGACAATAGCTCCACAACTTTTCTTCGAAAAGTGGAACTAAAAACGATGGCGGTATCCTTACCAAGCAAGTTTCGGGAAAAGTTTAGTAATAACAATAATCATGATATGGGGACAGCACACTCATGTTGATAATAGATTATAAGCTAAGTCAAACAAGTGGCCCAAGTGAAAAAAATTTGAGTGGGGGAGGGCAAGAACCATGAAATATGTTTCATTCATTAGTTACAAGACTTTGATTTTCACTTCAATTTGTCAAAAAAAATATTTCTACTGTCTTTCATCACTCTTAATCATTCAAACTTGATTCTTTGGCAAATAAATATTCAAAAAGGTTTATTTAAAAAAAAAATACATTGGAAAAATATTATTTGTCGGTGTCCCCTATATCACTCAGACATTCAAACAGAGGCATTTCATTTTGAGAAATGTAACCAGTCCCTATGTACTGCAACTGATGGCAGATTTGATGCTTTCCCCTTCAGTGGTTTAGCATGTTACTGACACTGACGAATGATAAATTATCATTGTCATTTAAGACAATATACTATCAATGATGTTATCATTGTCATTAAAGACAATATACTAACAATGATTTGTTATGCATACTTGTTAATCCTGATAGTTTAAAATAATTAAACTGTCATAGGAAATGATATTTCTGATCAGAAAAAAACGGTTCTAAGTTATGTAACAAGCAGTATTTTCAGGCACAGCAGTCAAAGAATCTAGGGCCAGAAAAAACAAGCCATTTGGTCTAGTGGTCGGATATCACTATTTTATCAGAGACATATAAAATGTTTTATATGTCTCTGGATATATCTACTAGCCTGAATAGGTTTTTACAAGTCCAAAAATGTTAAACTTTTAAAGTGGAAAGTGAAGTCAAGTATAATGATTAATACAGTTATTTTGTAATTTTTATTCCCTGGATCGAGGATAAATGAGTTGTTCCATTTGAAATTCAGTCATTTCTTTTTCAGAAACTGAGGTGATCAGCTGCTAATTTTTCATAGGCCATTTGGGTTAGTGACTTGGAAAATTCTACAGGCCCAACCCAATTCAACTAGTCATGGGCTAGCGGGCTTCCACTAAATTCACAGACTGGGCACATAGGTAATATGTATGCTTTTCAGACCCTTTGATATGTAGTTATACTGAATTCTAGAATCTACTTTTCATTATTGATAATAAATATAATTTCACTAAATCCATCATTATTACAACAGTTACTGTTGTGGTTATACTTTAAACCTATTTTGAGTCAGTTCTTCCAACTCATATTTATACCGCCTGATATAAACCAATACTTGTGTGGAATGTGTAAAGGTGACATTGTAGAATCTCACCCCTGATGGGATTAGAACCATCGACATCTAGATGAGAGGTCTAAAGCTTTAACTAGAATAAAGGTAACTGGGGTAGATCAGTGGTAACACACTGAACTCCCCCACAAACAGGCCCGAGTTTGATCCCCTGCTCCTTCACTTACCCAATTAACTTTCTTTCAGCAAGTGACCCTTTCAGCAAGATATAAAAACCTAAGTCCCATGTAACAGTGCTATATACCGACCTTGAGCATCATTGGGATGGGATATTTTGTGTATCTTGGGCTATTCCCACAACAAACTAAACTCTTTCAGTTAGAAACAGGTCATACGTGTAGATAGCATAATCTTTGTCGCAGATGGATCACAGAGTAAAGACACTGAGATAGAAAGAAACCCAGTTAGTCCTTTAACCATTATAATATACTAATCTTAAATTTATTCTTGACTAAGCTATGCCCAATAACTTAAATATCACACTAACTGCTGTATTGATGAGTCCTTTGTCTCCTGTTCAACTTCAAGACTTAACATACAGTTAATGTGTGACAATTACCTTCCAATCTCTGTATTTTGGCTTTGACTGACATGATGGTTTCGAAAGGTGACACTCTGAGCTCAAATGCAGCTCCTGTCAGTGTCTCAATGTACAGCTCCATTGCTCCCAACTGCCCACTTCACTTGCACAAATAGACAAAGACCTCAATCCATTTCTTTGTGACCTTACACAGGCAAACAATAACAAAGAAAATACTGACGCTGTATTCAATGAATAGGAGCCATTTCAGGCTAAATTAATGAAGTATTCTCGGAAATCAATGACCATATTGTCAAAATCACAATTGCAGAACTCCGAAAATCTGCTCAGCACCAAATAAATCCTATATATTTTATCAACATCACATTGGATATCAAGCTGATGATTACAAAATGGTGGCTGTTCAATTATTTCCTGCCCAGGAATTTCGATGCCCGTATGTTGTAGTTAGTGACAACAAATTATCACGTGCAAGGTCGTACTGCAAAAACTATGACGAATACACAAATATCTATGACGTTTTAAACAGAAAACGGTGTTTGTATACAAGAATTCACTTGTCGGAAAATATGAGGACTAGTCTTATATTTAATTTGAAAGTGATAAATTAGCAAAGATATGTAACTGGTTTGCAGTTCGATTTCTTGGACGATATTTAAGCAATACGTGGATGTTTTAATAGATGACATTCTCGTTTTAAGGTTTGTGCATAAATTTTTATTAAAACGGTGTTAAGCTACCTATTCACTTGATCAATATGTCCTACAATGCAGTTGACAGGTCAAAACTCCTATGGTATGATCACTTCAACTCATTTGTTTCACAGACTTAGAAAAGTAATGTGAGTTTTTACAGACCTAAAATAGTATTTTAGTAACATTTATAGCAACAAGTTTTTAGGTCTGTAATTAACTGTACAAAACTTTCTCAAAAACAGATCACAACAAGTATTAGTGGAAAACAAGGTGTCTGACAGGCTCCCTGTGCTTTCTGGTGTCCCGCAGGGATCGGTCTTAGGTCCATGTCTCTTTCTTGCATACATCAATGACCTACCAGGAAGTGTCAGGAGCCGGGTGCTTCTATTTGCCGACGACACCATAGTTTATTTAACAATTAAAGCACAAGCATCTGCACAAACCTTAGTCCTTACAAAATGATTTGCACAACATTGAAATATGGGAAAAAGAATGGTCAATGGAATTCAACCCTGACATGTGTGAAGTACTCAGAATACACAGGAAAAAGAAACTGGTCATCTTTCCCTACACCCTACATAACACTAAACTGAAAACCACAGAAAATGCAAAATACTTAGGAGTTACAATAAGTAGCAACCTAAACTGGTCATCCCACATAAACAATATCACAAACAAAGCAAAAAACAGATTAAGGTTCATCAGACGAAACGTCAAAACACAAAACAAACAACTCAAAGAAGCAGCATACAAAACATATGTAAGACCACAGGTTGAATACTGCTCAACCATATGGCATCAATAGCAAAAATATCTCACACAGAGAATAGATAAGGTCCAGAGGTCGGCTGCAAGGTACGTTCATAATGATTACCACTATACAAGCAGTGTAACAAACATGATCAAAGAACTAAAATGGTCAACTTTAGAACAAAGGCGAAACCATGCCAGCCTGGTCATGCTACATAAAATAAAAAACAATCAGGTCAATGTTGATCACGATCACCTTACAAACACAAGAAACAGCAAATTCCTCATTCCACAATCAAAAACACAACATCACATGAACTCATTCTTCCCAAGGACTATACGACTCTGGAACGAATTACCGACCAAGATTAAGGTTACCCCAACTGTACCAGCTTTTATCAGTGGACTAAACAAGTTTTATAGATTTTAAGTACTTAAAATAAATGTTTAAGTAAGATCCTCAGTTAAATCTTGTTTTCTTTGTTATTAACTTTTATAATTTTAAATGTTCCTGACACGCGCCTGCCTAGTATAGTCAGTATTGACTTTTGGCAGTAATAAGTTGAAGTTGAAGTTGAACTGAATTCAGTATCTTACTGCTTTTATACTAAATTTATAGATAGAAATCTATAATATTTTTTTCATTGTTCAACCGTTTTAGAAATTGAATAAACATAACATCACAGCCCGTAAAGTTGGTTCACTTTGAAAGTGAAATGGTGAGATTAGTAAATTGGAATAAGGCACTGCCTCAACATGACCGCACTGTCTGTCTGTCCATCTGTCTGTCCTGTAAAATCTTGTCCTCGCTTCATCTCCAAAACTGCTTCAGGGATCATTGAAACTTAACAGAAGTGTTTGTCACCAAGTCTAGTTGTGCATATCGCTAGGAGATTCAGCTCGATTTATTTTTAGCAGAGTTATGGGCACTTAGTCATTTTTTTTCACTCTAAAATCTTGTCCTTGCTTCATCTCCAAAACCACTTGTCACCAAGCCTAGTTGTGCATCTCATCAGGAGATTCAGCTCGATTTATTTTTGGCAGAGTTATGGGCACTTAGTCATTTTTTTTTACCCTAACTTCTATATTAAAGTCTTGTCCACACTTCATCTCCAAAACCGCTTGGAGGATTTCATTGAAACTTCACAGGAATATTTGTCACCAAGCCTAGTTGTACATATCTTCAGGAGTTCCTGCTCAGATAATTTTTGGCAGAGTTATGGGCACTTAGTAATTTTTTATATAAGTTCCATACTAAAATCTTCTCCACACTTCTTCTCCAAAACCACTTGGAGGATTTCATTGAAACTTCACAGGAATGTTTGTCACCAAGCCTTGTTGTGGATATAGTCAGGAGTTTGTGGAAAGATTTCAAGGGTTAGGATTTAGTTTAGTTGGCGTGTTCCTTTTTTCTCAAGATTTGATGCTCTGGATGTTAAAACTTGCTGTGATAAATTCTTGGAAGAGTCCACATTTTTTGAATGTCCATTAGGTGGATCCAAATCTGGGATGACGTGCACATGAGACTATATAATTTACATGGTAAGAAAACCAAGGACCATAACTCTGTTGATAAAATACTTATCTTGATATAAGTCTCTGTAAAGAGTTATCCTAATTAAGAAATATATGATGCTCTGTTACAGCTTTGATTTAGCCTGGAATTGTTATAGCAGAATGTGAGGTATTCGATCTGTCTTCCTGTTAAATACTCATTTCAGATGTACCACTTTATTATATTTGTTAAGGAACATGCTAGAAACTCAAGAGTTAATTATGTCTTTGAACTCTTTCTGTTTTACAGGTATTCTTTCAATATTTTCCAGCTTAACATGTGGTACTTGTAACTTGTAATATTTCCCATTAGAAAACAGGGCAAATCCTAATAAAAGATTGAAACCCTCACTAACGATTTTTTGAATTGACCATCCTTCAATAATTTTAAATGAATAACTCCATGTTTTTCTTCGTGGAACAAATATCTCTGAGAAATAAGAGGAAAAATGCACATGTTTAAGAGTTTTTGTTTCCAAAATGTCTCATTCAGGCACAAAGAGCCAGATACATGACTAAATGTAATAGAGTTTGTTTTTTTTCAGTAGGAGAATTGGGATATTTGAGGAAAGCCCACCAGAAACTATTGTTTTCTGTTTTATTATACAGGTATGACATTTAAATGACAGCTTAGAAAACAATGATGTCAGGTTCTTGACATTAAATTTGAAATAATTAAGTTGCTTGTGTGCATTAAAATGCTTTGACAATGTGACATTTTGTAATAAGATGAGCAGATAAAGTGCTGTGATTGATGGCAGAGGACTGGAAACTGTCATCAATTTCATCCATATCAACAGATTGATGTTGAAGGCTTTATAACCACCTATCTATCTGTATAAATCAATTGTCACTTTAGTTATTTATAATGCTCTTTTTCTTTTGATGAAAAGAAAGTTTAGGTAGTATATTTGAATATAAGATTTTAGTGGTTAAAAGAGTTATAATTATATATATTTTTATAATACAAAATAAAAAAATAATTATTGGTATGTCTTGTTAAATTATTTATTTAATGTAATTTTCTTCTGTATATTCTTAATCTGAGAATTTCTTTTATGGGTGCATTCATTATTCAAGTTTATACAGATTTATTATCAGATATAAGTGAAGTTTGTGTTTAATAAGTTGGGGTCTGGTAGAGCAGAAAGACAGGAAGGGATTTGAAAGGCATTTAATGAGTTTTGCTTTTTTTGTATGAGTTAGAAAGCATACTTCAGTCAGATGTTACACTCAGCACTTTTCAGATTTGGAGAGATAAGGATCATTTTGAGGCTGAAAGACACTAGTGTTATGGTAGTTTATTCTTTTAGGGACTTTATGAAAGGTGCTACATTACACCAAATGCAGAAGAAACAACTTTTCAGTAAAACTGTACTAGTTAACCTTGAACTGAATTAGCATGATCCAGAAATAATTCACTCTGACATTAATTGTACAGGTATTTTATTTGTTGCAAACTCACCTAAGACAAGCAAACATTTTTAAACAATTCAGTTTCATGTTTACATAAGAAATTTATGATGCTCAACATTATCAGAATTGTTTTTACATTTTCTCCACAAGGTGACATGCTCTTGTTTCAAGGCTCACCAAGATTTAATTATTATTTTTATGTCAGATTGTTTTATGACAAGTCATGATGTAGGTGAATATTTGTTGGCCCCTCGGCAAAAATGCTGGTTAACATGTCCTGAGGGTAGAGTATCACCAAAGTATCCAATCATTGGAGACTGCTGGTCACTTTGTGTCATTAACTTGTGAATAATGAGACGCAACTATTTTATGTTTAATTGATGGTTAAATACCTTGTTTTCACATTTCAATCAGTCATTTGGCTAACCAGATGTAAACTGTTTGTTGAATGGCTAGATAGTTACAGGTAGGAATATGTGAAGAAAGATTGTTGTAAATTGTTGTATTTGAATACTGAATGAGTGGATGTTATACAAAATTTTTGGAACTAACAGATAACAAGAGTTGGTATTTTCTTTTTGAAATAACTGAGCAGCATAATTATATATGGCATGTTGTTCTAAATATTATATTCAAATTCAACTTTTCACAGTTGTTCAAATAATATGGTTATTAAAATAGTAACTGTAACTTACTGTAACTACCCTTATAATTATGACAGTGAAAATGATGATAGTAATTATTATTGTTATAAAGATAAAGTTCATCATTACTTATAGTCATTCTAAGTAAAAGCAAATTTGTCAGGAGTAGAACTTATGCGGTAATTTTACTTAATTTATACTCAACTTTGAAATTTAGATGTTCTTGACAAGGTTATCAACTACCAATTTAGCCCATTTTGTGACATGATTTGAAATTCGGTTAATGTATTTGTGTATTTATGTAATTTATAGCTAAGGCTAAGAAGGTAGAAGCTGTAATCTTTCTTCAGTGTATGGTCACCCTTGATAAAGGCTAATACAATTTTCTTATCTAATTTGACCTTTTTGGAGAGTTGAAATTTGAAGGATGTTTCAGATGATTACTGAAGTTGTGTGTAATTTAATTGGTCAGCCTTACATTGGTACTTGACATATTCACAAGTTTGGAAAAGTTAAAAGCACAGTAAATTATGATTTTGTTATAATGATGACAATTACACTTGCATCAGGATTGTAGGCCTTATTGTGCAGTGTAATGTCATGTTTACAAGGAATATTGCTCTCAGACACTTGGGGTTAAGAAATTGTATTTGTTTTACACATGCCAAGCCATATGGCACTCGCATACCGTGTTTGGTGCCAGTCATAGAACATTCAAATAATTGATAAAATTCACTATTAAACACATGTACATGTACTTTGTGAATGTAATAGTGAATTTTACCAATTATTTGAACTTTCTCAGACGGGCACCAGACATGGTATGTGAGTCTTGTATGAAACTAGTCTCACTATTTCGCCTCCGAAGGTGAACCCATTTTATAGGCTGATATTTTATAGTGGTTCACCTTCTACGGCTTAAAGGTTGAAAAACTAAAAAATATCAAATCAATATATGGGTTCAACACTTTAAGCCTAAAAAATTAGGCTAGTATGAAACAAGTACAGTTTCCTAACCTCAGCTGTTTGTGATACTGCTGTATATTTTTACATCATACCCTACAAAGTTTTGGTATCAGTCCATCTAGTGTAAAGGTCAGGAAACCCATGCAGTTCTTTAATAAATAGACAATTCCAGTTTTTGCACCTAAATAAACCTGAATGATATACGTAGTAAAAAATACAAAGAAACTTTAATTTTTCACTTTGGTATAACACAATGCTCTCTTAATTACTTGCCTACATTATTTTTCATATTTGCGTAGTTTATTTAGACTGCAATTTGTATGATAGTGTTGAATGTGTCACTTTAAATTTACAGTTTTGAGATCACATAAATAATGACAGCACATGAGACAGATCTGGATGTGGAGTTGAAGGTAATGGCTGACGGGACACTGTCAGAAGCAAACAACACAGCCAATGGTATTGCTAAAGAAGAGATTGGAGAGAAGCCAAGAAAATGTTTGGCCCTTCGCAGAGCATGTCATGGCTGTACAAAACCAATACGGACAAAATATAATCCCTTGCCACATGATGCAACCATTGGAGAAAAATTCAAATACACATTCATGTGCCCACCACATGGAAGAATAGCAAAGTATATTATGTTTGTCATCATGTTTTTTGTGTCATGGGCAGTGATGATGTCACTAACAGGATCTGGAGGGCTCCCAGGGGGAAATTTCTTCTCTCTCGTCATTATGTTCTTCACATGTGTTGTTGGTGGTTACCTGGTTGTGTACATCAAACTTCCACCATTGTTAGGTAATTGTCCTTTAGAATGTTTCTTTTATTTTTCTTTAGTAAAAATGATAAGAAATAAAGCACCTGTATTTGCTTTGTCTGCCTGTATGCAAAGAAAAAAAAAAGAAATTCAAAAGTAAAGTTTTATTATCTTAATTATAATTAAAATGTAAGCTGATGTTGTCTTTTTTTTTCAGGTATGTTAATTGTTGGATGCATGCTACGTAATGTACCTGGCATCAGTGTTGTAGGGAACAACCTTGATAAAAGCTGGTCATCTGCATTAAGGTAAGGTTTTGAAGTGTTCAGTGTCATGTGACCCATGTTTTCCATTTATAACAGTTTTCCTTCTTTCATATTCTGTAAAGAGTTTAGTCTGTAACTGTATAAGAAAGATTAAGGAAAGTAAAATGTATAATATAAAGAGGTCAGATGTCAAGATTTAGCCTTTTTAAGAAGGAGCGTCTTCTTTCCAACGTAATATTTGGTATGTTTTTATAATGAAGTACTGACATATGCATATCTTTAAAGATTTGTATGGAACTTTTTGGTACAAGAGTTTTGTCCAGGAATGATTGCAGACCATAACCAACATTATTGAAAACAGGACTTAAGATAATTTTTGAAGAATTCCAAGTGTTGGTTTAAAAAAAATGTTATCAGAATATTGTAGCATATTCTTAATAATGGTAATAACTTTTCAGGCAGATAGCACTGACAGTGATATTGATAAGGGCTGGTCTTGGGCTGGACCCACAGGCCTTACGAAAGTTGTCTTGGGCTGTACTAAGACTAGCATTCTCGCCATGTTTGGCTGAGTGCTTAGCTGAAGCTGTAGCGGCGCATTTCTTGCTTGGGTTTCCATGGGTCTGGGGAATAATGCTTGGGTAAGTTGACATTTGTTAAGATTGCAAGTTTCAGTAAGAATTTCTAGAAACGGTACTTCTGAATGATACTTGTTTAATTCATACACATCTTTTTATTAAGAGATGAAAAAAGCAACTTTGTTACTTTCTGTTTAAAAACCATATGAAAGTAACATAATTAGAGCCTTAAAGGGTCTTTGGTTGGTAGGCCAGTTTTCATGATACTGAATAATTTAGATGTGATTTTTTTTCTTGCAATTTATAAATTTCATAAATTTAACTTAATGTCTGATATCAACTCTGTTTTTTCAGGTTTGTTTTGGCAGCAGTATCCCCGGCAGTAGTGGTACCCTCATTACTTAGTCTGTCAGATAGGGGTTATGGGATTGACAAGGGAATTCCGACCCTTGTTATAGCAGCAGCAAGTGTAGATGATGTTCTGGCCATCACAGGATTTGGAGTCTCACTGGGCATTGCTTTTTCTACAGGTGAGATAAGCATTTTTTTTGCACCTTTGTGGAAAATTTCAAAATATAGCTGCTCATGCAAGATTTATTTTGTAATTAATTGTCTCAAAATTTAATGCTCAGCCAAGATTTATCTTGTAATTAATTGCCTGATACTTGCTTAGGTCTTGACTGGATGTGATATGAAGTCACCTAATATGAACTTAAAATGACCCTTTATTAAATTAATGGGTATTTAACTGTTTCGCCATGGATTTGTTACTTGGGCTAGAAATCATCTCCATATCATGTTATTTCATAAAATATTTGCAGGATTTAAAATTATTTGGTGAGACAAAATATCAAATAAATGAAGATTCTCAGTTTCATAAATTTTTTATTACATTCAAGATAGCTTCTTTGACCCAGTTTCAGTGACAGAATATTATAAGGTATAATTTTTTTACAAAACAACAAATTATTTCCCCCCTTTCTTTCTAGTGTTTTTTTAATTCTTTCGTTTCTGCATTACATGTATATAAAGATGTTGCAATAAATTGAGCAAGTATAGTTTTAAGTGCCTTTTAAAACACTATTTTAGACAGTTGTGCAGTTGCCCTAATATCTGAATAATCCTGAATAAACAAAGGTGATTTTAGGTACATGACCTATATTGACCCAGTAATTGTTAAATTTATTTTGTATTTCATTAATGTATTGATTTTTAAGTATCACGTACAAAAGATGGTAAACAACGCTTGGCCCAAAGTCAAGAAGAATTACACAGCAGAGTTTATAACCTGTTTATATTGTAAAGAAAAAAACGTGAAGTCAGTTGTTTACAGCTATGGTTTTAGAAATGATTAATTCATTAAAACTCCACCCTTTCTTTAGGCAGTGTTGTGGAAGTTCTCGTTTTATGCTCTTGTGATTTATGGCACATGTTTTTGGCCATGGTCTGTACACGGAAACGAAGAGAAATAATGTAGTTTTAATTTCTTCCTTTATTAGAACTAAGAAGTTACTGATGCATAAGCCTTTAATATGGTTCTACTGTCAAAGTATAGAAAAATTAGCATGACCAAAAAAAACCACAACAACATAATAGACAACAACAACAAGAAGATAGTTTAACATTAATGTTCAGAAATGAACTGAAATTTAGATACAAGTACATGTACTGTTACAGAATGAAGAATGTGACTGAAATTTTTTCAGTTTAAAATCTGTTTGTCTTCTGTTAATAAGCATAATGTGTTCTGATATAACTGAACTTTTGTAAAAACTGTCATGAAATAGCACAGAAGACCGGCTTTGTGAGGGGTCAGTGAATTTTCTGCTGATACTGCTTCAAATTTCTTGCTTAATCAGATCTATATTGACATTACTGAGACATGATTTGAAATCAACAATTTTATAACCAATGTAAAGGTGACAAAATAGATTTCAAATGGTTGCACTTGAAAAAGCATAAACCTTTTCAATAGGATCAAGTTTCTGTTTTGCTTGTTCCAAGCCCAAGGTTATCATTTGTATAACTATTAAGAAATTTATGACGTCATATTAAAAGCATTTCTTTGGGGATTAATTTTATTTAGCTTGCTTAACATCCTTTCACATCCTGTCTGTCTAGAAATTTTTAAAGTTTTCCCTCAGTGAATTTGCAAATTTAGATACAACCTAAAGGAATATAAAATATATTTCTATGAAAATAGATAAAATGAAGGACACATGTACTTGGCTGAATTCCAAGAACATTAACCGTGTTTTGTTCTCTGATACTATTTGTACTGCAGTAAGCTCCCTTGGAGATATCTTTCACACAGGTTTTAATGAACTTTTCATTTAATTGATGATTTACTATCATATTTACAATCCTTTACTAGCTTGTAATTATGCAGTGAACTCATTATGGACAAATGTTTAACAAAACAGTCTACTGTTACAGGTGACCTTGCCCTGTCTATAGTGAAAGGTCCATTAGAAGCCCTAGCTGGAGTGGTGTATGGTATCGTAGGGGGCATAATTATCTGGTACATTCCAAACAGAGCTAGTGTGAGTAACTGCCAAAATGAAAGAATATCTTTTGTTTATAATATACAGTTACTGTTAGTGCATAATGGTGAGGAGAATGTTAGTTTATGGACCTGACAAATGTGATACTTAACAAGGCTGAAGACAAAGTAAATACTCATTGCCAGGTCTGTACACTGGGATAATCACGAATATTATTACTAAAAATGAGTAATGAATCATATAATAATCCTGAATACGGTTTTATAAAGAGAATAATTCTGAAAATGCTGTCAGATGGGGACCATTCAATCGAAGTAGAATTTAGGTGACCAGTTGGGATTAACAAATTCTACTTTTGTATAATTTGGATAGTTCAGACTTTAAAAAACAAATCAATAGCTGTAAAAGCAAATTGAGTTGAAATAAACTTTGACTTTATTATGCTTTGAAATGATATGTCTCTGTCTTGTAATAAATTGCTTGTAAGTTGTTTTTGATATAGTGATGAATATTATATCTTACAGCGTCATGTGGTACTTTATCGGGCTTTCCTCCTGTTTGGTCTAGGACTAATGGCAACATTTGGCAGTAATGCATTGAAGTTCTCAGGGGCTGGTCCCCTGGGCTGTCTCACTCTGGCATTTGTTGCCGGGTTCAGGTGGAAGAAGGAGGATTGGTCTGCTAGGGGTGGGGTATGTACACCTATTCTTGTCTTCAGAACATCCCAAATTTCATTTTTTCAAAGTTTTAGTCAGTTTGCCAAAATAATGAAAATGACATTCTCTTTCTTGTTGTCAGTTTCAGTCAGTTTAATCAAATTTGTTGTCACCAGGCCATTACTTCAGATTAATAACTTTTTGCCTAGCTGATAAAGTAAATGAAGCACATATCTTTTATCCTATGTTTTGTTTTGGAAACAAGAAATAACTTCTGTATTTCAGGAGCCTATGAAGGATATAGTATCTATACTGTGGATGATTTTTCAGCCCCTATTGTTTGGGCTTATTGGTGCTGAAGTTGATATTCTAAAAATAGATGTGGGCACTGTAGGTAAGTGTTAAAGAACACTAAGGTTTGTTTATGTTGAAGGAATATTTGCTGTATGTGAAATATTTGAAAGTCAAGACTTTTTTTAAAAAAAGGAAGAAAAAACAAAAATATGATTTTTTATGTATTGTTGTTACATGTTTGATTGTTATACACTCACCAACGTTATACTGAAAAGTGTTTAGGTGACTGTGTTTTGTTTGTTTTGTCAGGACCAATGAATAACATAAGAAATAAGAAGCAGTTTTACCTGTGCATGGAGAGGGATGCTTTCTCTGTACAGTTGTTGTTATGCACTGGCAGCTATATATATACTGACGTCTGTTGTCAACAGGTATTTAATATTTCCTAAGTTACAAGTATGAACTTAACCAGCCACATTTTGTTCTGTTTCAGGTCTAGGTCTTGCCACACTTGGTATTGGACTGGCTATCAGACTGGTAGTATCATTCTTTGCTGTGTTTGGAACTGATCTCAACTTAAAGGAGAGATTTTTCATTCCATTAGCATGGTTTCCAAAAGCTACAGTACAGGTAACATTATCGATAAGTCTGAAGGGTTTAATTTCATAAAAGGATGATATTTTGATAGATAATTCATCTTCTTTTAATTAAGGGGATATATCTGATAAAAAGTTGAAATGGCACTTTAATCTTTGGAGACTGGTCTTCAGCGAATACCAAGATTCAAATTCTAAATAAATGCTTTTTTATGCCTATAGTTTTGAACTGTCCATCATTACGTCCGAAAACTTTAACATTAGCCATAACTTCCTTACTAGTAAGTGGATTTACTTTATACTTTGACACAACACCCCTTTTGACCTTCCATTGACCTGTATGTATTTGACCTTGACCCCTGAATGACCTTCACTTTGAAGATCCAGTTGTCGAAAAACTAACATAACATAACTTCCTTATTAGTGAGTAGATATACTTCATACTTGGACACAACACCCCTTTGCACAAGACCTATATTTATTTGACCTTGACCCCCTGAATGACCTCCACCTTGAAGATCCAATTGTCCAAAAACTACCCCTTTAAACAAGGCATTCCCATTGACATATATTTTTTACTTTGACTCAAGGTCTTCCCACTGACATATATATTTTTGACCTTGATCCTGAATGACCTTGATGTCAAAGATTCAATTGTCAAAATTTTTAATGTTAACCATAACTTCCTTATTAGTAAATAGATTTACTTCATACTTGAATTCAACACCCCTTTGAACAAGACCTTTCCACTGACTTATATTTATTTGACCTTGACTCCTGAATGATATTGACCTCAAAAGTCAAATTTTCAAATATACTTAACATTGGCCATAACTCTCTTATTGCTAAACTTATTTACTCCATGTTTGCACACAATAACCCTTTTGAAGAAATCTTCCAATACATGTATCTTGTGACTTTGACCCCTATATCACTTTGACTTTTGAGGTCAAATTGTCAGAAGAAAAACCTCTTTTGAAGGATCTACTTCATCTGGTCAAGTATTTTTTAACTTGACCCCCTAATGACCTTGACCCTGAGGTCATTTTGTCAGAACCCTACTTCTTTTGAAGGATATACAATTTGTTTTCATCTGATCCTCAGCTCAAAGGTCAAAGCACCACTTTGGGGGCATTGTCATCTTACAGTGACAGTTCTTATTTGAAAGATATTTTGCTATTGTGTTTACATTTAACAAAAAAAAAATTCTTTTGGTTTAGTAAATATCCATGAAACCAGACAGTTGGGTTTTGTGTCTAAGAAAATTAAAAGGCACATTTATTTTTTTTATTGAAATTCAACACAGTAAGTTGAGTAATTGCATTGTACTATAATGATTTTTTTTAGATTTTTTTGGACATAGCAACTTTCAAGTTACATTGGAGTAATTGTAGTGTAGACCACTTTATTTTTTTTCCCCCGTCTACATTCAGGCTGCTATTGGAGCTGTAGCACTTGATACAGCACGAAAGATGAACAACACAGAAGTTGAGGACCTGGGTAAACAAATCCTCACATTAGCAGTACTGAGTATAATCATCACAGCACCAATAGGTGCTGCCGCCATAGCCATCGCAGGACCAATTTTGTTGAAGAGGTCAGACAGAGCCACAGAAATCATATACACTTCAGAGAATGATGAAACAGAAGAACAAGGGTAAGGTTTTGGTTCTCTAAGTTAAGACTTGATATTGAAAACGATTATCTAAGAAGCTCTATACAATTAGGATTTAAGTATTTTAAAATAAAGTAGTTCCCCACTGTATTTGTTAAAATAAACATTTCCTCAAGTCATGCGAGTTGTCAGAGGAAAACTCATAGCTCACAGGACACATGCTTCATTTAAAACTGGGGTCTTGTTTTGCTCTAAAAAGATTTAATATTAAGAAATTTTTTACAGAGTTTTAATTCTAACAGACTGTAATTTAAAATTTGTCAGTTATTTTTACTTCTTTGTCCATTGTTTACCTCCTATAGTTATTGACCATTGCACAATATTTCTTTTATTATTTTCAGTTTTTAATGTATATTTTAAGTTTATCAGGGTTTCAGTAATGCTTTCAGTGTATGTTTTGAGCAAGTTCCAGATTTTAAGTTCAGAATTTTGATATCCAAGTACATGAATTGGTCTCTTGTTTAATTATTTTTAAAATTCACTTGTTAAAAGGTTTAAAAACATGACTACACCTTACTTAAATGAAATTTTGGTTAGTTATGGGAGATGATAGGACTTATTTGGATTAAGTTCAGCCTAAAAAATAACACACAAAGTGTCTTATATAAGAGAAAGAAAACCCTCATACATACATACCAGCACATACATACATGTATTACTGAAGCGACTGGTTGTCATGTTCACATAATTTGTGTAATTGTTTGGGAGGTACATCATTCCTTTTTTACATTAATACACTTTTAACAGGAGTATTTCAGTAATTCAAGTGAAGTTCTGACAGGTACCATTACGTACATTTTTATACATTTGTATTTGTGATAGAGTCACTGACTTCCTTGCAGTTTCCGTAACATGCTTGATGCAAATTAGTCAGTCCCTGTTAAATGTCACCCAAAAAGGAGAACGCTCATGTAATCAGATATAAACAACATGACACCTGTATTCTGAAAAGAAACGAAAGCTTTAACCCTTACCCTGCTGGAGGCAATTGGCTGCCTTTGCGACTTGTGCAGACCAAGATCAACCTGCCCCTCCTTACAGTCTGACCATGGTCTGCAGTTCTGCACTATTTGCCATTCAGGCAGTAAATTTTCAAACAGTACCCCAATAAACGGTTTAATGGATGTGTCCAAATTGAAAGACGGACAAGTCCATTTTAGATATTTAGCATGGTCAGGGTTAAGTACACTTTATTGGCTTGCTTTTAACTGTCTCTTCTTCAAGTTTCTGTTAGTCTAAGTATGCTTGTAGTAATAGTAAAATTGCCTACAGGATAATATCAACTAAATTGTGTGTAGTATTAATAGGAATTGTAAATATTTATGAAGTTACAAGTAATTTGCTTCCCTAATGCAGCATATGGCTTCTGTAATCTGATATCATCATTTGTTGTTTCTGGCTTGTACTTTGCTCTACTCTACCTTGTCCATGCTTCTTTCCAGTTAATCAGTATTGCAGAAAAAATTTGTATTATTCTGTGTGACTATTTTAAGAATAAAATAGGTCAAGGACCACACTGTTAAAATGATGTGAAAATACACATTTTGTACACAGTTGTTGTCAGTTTATTACGAGGCATCCTAAAAATGTTTATGCATAAGTTTTATGATTAAGCATTGTGAAATAATTTAGAATAACTGTACTCTTAATTCAGGGGAAGAAGAAAAAAAGAATATTAAAGTTTATTTAACGAGAATAAGAATTTTAAAGTTGCAAAACAAAGGAGTTATCTGTCAAATCTGGGAGAATAAGTTTCCTGATGTTTCACAAGATAAAGGAGAAAGAAACTATATTTCTTGCATACCAGATTGAAACTGTATTTGCATATCAGTTTTGGGCTACCTGTGATTTTACCCTTCGATGCAAGATGAATTCCATGCTTTTTGTGTTGACACATTTGTTATATAGTCAAATTGACTTCATTAAAGAAAAAAAAACAGAATGCAACCATAAACTTTAAGAATAAAAAAATGAAGAAGTTTTAATTGCTTGCAAGAAGAAAGAAGTATCATTCCTGTGTCTGAGATGATAAACTGATCTAAAATTAAAATGCACGAAAGACACTAAAGTGACTGACTCACAAACGGGCCGATGATGAAGATAAAAAAAGTTTATACATACAGAAATTCTGGCTGTACATGTAATTGTGAAGAACATATCTAAACTAAGTTACTGACATTTTTTTTTACAGACACATATCATAATATAAAGTTTTACACACTTTTATCAATAAAAATTTTACCCCATAAGTCAGGGGGTTGATAATTTAGTTACATGTATGTCATTAATTTTGAGGAATCGTGATAACAAGTCTCTGTGGCTCAGTGGTGTAGATCGTTGCTGTATATTTTGCTCACCGAAAGGGCATGGGTTCGAATCCTGGTGAAATCAAAACTTTTTTTCAGTTTGGGTGGTATATAGAAGCATAATATTATGTTTTTTTTTCCACAGTATATTTACTTCTGCTAAATTCTGTGAATCAGCTGCTTTAAAATCTTTATGTGGACAGTACACAGTTTGCATTTACTAAAATCAGAAATGCATTGATTTGAGAACCATTGTCATTTGGAATTAACATATTGATTATAGTTATTTCCATCATAAGATATTTGTTCTTTATATATTTAATATGTGTAGTGAAGATATTGTTGAAAATAGTGGGTTTTTTTTGGTACATTTTCAGTAAACTTCTGGAAGAGAAAGATACCAGAGAAGATGTATGATAGAGGTAGGTTAACTGCTGTATACTTAGCATGTTCATTCTTCATTCTGTGTGCTGTACATTTATATATTAACTACATCTGTGTTTACAACTGAAGTATTTTGTAAATCTGTTTATACGTGTTTTCCAGTTCATGTCTTGAAAAAGTGTCACTCATATGAACTTTCAGTAGGATGGGCATCTAAGTTTTGTCCCTTGGCATAGTCACTCCACTCACACAAAATAAAGCATGTTTATTTACCTGTACTTTTAAAGTTTTCTTCAGCAAAAAATCTTATGGGTACCCTAGGTCTAAATTTCTTTCTTTAATTGAGTGCATGCTCTAGTATGTGATAACTGATTCTTTCATTTTGAGATATGTTACAGTGTAATATTTCCTATTATGAAATAATGAGCATTTCTCATTAACACAGAAAACACAACAATGGCAGGTGAAGGTTATTTTACAATTAGGTTTCCTTTTAACAAGCCTCATTTATTCTGTTTGAATATAAATCTGCAAACCACTTAGCTAAGATAATTCAATTAAAGCTAGATACTTTGTGAAATCTGTTATCTTGATAACTTTATGCATAGGTTTTGACCCTTGCCAGTTGTTTCTGAACATAAAGAAAGCTGTGAGACAGTGTTATTTGAATACTGTCTCATAAAGTTGGTACTTCTGAAAGAAATAAATTATTAGTTTCCAATAACATAGAAAATGACATCATTTCCATGACAACAATTCATGCAGGTTACTAGACTGGTAGTTGTTAAAGAGATATACTGGCGAGGGAAAAAAAATGTTTACATAAGCTAAGTTGATGATGCAGAAGACAAGCTTATTAAGAAAAGTTTTGTGTTAGTTTAGGGATAGGTCATTTGTTGGTAGTGCTTACAAAGTTTGAGAAGGAACAACAAGGAATTGTTATAATTTACATAATTACCATTTAACTTTATAAAAAACTTGTCTGAAACCATTAAGCTGCAGCTTTTTAAATTTGGTTTGTAGGATTGTCATGTGAACTTAAACCAAGATTTTTCAATTTTTGCGTCTAGGGTAATTTAAGTCTCAACCCAGGGTCACATACATAAGAAAAGATATTAACTTTTAAACTGTTGGTTTGGTTGATTTCTGTTGAAATATTTCCAACTTCTCTTCTTGGGTTGTTGGATTCACCTCAGGGGTTAAATGTTTTTTTTTCTTTTTCCTTTTTTTTTTTTTTTTTTTTTTTTTTACATATTATATCAGGAACCATCAGGCTAAAAGCTTTGAATGTTATGAAAATGTATTTTCAGTCATAATATTCAACCCCACTGTGGGGTTTTACAAATAAATGTACAGGAAAACTTTTTATGCCCCCAAAGGGAGGCATATAGTAATCGCACTGTCTGTCCGTCCATCGGTTTGTCCTGTAAAATCTTGTCCTCGCTTCATCTCCAAAACCACTTCAGGGATCATTGTAACTTAACAGGAGTGTTTGTCACCAAGTCTATTTGTGCATATTGCCAAGAGATTCTGCTCGATTTATTTTTGGCAGAGTTATGGGCACTTAAGTCATTTTTTTTACTCTAAAGTTTTGTCCTTGCTTCATCTCCAAAACCATTTTAGGGATTTCATTGAAACTTAACAGGAGTGTTTGTCACCAAGCCTAGTTGTGCATATCATCAGGAGATTCTGCTCAATTTATTTTTGGCAATAGGCACTACACAATTTTTTTACTCTAACTTCTATATTAAAATCTTGTCCATGCTTCATCTCCAAAACCACTGGAGGATTTCATTGAAACTTCAGAGGAATGTTTGTCACCAAACCTAGCTGTGCATATCATCAGGAGTTTCTGTTTGGATTATTTTTGGCAGAGTTATGGGCCCTCAGTCATTTTTACCATAACTTTTATATTAAAATCTTGTCCAGCTACATCTATAAAACCGCTTGAGGGATTTTATTGAAACCAGAATGTTTGTCACCAAGCCTTGTTATATATAAAACATCATTAGAGGTTGGGAATAAAACAATATTGTTCGTTTTCAAGTCCAAACTCACAGCTTTCTATTTCATTGAATAATTATGTCTTCAACCTTCATATAAGAATCTGAAGTAGAAAAACATTACTTTACCATTTACCTTCTGTTCATGCTCTATTTTTCTGTCTGATCTCTTTTCCACAGGCATATTCAATTATATATTTACATCAGTTTCATTTCAAAGCTACATTTTGGGGGCATATGTCAATTTCCAGTGACAGCTGTTGTTAAATATACATTTCATCAACTGAATAGCCTTAAAGTTTGATATTTAGTGTAAAGCATTTTCTGGTTCTTACATTTTTATTAATTATTCATTCATTACGTTTTGAGCAGTTGTTTGTATGTGAGGGTTTTAGGGCCATCATGGCCCTTCTGTTTGTTTACTACTTTATCCTAGAAAATTCTCTGGACAAAGTTTGCCTGTAATCCTTTGAACGTCTATTGACTTACAGCAGCTGTTTAACATCTATTTCAGAAGAAGAAGCAATGAGGATTTCTAGTCACAGATGTCAACATATCATATTACAGCATGGCTCTGTAGAAAATGTAATTTATTGAACACGTTTTAACAGATTACCATGGTACCTCCAGAGACATGGTTTAAAGTTACACAGCTGCAAAAAAGCTTTAAGATTATATAACAGAAAATGCCCAGATGCATTGTAACAAATTTGATTTGAAAATACAAGGATGTTTTAGAATTAGATTTTCCTTAATTTATTGTATTTTTATTTATTTTAGCATTATACTTTACATATTGGTGCTAAAGATTTTATTTTGAAGTCATTTTGGCATTAATTTAAAAATGTTAACAACTGCAAAAGAGCAGTTTTTAAAGATTTTTCAGAAATTTCATCTTTGTATTATTATCTGCATAATGACCAAGGAAAGGCCTTGAGGGTTATTGCTGTTATGACCAAGGAGAAATTTGTTGATTAATATGTTCTGTTTGTTCCAGAAGAGAAGAAAATTTGTACTTCTATTTTTTTGTCTGTTAACCACCATTTCTATGAGAATTTAAGTGAAATTGAATGACAACCATCCATTATTTAAATTGACCCTGTCTGGTTCATAAATTTCAAAGATGTCTAAATGAATTGATGGAATGTTGTGTTATGTTAATTAGTATTTAATTCTTGAAACTGTTGTAAACATACACTTTTGTATTAGTACAGTTAATTGAACTTAGGTGGTTTAGACATTTTACACAGACAGGTTGTAGTATGGTCTGCCCTTGTGACAGCTTGTGTGTTCTTAGGAACACCTTTGTTGTTTTAGCTAACAATTATATCAAAGTTACTGTAATTTTGTTAACAGACTTGTTTACAAAGGCATCAGTTTACAGATGTCGTTATTACATATCTTTCTTTTTGAGTCATACCATATTGGCTTTGTTTGGTCTGAAGCTTGGCTCTGTTTTTCTCTTTTGTTCTTATACTGGCAAACCATTGATGAGATTTTCTTATGTTTGTCTTAGGAGTTTTCTGAAACATTCTCTAGTGCTTTGCAGCTGAAATATATTTGAGATGAATGGTACAATGATTTCATTCATAAGGGAATACCTTTCAGCTTTAATCTATCTTTTGACCATAATCTGTAACATGTAAGCACCATAGTTTAGTTACATCATTTAATGATTATTACCAGAAAAAGAACAGCTTTCATTATGCTATTAAGGTTCTGACTAACTGATAAATGTTTATATACTTGTCTGTGGTTCAGTGAGTTAATAAGTGAAGTAACACGTACCCTGTTAACATTAACAGTTGCAACTTATCAGTCTGTTCACAGGACTTCATGACACTTTCTGTATTTTGGTTACATGAAGGGTTCATTCACATACTGATTTATGATGAAATAAAAATTATCAAAATATTGGGGAGACATTGATATTGCTTTGTTCTGCAAAACCAGCAAAGAGAGATCCCAAAGAACATTTGATTGGATTAGTTTTACCAGTCTTAAGACAATGACATGTAACAAACCTCCCTCTGGGAGATTATGCATGCATGCAGATATGGAGTGTATGCAATTAAAGGAAACCAGATTCAGTGGAATTTTCTGTTTCTCTTTATCTTAGAAACAATTATAGGAAATATGCTTTTTATGAAGTAACTACATCTTACTTGCTTAGGAATTCTCTCCCCTCAAATATTTTAGCTCAACTTTGCCTTTCTAGTTTGTCTCCTCAGACATTAAGTTTGGAAATAGTTTTTTGCTTAGAGAAATCATGTAAGTATTAAATAGTTTTTCTACAATTATAATCAGTACAATGCTTTGCCAGAATCTAAATTATTCCCATCCGAAACAATTCTCTTTTGTTCATTTAGGCAGATTTTGGCCACCGTAGACAATTTCTCTCCCTTAATTTTATCAAGGCAGTCAGTTTAATTCCTCCTATAGTTTTTGTAGTTGTAATTATTATGTTGTGTTATATAATATTTATCTGCCAAAGTGAATGAGAGGGAATTGTCTGGGATTCAGTTTTTGTCATCTAAGTTCAGAAGAATGCTCTAAGAATGCAGTACAATACATACTTTTTTATATTGTTTTACAATAACAGGGTCTGATATTGAAGAACAAGTTTTGAATATTTCTTCAAAAGTTTCATTCAAGATTACAGACAATGATTACAAAGCATTTAATTTAACTTTTTATCTTGTCCTGATTTTCTACCTTTAATCTCATTCCCCTTGACCAAAAGGAAATTATTTACTATAAACTTAGGGGAAATAAGTTATATAATATTTTGTTGTTGCTGTTGTTTTTAAGACATTTTCAGAAAGATGTTCAGGATTAAAATTAGAAAACATTGACTAGTAAAATTGTATTTGTAACACTAACTTGACTAACTTATTCATTTTTCAGCATATATTTAGATAAGAATTCAATAAATACCCCACCTCTTATCTCATGTAGAAAAGAAATTGCTTTAATTTCACAGAAAATACAGTTTATTCATGACTACATCTTTAATCACCCATCAGTCAGAATTTCTCCATAACATTATTGTGCTGCCTTCTTTTAAACCCTCCACAGTATAGAACATTTTCAACCTCTTTATAATGAATTACTGTACATGCATCTGAAGGAAACCCTTGTTTTCTCATACCTCATATTCATCCTCATAAAACATAAATATTTTTTATTATCTGGACCTGTAGCAGCAAAAAATTGTTTTATCTCATCAATAATAGAACAAGATGTTGTAAATTATCTCATCTATCAGCTGGTAAAACAGGGTCCTCATTATCTCTGAGTTGCTAGAACATGAAGAATGAACAAACCTTTAATTACTCCATCTCTCAAACTTTAATGAACTTAATGTTTTATTACTGCATGTACATACCTGTATAGAAGAGGATCTTAACACCTCAGTCAATAATCAAAATAAGTTCATTACCTCATTTGTTGTTGTTTTTTGTAACCTCCAAAGAACAAAACTGTTTATTGTCCTATCACCTTTAAAAAGCAGGTTGCTTTTTACCTGTTGTTAGGGTACAAATATAACATGCATTACCTCATCTGTGTACATGTGACTCTGTAGAACAGAATTCACCTCATAGAGCAGGGAATTTGTCATTACCTTGCTTCATTTATCTCATTTTTTAGCATACCTGAGCCAAAGGGTCTTGGTAAGCAATTGTTATCACATATGTCCACCATCTCCTCTGAAACCACTTGGCCAAAAATGATGAAAATGTTGGGAATGTTCATTGCATGAAGCTCTACCATAGCTGTTCAAAGAATTTTATCCCTCAAGACCTTCATGTTCTCATATTTAACTTTGTCCTTGACCTTTATGAAACTTTCATCATCAACTGACCTATTTCCTTGGGTTTTGGACCTTTCTTTTTATGATATCCACAAAGTATAAAATCTAGTAAGGTGATAGAGGTCAGGGAGCAAACTTGCCTGTAAGTGAATATAATTTTGGATGTCTGAGAAAGCTGTACTTGCGTTGAATTTTCTTCACTGGCCTTGCTTTTACGAGCAGTATTACTCAGGTGAGCAATATAGGGCCGTTATGGCCCATTTGTAGTATTAAATATAACCTGTTGGCATGCACACAGCTGTTTAAATTTTATACTATGTTAATGTTTTTGTAATGAAAAATGTTCTTTTATAACTAAATAGAGCTTGTTTGAAAGAATGAAACTGAATAAAGGAAAAGAGCTTTAATGCTTGTGTTCTGTTTGTTTTTCTTGAATATGAGACATTGTCAGAATTGATATAACCTGACCTCCCATTGCTGCCCTGCTTTATATGTTAGGAATACTTACAAGATTTCAAACACATTGCCAACATGTTCGAGGTGAACTTTAGTGAAACCCCTGTGTTTGAGGTCAATATTTTTCATTTAAATGATATCCTACAAAATCATTAGATCGAATTGTACAAAACTATGTAGGACTGATTCTTAGGTGACCCTCTTTCAGAATTGTTCTAGTCCATTTGATAGGTAGGTCACAAAGGCAGAAAGCAGATTTAAACAAGGTGGCACCTTATTGAAAACATAGTGTATAAATATGATCTGTTATAGATAAAAGGTTTTAGACAGAAAATCTTTTTTTTTCAATGTAACAAAGTTTCAATTTTGAGCCTGCACAGCCCAGTTTCGGTCTCTTCAAGGATTAAATAGAAAAACTTTCAGACCAGCTCAAGTGATAATAGGGTTTGCCACTGATCCAAGCTGGTTACTTTGTATTTTACCATATATGACCTCTTCAAAATGCATCCAGGTAGTCATCTATACAAAAGTTCTAATGAAGTTTCAAGATAATTGGGCCAAAAACAAAACCATCTAGACTGTACACAATGTCATGCTTTTCATTGGTCTGAGCTGGTGAACTAGGCTTTAACCACTAACACTCATCCTGGAGACCACTTCTTTCCATCATGAAGAATAGATGAAAAAAAATGAGATGATCACCTAGGTTTTTACCAAACATGTCACAGGTTTTTACTTACAGGTATCCTAGAAATAATCAGAAATAGAGAGTGCTCACAAAGTCTTAAAAGATCTGAGCTAGTACCATGTTTTCCATCCTACAGGACCCAGATTAAAACTTACCCTAGAGATTATAAGGACAAACATTCCAAGCAAGTTTCATGAAGGCAGGGTGAAAAATGTGGTATCTAAAATTATTAATGTTAAAAAGGTTTTCTCTTGATTTGGGTTTGTGAACCCACAGGGCACGGTTTCCAGCTCAGTCGAAAGTTCATCAGGACAACATTCTGGTCAAATTTCATGAAGATGAGGACAAAAATAATTATGTCCTCTGTATTGTTCACAAGATTTACCACTGATGACCTTGTAACTGAAACCACATCACCAAGTTTCAAACTCTTTGAGAGATCATCAGCTCAAAGATTCTGGGCAAGTTTCATGAAGATTTGATAAAAAGAAAAAGTGTGGCCTCTAAAATGTTTACAAAGATTTCTTTTGATTTAGGCTGGTGAACAAGTTTTTATTCTCCTCTGGAAATCACTAGGACAACATTCTAAGCAGATTTTATGAAAGCTTGATAATAATGTTGACTTAGTGTTCACAACCTAAATTGTTTAAGACCCAACAATAAAAAAAGGACAAAAAAATTTTGCCTGAAAACCATATTTTTTTTCTAGAAAGCTAGAATTTTGCAAGCAGTATTGTCTAGAGGACCCATACAAATATTGATCATTGCTGGCTCCATCCTAGAGTAATGTTTTATATAGGAAAAACTTTCAGAACTTATTTTAATTGAAACCAGAAGGCCCAGAGTTCTGAGTTTTCACTAAGATTTTTCAAACTCTTGGTAAAATTTAGTAAGTAGCATGTCAAGTAAACAATTACCAAGACTGTAAGAAATTATGCCTCCGAGGGTCATTATAGTGATGTGTCCAATGGCAGAAAGTTCAAATACCACATTAGATGTCAAAAAATATTTTTAACCAAGAAAGACAGTAAATAGTTCAAGGTAACCCACAGTCAAATTTGAAAAGCACATATCTTCAAAAACAAGGAAGTAGGTCAGTAGGTCAAGGTCAGCCAAGGTCAAAGTTGAAGTCTGCATGCAAATTTATACAAATAGATAAAATTTCAATGATGTAGCTTCAAAAAACAAGGATGGCCAAGGACAAAGATGGATGAAGGTTTAGTACCTTCCTACCCCATCCAATGATTTTTTTTTTTTCCGAAGAGTGGGGAGGTACCCTAGTGAGGGCCAACATCTTCCAAAGCCCTTCTAGTTAACTAGGCAATGCTGAACAATATGCATCTGAGCTCAAGACCTTTCACTTTCTTTAAAACTTTTTCCAGTACAACTCAGTGTAAAAACAAGTGACCACTGGGGCAGGGCCAATTTTGATCCAGGTCCATAATTTGTAAAAATTTGGTAGAGGTCCACTAGACAATGGTTCAAACAAAATATCTACATCCTAGGCCGAATGGTTTCGGACAAGAAGATTTTTTAAGTTTTTCCTATATAAGTCTATGTAAAATCAAGTGAACCCTGCATTTTGGGGCCAATTCTGACCACACAGTCATGATTTATACAACTTTGGTAGAGGTCCACTAAATGATGCTAACAACCAAATATGTATAAGCTCTAGGTTTTGTGGTTTCAGACAAGAAGATTTTTTAAAACTTTTTTTCTATATAACTCAATGTAAGATCAAGTGACCCCTGGGGTGGGACCAGTTTTGATCAAAGGGCCATGATTTGTATAAATTTGGTAGAAGTCCACTTCACTGTGGAAGTACAAACAAATTTCTAATCTCTAGGCCTAATGATTTCTGACAAGAAGATTTTTTATGTTTTCCTACATAAGTCTATGTAAAATCAAGTGACCCCTGGACTCAGGCTGATTCTGACCCCACAGCACTGAACTTTGGTAGAGGTCCACTAGATGATTGTATCAATCAAATACCTAAGCTCTAGGCATTGTGATTTCTGATAAGATTTTTAAAGTTTTTCCTTTCAGTTGCCATGGCAAACAGAGTTCTGCAAGGAATTCCATTTTTTTAAATAAAAATTTGAAAGAAGACCATACAAACATCATTTCTGTAAAGTTTAATTGCAATTGACTCAGTGGTATTGGAAGAGATGTTGTTTAAAGTCAATTGTGGATGAAGGACAAAATAGCATACTAAAAGATACATCTGAACTTTGGTCAAGCTTAAGATTGAAAAGCAAAAGTTTTCATATGTTTAGGGAGATACTCTTTTAGAAGCATCAGACTTAATAGTCATTTTGGAGAGCATGGGCTGGAACTGAAATAAACGGTAGGACTGGATGATTTGGAAGTAGATTTCAATAGGTTTTCTTGAACTAATCATTCTTAATGAAAATTTACAGTGGTTAAGCCCTTACACTCTTGAGGGAACTGTTTTAGCTTAGGGGCCAGTACAGAAACAAATTTCACACAGCTATTCAAGGGCTCAGTGCAAAACTGTTGTATCTCTGTATTTTATTTGTTATAATAATACAGCTTCATATTACTTGTTATCACTGCTACCATGCAAGTCATGTGATTTTGGCTGCTAATAAATAAACAAAAATGCTATCTCCTTTCAAGTTTTATTTTTTTTTTTAATTTATAATATCAAGACATTTGAATTAATAAGATCTGATCAAAGCAGTGAAAGAATGGGATAAAGAAAAAACATTCTAAATTGTTGATGCACGTTCTTCGTATCATTTTTAGTCCAAATAAACTTATGAAGGCAGAGGTTACTGATAGTCAATAGTGGAAGTAACAGGGTGGATTTTGGTACAGCATCCATCTTACCTAATTACGGTTTTTACGATAAATGGACAGGGTTAAATACAAGCAACAGATCTTCTCAACTACAACTTTGAATTAAGTCTCTCTATAAAAAACAAGAGAGCCATGATGGCCCTAAATCGCTCACCTGAGTCTCATTGCTCATATTACAAATATCGTTATTGGTTTTTATAGGTGCAAGTTTGAAAAGCTTTGCAATAAGTTTGAAGACTCAGGGTGTAATGGTACTCAATTTTTTTAGCAGAAATAGTTTAACTCTACAGGTCCCAGTGACTTTGACCTTTGACCTACAGACCCCAAAAACAATAGGGTTCTTCTAATATAATTACCCTATAAAGTTTGAAGGTTCTGGGTGTAATAATACTCCAGTTACTGAGCAGAGATAATTTTCACTCTACAAGTCTCTGTGACCTTGACTTTTGACCTACTGACCCCAAAAATGATTGGTTTCTTTTACTGAGTAAAGAAAATCATCCTATGAAGTTTGAAGGTTCTGGGTAAAATGGTACTCCAGTTACTGAGCAGAAACAGTTTTCACTCTACAAGTCCTTGTGACCCTGACCTTTGACATACTAGCCCCAAAAACAACATGGTTCTTCTATTTAGTAAAAGCAATCATCCTATGAAGTTTGGAGGCTCTGGGCGAAATCCAGTTATTGAGTGGAAATGGTTTTCACTTTAGAGGTCCCTCTGACCTTGACCTTGATCTCCTGACCCAAAACACAAAAGGGATTTTTTGTACTCAATAAGAGCAATAACCCTGTGAAGTTTGAAGGCTTTGGGTCAACTGGTACTCATGTTATTGAAAGGACGAAGTGTGAAAGACAGACAGACAAACAGACACCCATGGACAAGGCAAAAACAATATGTCTCCATCAGAAGGGGGGGAGGTTGGGGGAGACATAACAACGAACAATTGAAGGTATAGCCCTTGGTGTTTCAGAGCAGCAGATTTTTTAAGTTTTCCCTATATATATTTTGTAAATCCTTGTGTAAAATCAAATGACCCCCCGGTTGGGGCCAGTTTTGACCCCAGGGTCATGATTTGAGCAAACTTGGTAGAGGTCCACAAGACAATGCTGCACACCAAATATCTAAACTCTAGGCAATGTGGTTTCTGACAAGAAGATTTTTAAAACTTTTCCTATATAACTCTATATAAAACATGTGACCCCTGGGGCGGGGCCTTTTTTGACCCAGGGGCTATGATTTGAACAAACTTGGTAGAGGTCTAGTAGACAATGCTGTACACCAAATATCTTAACTCTAGGCCTTGTGGTATCTGAAAAAAGATTTTTCAAGTTTTTCCTATATAACTCTATATAAAACATGTGACCCCTGGGGCGGGGCCATTTTTGACCCAGGGGCCATGATTTGAACAAACGTGATAGAGGTCCTCTTGACAATGCTACATACAAAATATCTAAACTTTATGCCTTTTGATTTTTGATGTGAAGACTTCTTAAACTTTTTCCGATATAACTCTATGTAAAAAAGTGACCCCCGGGGCAGGGCCTATTTTGACCAAGTAGCTATGATTTGAACACACCAAATACCTAAACTCTAGGCCTTGCAGTTTCTTACAAGAAGATTTTTAAAGTTTTTCCAATATAACTCTTTATAAAACATGTGACCCCTGGGGTGGGGCCATTTTTGACCCAGGAGCCTATGCTGCACACCAAATATCTAAACTCTAGGCGTTGTGGTTTCCACCAAGAAGATTTTTAAGTTTTCCCTATATAAATTTATGTAAAATCAACTGACCCCTGGGGTGGGGTCAGTTTTGACCCCACGGTCAAAATTTAAACAAACTTGGTAAAGGTCCACTTGATGATGTTTCATACCAAATATCTAAGCTCCAGGCCTTGAGGTTTCGGAGAAGATTTTTAAAAATCCAACTTTTAAAATCTTATTTTAGCTCCAGTGAACCAGAAATGTAACGGACCAGAACCATTTGAACAATCTTGGTAGAGCTTCATGCAAGGAACATCCCAGGCAAGTTTCATTTAATTTGGCCCTTTGGTTTCAGAGGAGATGTCATTCGAATGAAAAGTTGACGACGGACGGACGGACAGACGACGGACAAAGACTGATTAGAAAAGCTCAACCTGAGCTTGTGCTCAGGTGAGCTAAAAATAGAAATGTGTCTAGAGGACATAGCAAGGAATCTGTAGATTAATTGAAGAGCCCAAGGTGCAAAACCTTGCAGGTATATATTTCTGTAAAATTTTATGACTGGGTGCAACAGAGTTGGCTGAGTGTATGGCACAACATTTTGGAAGTGATTTTCACAAAATTATGGGCCAAAATGCTACTGCACCTAGGATGTAAATGTAAAACCCCAGTTGCACAATTTCAATTGCTGATATATATCCCTGTAAAGTTTCTTGACCCTTGGTGCATCAGTATTGGCTGAGCACATGACATAAACTTTTTGATAGCTTTTTTCATAACCCTGCTCTCCCTGGAAAGAGGGAGAAAAACCTCAGGTATGCAACTTCACTTACTGATCTTTATCCCTGTAAAGTTTCATGAATGTAAGTCTAAAAGTGTTGGCTTAGCTCACAACACAAACTTGTTGGTAGCTATTATATTTAAATTAAGGGCCATAGTTCTGCTTTTCTGGATGGAGGGAGACGAAAACCCCCAGGTTCACATCTTCACTCACTGATATATACCCCTGTAAAGATTCAAGACCCTTGGTGCAACAGTGTTGGCTGAACACACGACACAATTTTTTGGTAGCTTTTTTTTCACTATACCAAGGGCCACAACCCTACCTTCCCTGGGAGAAGGGATGAGAAACCCCAAGTGTGCAACTTCACTTGCTGATCTATATCCCTGTGATTAGTTTCATGACTCTAAGTGTAAAAGTGTTGGCTGAGCACCTGACACTAACTTTCAGACAGTTGGACAGACAGGCAGAGATGGACAAGAACAAATTTAAGAGCCTCCATCATGGAGGCACACAAATTCCTAATGTTTAACTGTACCTTTGTAAAATGAAAACAAACCAAAGTATCTTTTGTCAATATTAATATCAATATATCAGCTTTGCTGCAGACAATACTATAGAAATACAATGTTGATGATTTTCATGAAGTAAGCATGTATAGATGATTTTTTCACATTGAACTACCCTAACTACTTCTGTAAGCAATCTGGCAACAACTAAACAGTCACAGTTACAACATTAAACGGTGAAGATTAGAAAATAAAAGATACTAGAGAATGATAACGGTATATATATCATGCCTAATTCTAAACAGTTATGGTTCTTTTACTGCCAAAAAATAAACAAATGTGCACATTTAGAGCATCACAACTATACATACATGTAATAACTTATATCATAAAGAAACACATGCACAATGCCATTTATTTATCATTTGTACTTGAATAATAAAATGAAACAATTATATATTTTAGGACATAATTTTACATTATGCAGTATCATCCCACATAATTTTTTATTAATAATTACAGAAACTTCAGTTTACATTCTAATTGGTGAATGAACTTGTTCCAAAGTAACAGTAATGTAAATCCATGCACAGATGAATTTAAAGAAGAAAAATTCTAAAACAAACTACAAGTACATCATAAGCCACTGACTTTTTGAGTGAATGTGGCTAACATTATCCAAAACAAAAACAAAAAAATACTGTTAAATCTCTCTGAATCGGTTCTTTCACAAAGTGCAGACTTCTAAGGAAGTTTTCCCTCGGAAACTGTAACATGACTTAAGAAAATGGAAATTTGAAAAACCAGACTGCAGATATGTTGCACACATTACCTAATACCTATAATACACCCAAACATGCCAAATCTATTCTCTTCAGTCTGTAAATACGACCAAAATGTATTAATTATCAATTATGAAGAATCTTCAATGATTTGATGAAGACAAATTATGCCCGTTGGGAGACAGACTATAATCTGCATCATTTACTTTAATCACCTCTTCCCTCCTAATATTCCTTTAATACGTCTTTCAGAAAGTATTCTCCTAATTGCATCCAGTGTAATTTCTTTGTTCCGAGGAATTGTAGCTACAGAAGATTTCCATTTTCAAGAAAACTGAAATCAATAGTATTTTCCTATGAAAGAGTTAATCTGTTCTAAGTGAATTCAGAGACTGCCGGTTGAAAAATGTAACTTTAATGAGACCGATATTCCTTCTAGAGCAAAAATGTGGGCCTAATGTTAAAACTACAATTTTTTCGGACTGAAATTTGAGCAAAGTGTAAAATCAGCACTGAAATGATGTTCTCTCCTTGAATTTTAACTGAACTTTTGTAATTAAGAGTTAAGTGGGGCTGTGGGACACCAGTCCTGAAATTTGTTTTAGTTTTTATTAGACAAACAACCACAAAACCTAACAGTCCTCTTTCACGCAAATGAAAAAGCTAACATTAAATCTGGAACTAAGTTAGAAGCAAAAGACCTGTATACATGACCTTCATATTACATCTTTTTACAGTAAAACTATAGACAATTCATGAAAGCAAGCACTTGGGACACCTACTGAGGGGCAAATTCAAACTTGTTTTTAGACAACTGCAGAATTTTAACAATCAAAATGTAAATTATAAGCAATAATTGCAGCAGCCAGGTGCATAACTTCATACTAAGTTAATTTTCTGGACAAGATCCACATATACCCCTTACAATGTATCTCATAATTTGTGCCTTAACAAACAAAACATTGGTACAAAATACTACGGCAATAAAAGTCTTTAAAAGAGTCCCAGTAATCTTGAATACTCCAAGAAAAAAAAACTCCAAATTTGTTAGAATGCCTGTAACTACATGTACATCAGTACATATCACAATAACTTGATTTAATCAGGCATTAACTAACACGGCTTTCTTCTTTAATTTGGATCATGTTCATGTCGACATACACACTGTATTCCTTCCAATCAATACTTGAGCCTTCAAGAGTATTTTAAATGAGCCAAACATTTTTTTCTCTTTTCTTTCATTTATCTAAAATGTGTAAAATGAAAAAAAACAAAAACAAATCTTGACTGTGTTGTAAATTTGTTTCTTTCAAAATGTTACAGCACTTGAATATAGTTTATTCTTGTTAAACAATTATGAGCTTTTAATTAATATCAGTTCAAGTAAATATAATTATCCTGTCAATTATTTCATATCTGACCCGATAAAGGGGGGTCGTATAAATTTTGCTTTATACGGCACATGCTACGTCATCACTGGTGACGTCATGGACTAGTTTTGCGTTTATAAACAATATTATAAATAATCAGAAGGAAGTGATTAAATGGTTGTTATTACAAACAGAGACTACTTGAATAAAAATTAAATATTTCAATATCTAGATCTTATAATATAGCATGGTCATTTAAGGAAAAAAATATCGAAATTTTGGAACTATTTTTTGTGTATATGTTCACCTGACGGATAACCTTGACATTTGAAACACTTTAAAGATAGGTTTTCAATATCATAGTAATTTATTGACAAATGCCAGATGTGACAGGATAAATAGAATAATAGGTTAGTGTCTTAAATGAGAAAGTTTATCCGGCTCGGCTGCGGTATTTATCAGGTTCGCCTTCGGCTCACCCGATAAATTCCTACGCCTTGCCAGATAAACTTTCTCATATTAAGACACTTACCTATTATTCTCTATTTACAAGCTTTTTTAAAATTTAATATGAATTATATTGGAAAAAAGAACAGCTGACATTTGATTGCACTGTTGTTTACCTTCAGTTGTTTTTAGGAGGTTGTTAAGATAATCAATTTAAATCGAAATAATCGTTGGTGGCCATGTTATGTCGTCACCGATCAATTTTTCATTTCCAAGAATTGATGTTGTCAGGTGGGCAAGGCAAGTCACTCTTTGTGGGAACTGATAAAAAGATGTACATTTGGTATTATGAATACATTAAATAACTATGTAAGTAAATGATTCAGTACTATTTGATTTGTTTTACCATGCACCCAAACAGTATTTGTTGTGATAATACTGTCCCATTCGGATAAAAGTGTACAACACTTCTGAAAGTGCTTCCAGTTTCTATATGTCACAACATTTTGATTATTTTATGATAGTAAATCAAAATGCTTTTTCCTATTCCATTCAATAATCCATTTTGATTACAGTCCTTTACAACACTAGTTGTTATCACAGCTTTCAGAGTACTATATCCATGATGAAAAATGCTTACATTTTCACTAACTATAGCAAATGTATATACATGTAAAACATGAGAAACAAAAAACATAAACTTTGTCAGTGAGCTGTATCATAGATCACAAAAAAACAGACATGCTTAAAAAAAAACAACGCTAAATTAAATCAAACAAAATTTTGAATGTGATAAAATAAGTTGTGATACGACACCACAGAAATCATTCTTCAAATTATTTTCAGATTGACATTTCAGTGAGAAAACTAGGATTTAATTTTCTTAAAATAAAATATCATTACGTCAAATGTTTCCACTGGCAGTAGCGATTTAATGACTGGAAAATAATAAAAGTATAAGTAAGCACCTGAGACATTCTCAATAACATTAATATCAGAGTCATATGCCCATCTGGTATAATCATTTAGATGTAAACAAGTGACAATTTAATTTTAAGACTGTGTCCTATATTGTAAGACTTTGCTAGTAATACATTTTTTTTTTGACACCGGCTGCAATCTGACAATTATTTAAAAAAATCTATGAATTTAATTCTAGGTACATTTAAATTGAAGAAATGGAAGCCGGTTTTGAACATAAAGGGGTTCATGATTCTTAAAGAGGCTGTACTCCAGATTTGACATAAAAAAATTTTTTTCATAAATTATATATTTAGATGCCGTGAGATTATAACAACATAATATTTTACTTCAAAACTGATTATAAAAGTCAAAATAGAAAATAAAAAATATTTTCGCTCCAGCCTGATTTGAACTCTGGACCTTCATGTTAACAAAATATTTTCAACGCTTTTACTGTCACCACATGTGATATTACAGATATTTATTTTAAATCTTATACGATATAGTTATACCGTCGCGTTACGGTATAGCACTTTGAAAGGGAAAAAAATCAATTTATAATATAATTATTTGACTTATTTTTTGTCAGTAGTTATTTTTTAAGCATTAATCATAATTAAATGTTACAAGAAATTTATAATACAAGAAAACTTTCCTTTTTTTGTCATCTGGAGCACAGCCCCTTTAAGCTACAGATGGTGTATTTTTGAATTCTGTCTTTCATTGGGCCCAAATTCTGAAGGGACGAGGGGAAGTCAAACTTTAGTTTTAAGGCCATTACTTGGCCAACTTAGGGGAAGGGCATTTGTCCCTCCACTGGTTCCAGGCCTGTTCATTCTAATCTTTTAAATGAACTTTTACAATCTGAATGTTTTAACTTTTAAATGTAACTGAATTTTGAGTTACAGCCAAAGCTAGCTACAACTAAAACAAATCACATTAAATGTTTTTGTACAGGAAAACATTTTCACATAATTTCTGTAATGGCCTAAGAGGACAAAAATCTTACGCAAAAAATCTGCATAACCTCGAAAAGAAAGCTACATAGTACAGAAACATTTCTGCTAAGTTGGCCTCTAGACATCCAATCATCAGTGAAGCCTGAAGAAAGAACTCTTGACATTTTCGAAGTGATTACATATACTGGTCAAGCACTTCTATGGTGGCTCTAAAATTATCTACAATACTTCCATCACCACATAATGTTCCTTATAAAATGTTACAATTTATATGGCTTGCCAGAGGAAAAATAAGCCTTATGTTCTATGTAAAAGCTTTTTTCGACTTGAAGCTGAAAAATGAAATATTCAACACAACTATCAGGAAAAAAATTCCTACCTACAAAAAAATAATGACTAAAATTGTTCTTAATTTAGTACAAGTGTTCTAAGGAGTGTAAGCATGAGCACATATTAGAACACTACTAAAACAGTAATTTCAATTAGTTAATAGAATTTTCTTTAACCTGAGACTTTCATTAATCTAATTAAAATCAACCCTATATAGTTACAAAGCACAGATTTGCCATAGATATGAATTTAATGAAAATATGTTCATAACGATGCAAAATAAAAAGTCAAAACAGTGTAACATGTGATGTCTTAATGGATGTTCAGGGTGTATAGTTTTTGCAAGTACTCCCATTTTTCCTTGAAATGCCAACAGCTGGCTTATGTCATACACCCCTGGCACTGATTAACACATACCAAATGTATTAATATTATCTACAGCCAGTAATTAAATCATGATCAGATGATAATATGTCTATTTGCCTGAACAGATAATAGAAATGTGGTCTTTTGACATGTGAACCAGACACCTACATGTGTAGTTATATACAAATAAATCTTAGATAACATGACTATTTGGCAATACATTGTACTTACCACAAAAAATATGTTTTCCACAATGAGAAAATGTCTGTCCATTTGTATCATAAAAACTACAATTTATTCAGACAAAGCATGATGCTACTACATCAAAAACACTAAAAAAAGCCTGTTGTATTGCACAAAAGATTTTTTCATACACAAAATTAATATGAAATTGTGGTATTCACATGAAAGCACCTATATAATAATACTGTGTAAAATATAATACAAGAGTAAAATCACCTTTTTTTTGTTATTTTTCCGTTCTAGGCCACAGGCACTATAATTTGTTGATGTTATGAAACAGTGTGTTCAATTTATATGCCTACGTAAAATCATAAATCATCATGACATTGTTGTTTTTACAGTTAACTTTGAACTGTAACAATGAATCTACAAACAAGAGTATTACTCTACACAGTACATCTATCTCCACATAAAAGAACCAAAAACTGAACAGTAAGTTATTCTGCACCAAATTATCATGAACAAAATTTAAATAAAAATCTTTCTCAATTTAAATGTCTTTGAAATACACATGTATGACAGTCTAGGTTCAAGGAAATAATGGAATTAGTAAACAGGGTTAAAAATATCAAAGTGAAATGTTACCAGTTACAGTTGTATCCAACTATACAAACGAATCAGTTCTGAATAAGTGGTTTAATTTCCATCCAGAGTTTAAAGAATAACAAAACACCAAAGGAACAAAGTAGCTTCATGAACATGTATGGCTTAATGCAGAGCCCTATATGGAATGGTTTCTATGTGCAATAATAGTCAAATGTTAACTATAAAATATTAACATTGTAACCTCTGTAAGATCAATGTCCCATGTTCAATCCATTCCATTTATTTGAAGGGAATACAACATGTATGTACTGAGTGTAATCGACAATGTTGTTAGTTAACAGTTAAAACTTTGATCAGAGAACATAAGTGCTACAGAATTTCCTAGAATCCATGCTTTCAAAGCCATAATGAATCTAATTCTATGCTTTCAGTAGTCCAGTTTCAAAAGTCTTCAAGACAGCAAAAAAGCAAAATGACACAAAAGATTTGAAGCGAACCACATCATGTTACAAGATGTTTGCTTTCAGGACTACATACTTAAAAAAAGCACGACAGCAGACTCAATGAAATTGATAAGACATGTATTCAAATATGCAACATTTTAAACACAACATTTCACCAAAATTTACTTGAAAATGAAAGAAAAGGCACCAAGGTAACGAAAAGATTTCATTTTAAGTTTTAATAAAATCAGCTTCATTTAAATGACCTTACTCTGTGCTTTATTAGATAACAGAGCAGTTGTACTTCTACATTCTTAATATTACTTTGTGTTTATTACGGTAAGTAAAATTTTAGGGAATGACCTCAATTACCGGAATCATCTGTAATTGACCATATATTATCAGAGTCAACCTATATTTCAATCACAGGCCATATCTATGACAGGAAAAAAACACTATTTCTAAGATTATAATATAATTAGTTTATTTACAAAAGGTATTTGAAGTATCTTCGAGTGGAAAGTTTTTTCATGAGAAAGAAAATAGGCAATTTTCCAAGGCAATTTTTGGAAAAAATTGAGGTACAACAGAATCGACCTGTATTTCAAACATAACTTGTATTTTAGTAAGACATATGGTATTATTCATTGATATACAACATAAATAATATATTGACAAAAAGAATTTGAATTATCTTTGAGTAATTAGTTTTCAAATGATAAAGATGACTGGTGAAATTTCATACACATAGATACATCAGAATCAACTATATATATATATACACCTTACAGGAATGTACCTATATTGGTAGCATAGATAAATTTTTGAAATATATATTTCATGCTAGAAAAAAGTGATTCCGATGAAAGTACAAAATGGTTTAATCAAGCCTTTGAGGTGGTGGAGCTACTGACCTTTGCACACACAGATGTGACAAACAACCACAGGAAATTGTTGAAGCCAGCACTTAAGCCGGAGTTTGGAAAATTTTGTGCACCCAAAACACCAGTAACCAATCACCTCTTCGGGGATAACCTCTCGGAATGGGTAAAATCAATAAATGACATGAAAAAGTTGAGGAAAGACATTGCCAAATTTGACAGAAAACTAGGCAAGAAATGATCACATGGCTCAAAGGACATGCCGAGAAGTACATACTCATCAAGCACCGCCCACTACAATCATAATAAGTCACATGGTCAGCCACCTGTCAAGCGCCAATACACCAATAATCACTACAATGTGGCCAAGGATTTTTCATCCAGACAGGGCCTGTCTCACAGGGACAAGCAAAAACCCAAGGGACTGGGCCGGTACCAGAAGAACAAGAAGTGAATGTAAGTTACCTTAATCTTTGTGAAAATCTGAACAACAAATGGGAATCATTCACAGCCGGTAATGTTGCAAACAATATGACTGCATGGTACAAAATTACATCAGACCGATGGATTTTAAGAAATGTAAAACATGGATGTAAAATTGACTTTGATTGCGAAAAGTTTGACATTCCAATACCCCCTCGCATGACATTTTCCGAATCAGAGCAAAGAATCATAGAGGAACAGTTAAGCTCACTGTTACACCAGAATGTAATCGAGATAGTTGAACAGTCACCTTCTCAAGTATTATCGAACATTTTCCTAAGACCTAAGAAAGATGGTACTCATAGACTGATCTTAAATCTGAAACCATTAAATCAGTTTGTAACAAAAAACCATTTCAAAATGGAAACTTTTAAACATGACTGTGTTGACAATGATTAAACCTTACTCTCGGTTTGAAAGCATAGATCTAAGACAAGCTTATTATAGCATTTTAGTTCATAAAGATTATAGGAAATATCTGAGATTTCTGTTTAAAGGCATTTGCTACAAATTCAGAGCTCTTCCTAACGGACTTTCGTGCTCACGGCGATTATTTACAAAGATCCTGAAACCAATTTTTTCAACGTTACGGAAGACTGGCCATTCAAATGCTATTTACATAGATGACAGCTTTTTGAATTCTGAAACTTATAAGGAATGTGAAGAGAATATTCAGGACACATTGCAACTGGTAGACAGCTTAGGTTTTACAATTCATAGTGATAAATCAATATTAAAACCTACACAAGGTATAAGTTTTGTGGGGTTTTGGTTAAATTCAGTGGACATGACCATAAAGCTGACCCTAGAAAAATGTGAAAGCATAAAGAGTTGTTGCCATTCAGCATTAAGGGAATAAACTATGACTATAAGAGAATTTGCAAGAGTAATAGGCAAATTGGTGGCGAGCGAACCAGGAGTACAGTATGCGGGGCTCTATTATAAGCATTTGGAAATTGAAAGGGATACCGCTTTAAAAATCAATAGAGGGAATTTTGAAGCAAAAATTACATGTAAGTTGTCACAAAGCATTTAGAAATGTTTAGAATGGTGGACTGATAGGTATGAAACCACCAATTCAGCTCAAAAAATGGTACCCGCATAATGGCGGCAAGAAATAGTTCTCAGTTTTCTTGGCTATTTTTAACATTTTTGCCCTAATCTGTGTATTTTGTTTGCTGGAATCATTTTGTTTGACTATTTCTAATAGTGTGGTAGCAATTTTATGCTCATATGCATTCAGAATAGAATTCACAATGTGAAATTGTTTCACATACCCCAATCTGAAAATTAGCTCAGATTTTTTGTTAATTTTATGGGTAAGTTTACATGAGCAGAAATATCTTTCTTGTTTGAAACACAACCCCCACTTTTCTTGCTATTTTTCATGAGTACAGATATAGATCTACAAGAATATGTAGGTTAAAGCTATTTAAAAAAGGTTTTGCTATGTTTTACAGCCCTGTGAACTTTATGAATTTTATATAGAATAAAGAAGGAATCTATTTGGTGGTTTCACACCTATCACAACATTGATGATTCATTCAGACCAATTAATTTACCTGACCCAGACCTGATATTTGTTGAGATGACAAATAGCTATTTTACATTTTATGCTTCATATTCATCAAGTTTTAATTAAGTACATTTTATCCTGACTGAATTCTTGTTTCTTCGATGATTACATTGTTGTTTTATTAAAAAACTTTTCACAGATGCATGTTAAAACCTGTTTTGAGCTTATCTGTAATATAAATAGTTGTTAAATACATTCTCCATTACTTTAATCCCTACCAACTACATATACCCATTTTTTAAAGGTATTTCTTGTAAACATTGGTCATACACATACATGCATTTTGGATACAAAATCAAAATTGCTAAACCCTTCCATGAATTGTTCTTGTGTTATAGAATAATCAAGTAAAATCAACTGCCTATATCAAAACTAGAGATCTGTTATACTTTAACCAGATCTACAGAAAGTAATTCCTGGTATATATCCAATCTTGTGCAAAAGTTCATCAATTATAATACTGGAATTAAAAAAGTGAAGGTTTTTGGTTTTCCACGTCTTTTTCCCCTAAAAAATGCCACTGAGATTCTGAACTTTAAACGAGGTGTATTTTGTTACCTAGACACTTTCAATCTGGGCACAGCATATGTAGCATTAACTCTCGATAATTAAGTAGCAACACTCCTGAGTATACAATAAAGAACACAATAATTTTGAAAACTTACATTATCTCATTGGTTGACAATGAAGTCAAATACTATAATATAAAACATCAGTGTTTTATAAGTATTGCTAGACTGTTCACTCGAAGAAATGCCTCCAAAGAGGTGGCACGGTGAATATGGCATAAAAAATGAAATATTCAATCACCTATCAATTGAAAAAATTGATAACTGATCTGTTAAAATTGATATTTTTTCAAAGTTGTGTTTTGTGTTTGTTAATACAGCATTAAGTATGCAGGTTTGACTAAAAAACATACTCCTGAAAAGTTTTGTAGCTGAACTTCGAAGGTAGATGTATTTTTTAAGTGAAAGTCAAAATAAATTTGCACTTAATTCAAACAACTAACTAATGTTACCACAATGTCACTACATGATTCCAAATATGGAATCATCAAAATTATGCTAACTTTCTTTATAAAATAATTATTGCTTTTCAAAAAGAAAAGGCTGAGCTATTCAATAACAGGATCAAATGAATTCACAACCTTATCATAGAAGTATGGTTTCAGCTCCAACTTCATGTATTACTACCGCTTGCAAAACTGATTAGCGTTTACACTGTTATGTAATGAATGAGACTCCTCAGTACACCTGTCAAAAATCAATTAAAGCGCCGCCCAATGTGTTTCTTTCAAACTCCACCTTTTACCTGTCAATAGCGTTATTCTAGTGTATGAAATGGAAAAGCAGTTAGGAAAAAAAATTGAGTGAAGATTTCTGATAGCAGTGCAGTGACAATTACGACACAGCAACTTTGACGCCGCCCAGGCACATTTTTTCTGGCTGCGGGTAGATTGCAAGACGCATTTTTATTGACAGGTATACTTGAGAAAACTGCCTCGCTGTGATTGGATGGTCAGTAAAGTGACAGTTTAAGCTACTGAAATAAACATCGTAACGCCACTTTTTACCACGTTTTAAATACATGAAACTCTAATCAGTTTTGCAAGCGGTAGTAATTACAGAATATGGGAAAATAAAATAAGAAATTTTTCATTATTATATAATGGTTGAAGTGTGCCAGCAATCTTAGGTAAACACAGTAAATTATTCTAGCATTTTTATGCCTTTTTGTTTTCAAAGGTTTTCTTCCAGAACTACATGCATAAGACTTACATGTACAACACAAAAAGGGACACTTAGACATGATATTTGGAAACTGATTTTTTAACAGATTATGAACAAACGACAACTCAGGATCATTATGATTATTGGCATTTTTATGAAGTCAATATTTTGACTTCTTTTTTACTTAAATTTTGCATTTGAAGAGGATAAGAAATTTTCCATTCTTTCCTGATTTTCAGTTCAGTATACATGTATTTCAACAGTTAAACTGATGTCCAAGTGCCCCTTTTCTAAGTTGTTGGTCATATGATCTTCATTGTGTCCTACATGTGAATCTTTTTTTTTCTATTCTTGATCTTACCATTCTTATAAGACTGAAAATCATTAAATAAAACTTAGTACTAATGTAGCAAAAACTAAAATTTTATCAAAAGTACTATGTCATAATAAAATAATCTTACAACCGATTGTAGAAAATGTGATTTTAAAATAGTTCTGGAATTTTTGATGTCCCAATGTTATGTTTGTCATTAATGCTAGCACTGAAGATACTTCTAGAATCTGTAAATAAAAATTAGAAAAGATGTAATCTAACACAGAACCCCCAGCTTAAAAAAAGGGTTTATTTTCTTCTTGAGGTTTGGTCCAAACTTTGGCAAACAGCTTTTATATAATTTTGTCAAGTGTCATAACATAACAACAAAAAAATGATGAAAGAATAAGAAGACACACCATGTGAATAATCAAAATGATAACCTGCAGTCTTACACACAGTACAAACTACAATATTAACATCAACGTAGCAATAAATACTGTCTTAGAATCGTTGGTACTGGCAATTCTTTTACTCTTGACACAAAGTTTTTACCAAGACATACGTCACTCAAGTATTTTCTTATTTCTCCTCGACAAATCTGTTTCAAACTACGAGGCGTCTTAGCTTCTTTATCTAACATTTCTATCAACTTTGAATCTCCATTTCTTGCAAACAGAATCTTTCGTACATACCTAATTTCACTATTTGAAACTCCTGCATGAATTAACAGTCTAAGAATGTCCATGTTTTTATACTTTAGTGCCCAGAACAAGGGTGACAGCTGTGTGTTGGCAGGATAGCGTGGTCCCTCAAGGCTGCTTCCATTCATTATGAGCATTTTGATAATCCCAGAACTGACTCTGTACATCATAGCAGTCAGCAAAGGTGTGTGGTGGTAAATGTCTGTTTTATTCACACTAGCACCATTACATATAAGATACTCCACAAGATCAGGCATTTGTTGCCTAGCTGCAACCCATAAAGCTGTGTGTCCAAGATGATCTGTTGCATCAATGTCTGCACCATTGTTTGCAAGTGCAACAACTCCTTCAAAAAAGTGCATTCTGCAAGCTGTGATCACTGGAGGTTCAATGCGATTAAATCCATCCTTACTACACTTGTTCAGATCAAACTTCTTACTTCTTTCATGATGTTTCATGAGCATGTTGAAAATATGGAACTGTCTCTTCTGCAAGGACAGCGACAATACTGTAGCACCTTTAACAGAAATATTCACATCAACATCAGGATGTGACATGAGGATATTTCGGACGGCCTCTTGATATCCTGAAACCACTGCCATGTGAAGATCAAATGCCAGTTGTGATAAATTGTAATCATTCACTGGCTTGAATGAAGTACCAGGAATAAGTTTTGATCGGTATGAATCACTCATGCTTCTTCCAAGCACTACTTTCTCCACACATCCAATATCCTGACTCCTAGGGCACAGGCCTGACTGAACAGACATTTCCTTTAATAATACACAAGAGGACGTTATTTATCCATTTTCTAGCATCATCTGTCTACACTTGCTTTTTCAACCAACATCCTCATGCACTATCAGTGCAGCTCTGGTTTTCTTAGTGACTTTGTTCCGCCTTCCAATGACCAGGATACATTCCCTGTGGTGAACAAATATGCATAATCGAAGAGATTGGATAAAATGCAGCAGAAAATCTGTCTATCCACTGATAATCATCAACACTTCTGGTATAGATCTGAAGCACTGTTTATTAAGATAAACACAATTTATCTTTCAGAAAGAAAGTTACATTAATCCATCCCTACCTTATGTGTTTATTTATAAACGAATGTCAATACATTATTTGTACAGAACGATTTTTGTGGACTCAACTGGAAACACGTAGGTTTATCTGAAGATTTACTCAGATCATAGACATCGATGACTACATAACAATTCTTGTTTACATTTACATATGTTCTGTTCGCACGTTGTCTTCGTATTCACTCATAGCCTTTGACAGTTCTCTCCAATTTCTTAAAGCGGAAGTGATCAATTAAGAATGGGGTAATTACAATTTACAAATTTCATTGGTCAATATGATATCATATATCCAATAAAAACCTTTGAAAGATTTTTACCAATGAAATCGCCCTTTACAGAAATCGTTTGGTTTAAAGCATTCCAAGAGAGAAATTCAGCAGAACGGAGTTTCTGTCAACTATCCAGCCGCACAACATCAAAATGCCAAACCTTTTGCGTGCAAAATGCGTAGTTGTTGGTAAAGTGTTTCATTTATTAAGATTATATTATTTTTTTCTTGATTTGTGTCAAGTTTTGCTTTGTATCAGATATTGTTTATTGAAGTTTTTAGTTTTCGGATATGGTAGTTACTGGATGATGGCCGTAATTATAATGTTTTATTTTTCTGCACAATAAAACACTATTATCAGTACAAAAGTTTTTTGACAGCCAAAGAGATGTTGTATCAACAAAACGGCTCATTTAACAAAGAGCCCTCCCCCCGAGTCAAAAATTTGGAACTGATTGATTGTTTTTAATATATCTATACTGCTGTAATGGGGTATTTATCTTTAATTATGTGTGAATATAGATATATTATAGATATTATATTTCACCCGAAAGCAATAACAGTACAAGCATTGTTTGATTTTTAAAACTGAACTATGTAATTCAAACATCGAAGTACGATGTGATAATTAGTTATGCCATTAATCAATTCATTTAATAAAAAAAATTAAACACATGCCTGTTATCAACCAGTTGATAATCAAATACAAAGGTGTGATAATCAAGCATAAAACGTAAATCTCTTTAAACAATCATTGATGTCAAGCTCAAGTGAGTGCAAGTGTGCATGGATTTTATGCTCCACAAATTGTCAAAAGTTTCATTATTTGGATTTTGTAAAATGATTATTCTCAGCTTCAGCATGAAGTCATTCTAGCCATTAACCAATCAGATAACAGTAACCAACTAATTTCAGCATTTGGTTGTCGGTCGTTCCTTGGATTTTATCGTTGGAGCCTCTGTGACTTTAAAGTCATTTGTTATGAAACATAATAACTTTAATTATTTAGAATGATTAAAAATGCACTTATCAGGCCATAGGTCTCAGAAATTAAGACAGTTTCTTTTGTAATATGTTCTAGTTATTGTAATTTTTAATCTTGAAGTTACATATAGCTCACTGATAAAATCCGAGTTACACCCAAGTACCAATATACTACCTTTAAAAAGTACCTGGATGTGTAAAGCCAAGAATAATCAGTGTTAAGGATATTCAACCATCTTTATGCCATCTAAATCAGAATCTACTAAAAAGGCTCTAGAAGTAGAAAATGGAAAGAAATAAAGACCAATATTGCCAGTTTTTGTATAGCCATATCAACATTTCAAATAGACTACAATCTTACTCATTACATGTATTTAAATATTGAATTAAAACAATATTTAGATAAAATACAAGAACAGTAATTATGCTTTTAACCTTGTACATACATTGTAGTAGTATTTGTATTGACCCGGGTTGTTTGTAATTTGGGCCATTTTGACCTGTTTCCGAATTGTTTCTGATAACGATAGGATGGGGATGTAACTCTGCTTGGAGGTTGTGTATTGTAGGTTATTTTCATCACAAGAAAAGTGTCTGATGATCTGGACCATTTAGCTTCCTTTTATTTTTGAAAGCCTCATTTCAGAATGCAATTTTTTCCCTGTAGGATTTTTTAAGCTGAATGGTGTTCAAGATTGGTAAATTCCAAAACTCAATACAGGTTACAATAATCAGTCATTAAAAGGACTCTTGAGCTGCCTCTCTCTTGTCATAAATTTTTAGGGTGTTTAGATTCACTGGATTAAATGTAAAAAAAGAATAAAAAAAATAATTACAAGCAAATACCAAATGTCAAAATTTTAATTATGTGGTTCACTTGTGTAATGGTATGCTTGATCTGTCGCCCCCTTTTGTGCTTTTGATACAATTTTCTACGCTAAGTTAGTTTTAAATTTCCTGAAAATAGCCAGGTTCCTTGAAAGTTTCCCCAAGTAATATTTTGTCAGTGAATAAAGAGTTACCTGATGGATACATGTGCTGATATAGAAATACACTGTCACCTGTTGCCTGTCTAAGGTCATTTTGAAACTATATCATTTAATCCCACTTCATAGTCATAAATCACACATTTTAAAGTAAAAGTTATTTTAATTATTTGAAATATTCACCTAAATTAAATATGTCAGTGTATCCACTTGTTACAAACCTTGATCTAATTGAAACAGACCAAAATAAGAATAAACTTGTAGGTTGTTTTTTTTTAGTTGAAATTTTCAAAGTAAAAATGTTTCTTTTTATTTAAAACTTTTCAGATTGAAAAGAGTAAATACTACATTTGGTATTTTTTTTTTAAAAATTCTAAATTTTTGTAACATTCCCTCCACTCAAATGAATATTGTGGTTTTTAGCTCACCTGGCACAAAGTGCCAGAGTGAGCTTTTGTAATACCCCAATGTCCGGTGTGCGTTGTGCGGTATGTGTCGTGCGTCTTGAGGCGTCAACAATTTCATTCAAACAACATCTCCTCTGAAACCACTGGGCAAAATTCAATGAAACTTTCATGGGATGTTCCTTGCATGAAGCTCTTCCAAAGTTGTTAAAAGAATTCAATTTCCATGCAGAACTCAGGTTGCTATGGCAATTTAAAGGAAAAACTTTGAAAATCTTCTTGTCTGAAACCACAAGGCCTGGAGCTTAGAAATTTGGTATGAAGCATCATCTAGTGGACCTCTACCAAGATTGTTCAAATAATGACCCTGGGGTCAGAACTGGCCCCGCCCTGGGGGTCACTTGATTTACATAGAGTTATATAGGGAAAACTTTAAAAATCTTCTTGTCAGAAACTGCAAGGCATGGATCTTTGATATTTGGTGTTTAGCGCTGTCTAGTAGACCTCTACCAAGATTGTTCAAATCATGACCCCTGCGTCAAAATTGGCTCCGCCCAAAGGGTCACATGTTTTACATTGAGTTATATAGTAAATTCTTTAAAAATCTTCTTGTCAGAAACTGCAAGGCCTGGAGCTTAGATATTTGGTATGAGGCATCATCTAGTGGACCTCTACAAAGATTGTTCAAATTATGACCCTGGGGTCAGAACTGACCCCGCCCAGGGCTTACTTGATTTACATAGAGTTATATTGGGAAAACTTTAAAAATCTTCTTGTAAGAAATTACAAAACATGGAGCTTAGATTTTTGGTGTTGAGCATTGTCTAGTAGACCTCTAACAAGATTGTTCAAATCATGGCCCCTGGGTCAAAACTCGCCCCGCCCAAGGGGTCACATGTTTTACATAGAGTTATATTGGTCCCACGATTGGCCTGTATTTCATACATTAATTGTATTTAAGTCATACAAAAGTTATTTTTCATTACTCTACATCGGAAATAACACATTTACCCAAGGATTTTAAAGTATCTTCGAGTGGAAAGATTTTATAAGAGGAAGAAAATCGGCTAGTTGCGGACGATTTTCGCAGAAGGATATTCACCGGAATCGGCCTGTATTTCATAAATGAATTGAAATTAAGTCATACAAAAGTTATTTCTCATTACTTTACATCAGAAATAAAATATCTACCAAAGGAATTTGAAGTTTCTTCGAGTGGAAAGATGTTGCAAGAGAAAGAAAATCGACGAGTTGCGGAAAATTTGCGTTACGGATATACACCAGAATCGGCCTGTATTTCTTACATAAATTGAATTTAGGTTATACATATAGATATTTTATTTCTGATGTTAAGTAATGAAACATATTTTTGAATGACTAAAATTCAATTAATTTATGAAATACAGCCCGATTCCGGCGTAATCTTATGCGCAAATTTTCCGCAACTCACCGATTTTCTTTCTCTTGTCAAATCTTTCCACTCGAAGATACTTCAAATTCTTTGGGTAAATATGTTATTTCTGATGTAGAGTAATGAAAAATAACTTCAGTATGACTTAATTTCGATTTATTTATGAAATACAGGCCGATTCCGGCGGATATCCGTATGCGCTAATATTCCACAGATCGCCGATTTTCTTTCTCTTGCAACATATTTCCACTCGAAGAAACTTCAAATTTCTTTGGTAAATATTCTATATCTGATGTAAAGAAATGAAAAATAACTTTGTACGACTTAAATACAATTCATGTATGAATTACAGACCGATTCCGGTGTTTATACGTGTGCGCAAATTTTCTGCAACTCGCCGATTTTTTTTCTCATGTAAACTCTTTCTACTCGAAGATACTTCAAATTCCTTTTGTAATAACGTTAATTATATAATATATTAATAAACAATGTTGTTTACCTTGAAAAAAAATGGCTTATGTATGAAATATAGGTCGATTCCGGTAATGCAAAGTCGATTCCGGTAAAAATGGTCGATTCCGGTAAAACGTGGGACCCGAGTTATATAGCAAAAAAGTTTAAAAATCTTCTTATCACAAACTGCAAGGCATGGAGCTTAGATATTTGGTAGTATGCACTGTGACCACAGTGGAGTCATTCCCCCTCCTCTGGGGGTCACTCCTACCCCCCCCCCCCCCCCCCCCCCCCCCCCCAAATTTTTTTTTTCTCATTTTTTAAGTTTTTCCCTATGGCAATAAAATTTGGACAATTTGTACAGTTTTTCAAGATGATTTCAAAAACATTATTCCTTGACCTATATTTTTGACCTACTTTTTTGTTTTTTAGCTACAGCAATGAAATTTGGACCATGTGCACAGCCTTTCGTCCCGATTTCTAAAATGTCATCACATGACCAATATTTTGACCTACTGACCTACTTTTTGTTTTTAGAGCTATGGCAATGAAATTGCATTGGTCCATTTCTGTGATAGGCATCATTACATTCATAAAAATTTCTTTCATCTTTGAACCCAGGTGAGCGCTTTAGGGCCATTGGCCCTCTTGTTTATCATGTTACTGATTTTTGTCCAAAGCCTATATTTGTTGGATTATTCACCCAATTAATAGCATTTAAAAAAGCCTATTGAAACATGTATGTAGTAATAATATGAAGCCTTAGTTGAACTACTGAAAGACTGTTTTATCCATCTATTGAGTCACCGCATAATGCTATTTTCTAATTATATTTTCAGGAGATTCTACATCTGGTAAAAGTTCATTATGCCAAGTGTTTCATAGTGACAACTCATTCTTTCCCAAAAATTATACCATGGTTAGTATAGGAATTACTCTTTGTTTATGTCTGTTATCTAGCAGCTTTTTTATTTGAAAATCAGTACACAAATATTGCCCATTAATTTGTTTGTATCTTTATGCTCCCCAGAGGGAGAGCATAAAGTCGCTGCCTTGTCTGTCCATCCGTCCATCACACTTGTCAGGAGAATAACTTGAAAAGTATTGAAGGAATTTAATTGAAACTTAAAACATTGATAGAGACCACTGAGTGGAAGTGCAGTGTCCAATAACCATAATTGTACCTTGCATAATTTTTTAATTATTCCTTAATAATGCTTGTCCGGAATATAACTCCTAAACTGTCCATGATATCTCATTGAAACTTCACACAGTTGTAGAGATTAGTCAGAGGAAGCGCAGTGTTAAAGAACCATAACTCTAATTATTTAGTTATTGAATTATCTCCCTTTATAGTACTTAATAATGCTTGTCCGGATATTAATTTGAAAAGTTTTGAAGGAATTTGATTAAAACTTCAAACAGTCATAGATACAAGTTATATAAACTAGTGAGAGGAAGTGCAGTGTACATGTAAAAAAACATTACTCTACATTATTTAGCTTTTTAATTATCTCTTTTTAAAATCCCTAATAATGCTTGTTAGGATAATAACTTGAAAAGTATTGAAGGAAATTGAATAAAACTTCACACAGTTATAAAGACCAATGAGAGGAACTGCATTGTTAAAGAATCATCACTATACATCAGTTAGTTTCTTTGATTATCTCCCTTTATAAAACTTAATTTAGCAACCCCAATCGATACATAGATCAGTGGTTATCAGCTGGAATTCTGGAGAACAACACTGATTATATGAAGTACAGGTCTACTTTTTACACCTGTCAGCCAAGCACTTGACACCTCTTGTTGTGATTATAAAATTCCTTGCAAACATTCACAGCTTAAACAAGTAGCAGGTAAATCAACTGTCCGTACAAATGTGTTTTTTTATACTATAAATCCTCAAATATGTTTCGTCATGATTATCCTTACTATAACTTAAAAAGTATTTAATTTCACATATCATTGAAATACTATTGATAGTACATTTCTTACTTTTCTGCCATTCTGAACAAAAAATACTTCGGGGAGCATTATTTGGTTTTACCAATTTCTTGTCTTTCTGTAGAAAATAAAACAGACTTTTCAAATATCAAGATCTTTCACCTCAGTGTAACTATAAAGTTTAGTCATTAAAAATGCAAAATTAGGTAAATAAACAACTACTTACTGATTGGAAGTTACCTTATCATGGGGAAGTAGGTTTGTTCTTAAGAATTAGTTAATGGACTACAGTGCTTTCAGTTTGTTCAGCTATGCAAAACCAATACTTAAGCACTGTTTGAGTTACAAGATTAAGTGTTTCTAAGTATGACTTAAGGCTGTCATTTTAAGAAACAGGCTAATTTGATTACTGTGTCATGCTATGACAGTGTTTTTGAATTTCCAGGAGAGTAATGTATACTTAGTTTAAGTCATTTTGTTCTTTTTCTCGTTTTAGACAACGGGTGTGGAATTATTGGTAAAGCAAGTAAACATACCAGAAACGAAGGATGGAGTGGTATGTTTTAAAGTTTCAAGTCTTAAGCTTATCTACAGTAGACAGCCTCTTGTAATAGTTTTTAATCATAATAAAATGTTGACTATAAGTTACAAATATTGTGAGTCAGGTTTGCCAAGGTAAGGGTCGATGGGTCTGTGACTCCTCTTTTAGACTTTCAGTTTGGATTTTCGTGAACTTTAAAGGATTTTTCACCTTAAATGCTTTGTTGGTACTTTTTTGATTTATGGACATGAAGTGCAAAAACCTGTATTAAAGATCAAGATTTTTTTTGCTTTGTAATTGAAAATGTTTTTACTCCATTGTCAGTCCAGTTACGAAGACAATAAGTTTGGGATTGCTGTTGATTCTGGCTTCAGTAGATATATGTTTAAGGGGCATTGTTTTGTATTGGGAATTTTAGGGCGATTTATGTAACAGTAGATTCCTGACAGGTGGAATAAGTAGGTCCTGTGATATTTCCATCCATGAAATGGACTTTACCTGATGATTTTGATTTCTTGATAATATTTACACAATGATTTAGACTGAACACTTAATACCAAGGGTGGGACAAAACATTGATTAGAACATTTACAATATGGCTAAAATGATGTGTATGATTTGAACATAACCAAATATAGGTACAAGTATTGATATGTTTTACAGGAGCTGTATTTGTACGATTCTGCAGGGAAGGAGCTGTTTGCAGAATTTGTTCCAAAGTTTGTAAGTAAAGTCTACATGTTTTCCAGTATGACACAGTAAAAACAGACTGCTAACTTAAGTGTATGTCAGACTACCAGTAATCATCGAATAGAGTCAGTAAAGAAAATACAACTGTTTCTTACGGAACCTAAAAAAGAAAAAAAAATGTTTTGACAAAGAGATTTTGTCTCCTTTACTTTGTACAATGTACTTGTTGTGTTTCATATTTTGATAGGTTCAAAGGTTTGGGGAATTACTATTAACTTAAAATTCCTACCACATTAATTACATAAAGAAAATCTTCATTAGAAATTTTTGCTATGTAAATATGCGACTTACATTAGTATAGTATTCTGGTTAAAAAAAAATTCATGTTATATTTGAATTCAGATACTTTAGTTCACTTAATAATAACTCAAGTGTCAGAGGATAGAAATCATGAGCTTATATACTGGACCTTCAAGGAACAGAAGTTGTTAAGTCAACAAACAAACATATCTGACTGAAAAAAATGAGTCCAATTAAAGGATATGTTTTAAAGATAAAAGAAGATTTTTAAGTATCCACTCTATCAGAATATAACAGAAATAGGTTCTGTGAAGGCTAGTATAGTTTCTAGACTGGCTTAGTTCTTTCACCAGAAGTTAACCCTTTCCTCCATATATACACCTTTATAGCTTGGGCAAACAGTGTAGATCCAGATCAGCTGGCACATCCATACACTGTTTGCCTTTTGATACATTAGGTTATTTCTGACTAAAAAGCGACCAGTGCAGATCCTGATCAGATGTGACAGTTGATCTGGATTTACACTGGTCGCACATGCGTAAAAATGCATATATATGGAGTAAAGGGTTAAACTTGTTTCCTGCTATGTCTGAGGCTTATGCTGATATTTCCTGTCTTCACAGTGGGATCATACTTCACTGATAGCTGTGGTATATGACTGTACTAGTGAGACATCGTTTAACAGCTGTGAGAAATGGTTACAGAGAGTACGACAACAAAGCCCTGATGTACAGATGCCTGGTAAACTATTCAGTCTTATTTTTGCAGACTTAAAATAGAAATATTTTGCCACAGTGAGTATGGTTGTGTTAGGTGAAATGTTTTTTTGGATAGACAGTGAAGACAAGATTTAAAGTTTGATGGAAAAATGTTGAAATTCCTTGTCATCCAGACATTAAAGGAACAGTACTTCATATACTTCAAGATGTTTTTTTTGTATTTTGTAACTGCATTCTTATATTTGAATGTATATTTATATTTGATACACTTGCAGGGGTTGTGATAGCAAACAAAACAGATCTAGACCAAAGACGTGTCATCAGCCCCAAGATGGGAGCAGATTTTGCTGCATCACAGGGTTTAAAATACTTTGAATGTTCAGCAGTAAGTAACTTGATATTAAGTATTAAGACACACTTTTCTTGTAAGATATAAGATAAAGACAAACTGTGATAAATGCTTGGTAATGTAGTTCTGCAAAATTTCGAGTTTTGTGTTTTTAATTCCCTAATTTTTTAACCCTTTTACATGACAAAAATGATGGTTTGTAGGAATATCTTATTTTACCAACCTTGTTTCACATGGTTAAGTAAGTAGCCAGAGTGTACTAGACATTCTAAAGAGGTGGTTGTCTTTGCAAAGTTCTATAACCAGTCAGATTTTCATAGATTTTAGAGTCTTTGAACTCAGAAATAAAAAGAAAAGAAAATCTTAACTTTTATAGGTACATGTATTGTTTTCACCATTGAACTTCATTTTAACATGGTCTGTTGTTGTGACAAAATTACATACTGGTATAATGCCTCAAGAAAATTCAAGCAACACAGGTTCTACTTTTGCACATGGTAACATAAATCGAACATAAAAGCTGATAACTATCCTCAAACAAACACTTTTCTCAGTCCATTTGTTAGTTACATGCAAATCAACAATTACTTTTTAATCATTTAGAAAATTCTTTGATTTTACATCTTATATTAAAAATTATTTGACACAATCTTAGGAAATACTACTAAGCATGTCTTAATTTGACTGACAGGTTTAGCTGCAACAAGCTTTGTGCAGTCTTGCTTCTGATGTAACAGAATGTATATTTCAGAAACTGAAGTGAAGCACTAAATCTTTCAGCAAAGTGTTTTTTGTTATTCTGTAAAACTTATCAAAAGAATAATATTCTAAGGCTAGATGGAAAAATATTTCTGCCTGTTTCCCACTTCACTTTTTTGTTGTTGAATTTTTTGGTGGTAGAAAAATGACTGCCTCCATAATGTCTTTGTTGTAACATTAATAAGCTTTTGGATATTCATTCACCACAAACAGATTAGTTTTTAGAACATAGTTGTACAGAATTATTGTTTTTATTTTTGTTTACATACTTATTTTTTATTTCAGAAAGAGATGCAGGGAGTTGATGCACCTTTCTACTACCTGGCAAATGAATTTTACAAGTTGTATCAGGACAGAATAGAAATATTTAAGTCACTGGGCATGCAGTGATGTGCAAGAAATTATAGACTTATAAATTTTATGTGTCTACATTCCGTCCACTTTGTTCACATATCACTAACTTATTGATCTGAAATAAATTTTTGTAACAGACTTCAGTATTATTTGTCTATGATGTTTCAGACCCCTTTGCCCCTACAAATCCTCACAGGTCCCTAAAAGGGACTAATTGCATGCATATGATATCTGTTCAAAGCTATGAATGTAATACAGAAATGAATGGTAATTTCACTAAATGTTTTGAAAGGGTTATAAAAAAAATGTCAAAATTTGGATTTCAAACTGTAAAATGGTCTAAATTCTGTAAAGTTTTAAATGCTCTCCAGTATTAAAGTTTCTTATACAACATGCATTATGGGAAACCAATGATGGGCAGGTGGTACCCCTTGTACATATTCTGTACAACTACACCAATGAATGAGTGAAAAGGAATGGATTGAACATGGGTTTCCCACATTGGCTGCTTCCAGACTGTCCGGACTAACTCTGGCTGACTAACTTTAAACTTGCTCTGTAGCTCTCTTGCAATTAATAAAAGTGCAGTACATAAGAACCATAACTGTACCTGTTTCCATTTTTGAATTATTTCCCCTCATAAAAAACATCCGGTGCATAAGTTTAAAACTATGAAGTGAACTGTAATGAAACTTAAAAATATAGATAGACAAGAAGTGCAGTGCCCAAGAAGCATAACTCTACCTTATCACATTGTTTAGTAATCTCCCCTACTCTTATTTCTATATGGAGCATAACTTGAACACTGAAAGCAATTGTCTTGAAACTTAAAAAAAAGATGGATAGTAAGAAGTTGAATTGCAATGCACCAACTATAACTCTATCATGTCACAGTTTTCAATTGTCTCCCTTTTTAATTATTTTAAAACTGTGAAGTGAATTATTGTGAAACTTTAAATAAAGATAGATGGTGACAAGGAGAAGTGTAGTGTGCAAGAAGCGTAACTCTATGTTATCCTGCTTTTGAATTATTTCCCCTTTCCTAATTTTATACTGAATTTTTGCCTGAATCAAAACTTGAAGACTATGATAGGCATTGACATTAAAACTTAAAACAAAAATCGATGATAAGAAACAAAAGTGCAGTGCATTAGAACCATTACATTTCCTGTTCCTATTTTTTAATTATAACCCCTCTTAATTATAGCCCCACAAATAAGTTTGCAGAAGGGCATACTGGAATCACCCTGGCGGTCAGTCAGTCTGTCATGTTTGACATCTTAACTTTGCGTCGCGAACTCCTTCTTCAGTTTTCAAATGATTGAAATGAAACTTTTCAGGAATGGTCACTAGGCAATGTAGATGTGCAAGACATATTTCTGATGCATATCCATACAGACATTGCAGAGTAATTGCCCCTTGAACTTATACTTTTTCCCATGTTTGTAAATTATATACCTTGTGTCACAAACTCTACTTCAGTTTTGAACCAATTGAAATGAAACTTGGCAGAAATGGTCACCAGGCAATGTAGATGTGCATGACATTTTTATAATATTTTTTTATTAAGAGCTTAACTTGAAAATTATGGAAGGGATTGTCTTGAAACTTAAAATAAAGGTATATGATAAGAACTTTAAGAAGTAGAAGTGCAGTGTACAGGAAACATGTCTCTTTCTAATCCCATTTTTTTAATTATCTCCCCTCTTAAAACATTGTTGGTATATTGATATTTGATGGTATATTGATATTGTATGATATATTGATATTTTACAGTATATTGATATTAATAAAAACTCTCAGTATGGTTTCAACACAGAGTTAAGATAATCTTGCTGAATTTTATGGTTTGTGAATATTCATGTGACATGTCCCTGGCTGAAGATGTATATTGCATCTGTTCTGTGATGCTCTTGTTTTTAATAATATAAAATGAAAATCATGTCTGAATGCTAATAAAGTGCAAACAGTGAAACTAAAGTCCTGTCTCTCAGTAAAGGATCAACTGGTTTGACAAGACCAGCCATAGTGCTGAAATATGACTTTCCAAACATCAAATTATAATTACCTGCTATATTGATCCTACAATAAACCGATTTTTTGTCAAAACAGACCTGTGCAGCTGCTCTTAAAAATACATGAACACTGAAGGCCTCATTGTTAAAAAAAAACTGCAAATTTGTTGAACAAATTCAGGACATAATTACATGCCCTGTTAACCAGTGCAATATAAATTCACTTTACTTAAACAGAAAGTTAACTTGTAAACATTTGAAAATTTGTTGAGTTTAGAAGTTTGGAGAAAAGATAATCTTGTCAAATTAACAAAAAATTAACATGTTGGCAGTTTTCAAATAACTTCATTATATCTTTCAGGATTTGTGTTTTTGATTGAAAAAATAAAGCTTAAAGGTATTACCTGCAGTCCAGGGAACCAGCATCATAAGTCAACTAATGTTTATCTAGCCTGTCATATTATTATGTCTAGGATTACTTATAGCTTTGCAGATATGTTGGTAATGTCAAAATAGTATGTGTCAGCAGTTGGCAAATATATAGTACAAAAATTGACATTTCTCTGACAAGCTTAATTCCAGATGAGACAGAATTGTAGATTTCTTTGGTGTGAAAAAGTACAGTGATCAAAGTTAAAATACTTCACAGAATTATAAATCTCCTACATATAGAGCAAAGTATGTCTAGATGCAATGTCTGCAATCCAGAAATTGTCCCATTAAGTATTTTTATCAATAATAAACCAATATTTGGTTACCATCTGACATGTTAAACTGCTGATGCATGAGACTAACATTATTTCCTACATCCCTTGTGCAAGTTTTTTAGTAATACTACAATAACTGTATGTTCATAGTATATTCTAGAGATATTCTGTATTTTGTATATAATGCTTAAGAAGGGGTTTAGAAATGGGGTTATTGAAGTGTTCCTTAAATTTCTACCATTTAAACATACCACAGATCTATGTCATAGTGGTCAATGCTGCAGAAGTGAAAAGGTCAACCAACCTCATCTGGGTTCATGCTGTCTCGGGGAACAATATGACATTTATGTTTTAAACTGGTAAGTTTTCTAGTCATTGATGTCTGGTATTTTTGAATTTGCAGTATTCATTAGAACTAAGGCAGGTGCTAGCTCAGTTGGTAAAGACAAGAGGGCCTTGGGTTCAAGTCCTAAGTTAGGAGCATTTTTGTATCTTGATTTACTTGTGTCAGGAATAAAAGGCCACAGTATCTGGTTTGGACTGGTTAAAGTTAAGTGGGCAGCACAGCAATGGGTGCTTAGCTAACTGAGTTGATAGACTTATAGAATAGTAACATAGGCTAGGAGTTTTATCCAACATTTCCCTCATGTTCACTTCATAATTTCTTTGCTTATTCTTTGCCTGCTTTCCTTTGCAAAGTTTTCATCAACAGTTGTTTATATTTTGAAATGTTGACACAAAAAAATCCAATTTAGAAAAGGTAGATAAAAGAAATAGGGACCATACGACAGAATTTTAGAAATTTATATAGTGGTCAATAACCACACTGACAACTATCTTTTAGCTGCTTTATCCCATAGCCCACTTTGATGACTTCATGAATCTAATGACACCGTGATTCGTGTCAATCAAGATGGCGGCAGAGGATGACATGTGTGTTGACGAAACACAGAATATTGGCGAAAATGCCGACAGTGCAACCGACTCAGATATTTTTACTGTTGAAGGTAATAAACCCCATAAAGGCCGTTTATTTGGTGATATTTGTAAAACCTCTAAACTCGTTTTGTGGCAGAACCAGGCATTTTTTCTCGTTCGATTTGTAACATACGGATAGAAAAGCGCAGAAAATGAAAGTGACAGCTATTTGTCAACTTTATTGAATCAGAATAACAATAAAATGGGTGAAACATGTTCAGATAATCGGTTGACTGGCGGGTCTTCTACAAACGGTTGAGAAAACTGCATTGCATACGTCCTTGCTACACTAGTGCCAAAATGGAAATTTCCCCTACCTCCAACAGGTGTACAGGTATTGTTCCATTTTAAATTTCAACCAGCGTGCATGCACAGAAAAGATACATTTCCTAACTGCATGTGCAAACAAGAAACAGGAACACTGAATTATAAAGATAATGATTATTCAAGCTGATATACAAATCTAGTCTTGTTTTGTTCTTAACTTTATTAGCACAGTTAGTAGTCTCAATATTTCGACTACAAGACCGACCGATTTACAAACTGATATTACATAGATGTCGGCCTTTACGTCTCAACCAGTTAGATTCAAAACTGTGTCGGAAATCGAACTGATTTAAATTTCATTTTTTTCATTGCAACATGAAAATTTTCACACTGGCATGTTCATTTGTTGATATAAACCATAATTAGTCCTCAAAATATTTATAAAATGACAAATATTAACTTAAATTACATATTAAACCCAATTAGGTACCGGTTGTTTACATGTGGATGTGCAAACGCTGTAACCAATGAAAACGTTTCTTTTAATTTAAACATATTAGTACACTCCGGGAGACTGTACGCGTTAAAATCGCACACAAAGCGCTTTATCGTATAGACGTAATACAAATTTTCTGGGGTTTTTTTCTGAAAATATAAATTTGAAACTTTTGTATTTACTCCATTTATTTATTCTACATTAATACATACATCATACATTCTTAACATGTCACAGTTTTGATTTTGTGATTTTTATTGTAAAGATAGGATTTAATAAGCTTAAATTGCCTCCAGTCAAGGACACGATTCCTAATGTATGTTGTCAACAATTTTGTAATGTCAAATAAAATTAAAATCTGCTATTCCCTTTCCTGTATATTGTGTTTTTTTTCTTTAATGAACATTTAAATATAATTTGATTTTCGTAGCGTCTAGTATTTATTTAGTGTAATCAGGCCTGACATAATAATATTTTGAACCTAGAGCCGTTTATTTCACCTATCCAAATTATATCATCTTTACTTGTCAAGTTTAAACTACAATATCCTATATCATATCATCCATATTGAGGTATAAAGACATTCCATATATGGTTTGTTTCGCTTATCCATAAATATTTTTCTAAAGATGTTTTCTTATTGCGTGCATGCCTTCAATACAAAAATTACGCACAATACGTATAAGTTATTTGTCTATATATCAAATTTTAGGGAATTTATTACGAGCGAAGACCAATAACTTGCTTACAGTTTGTCATGTACGCATGTCGGCAACGTCCTCTAAGGTCTTGTTAAGACCGCCCTTTCATTTTGATTGACACCTCTAGCGCCCAAAAAGATGTCGATTGCCTGTCATTCAAGTTGTCACGAGGCTTTTTTCTACACGTACAGTTCAGTTTATAATGCTCGTATGTTATTCTAGCTATTTTGCATAACTCTGCCCACATACCAGATGTTTCGCGCTGTTCATATCAAAGAAAATATGTCACTTATCTTTTCATACAGATTATTTTATGGGATATATTTTTCAAATTTTAACTGAATATGGCCTCTCTGATTGGATAAGAAACTAGGGCAAACTGCAAACTCGATTTAATTTCAATTCCTGCTAAAGTAAAGGTTATTTTGAGGCCAAGTGATAAATATACAGCTTTGCTTTTATCAAATGTTTGAAATTCTGATCGATTTTAAAAATAAATTTTTGAAAGTGCTTGTTTCCTGTGGACAGTTACAAGTAAATTTCACGGAACGTGGAAATAGATAAGGCTTAGCTATTCATACAAGTGACCGAAAAGAGAGGACAAAATATTGAACATTACGTCCTGGAATTATAAGATGTTAAGTCATTATATTCAAAGTGGTTTACAGGCACTACAACATAAACACATTGTACACGCACAAATTGCACATTCCTTTTATTCACACCGTAACCTAACTCTCGAAAGACACGGAAAACTGACCGGCAGAATGGGGAATGTGATTGACAAGATATATGGCGACCTGACAGATGTGGGGAAACGCCATGGAAAAGAGAAGATCTCAAAAAGATTGGAGAATTTGGAATTCTTTGTAGATTTTCTTCGAGAGGAAAATCTCACGTCCGAGAAAAAAGCCAGGTCGGGCCTTTCAAAGTTTTTCAAAAGCCAACAAAAACATTAAAGTAGATATTAAAAAAACTGTGCCAGAAAACCAAACAGTGCTCGAAAAAACTAGACAGGGCAAAGCGTGTTGCACAATGATTGAATGGCGTTGGCCAGAGAAAAAAACAGCTTAATTAATATTAACCTAGGACGTTTACTTGCCACTTTCCATGCCTTTTCGGAATATCAGTATGATAATGCGATAATAAAATGATGTGTATTCTGCAACAAAATTCACGCGATATAAGGCAGTATGTCACCTTGAAATGTGCTAAAGTTATACAGATTTATACGGAACTTAAGCACCATAACGAGGTTTAGCAGTCCTTTCATGGCGGACGGTCACGTGACCTTCGAAATGGGGGCGGTCAATTTATCAATTATGGAACGGTCTATAGTCAGCATTCACAGTATATGGGATATTATGGGGGTATAACTTGAGTGGAAATATCGTTAATTTTTCTAAGGCACTTTAATGTTTAAAATTGCAAAAGTTGCAATGGTGCAGTAACGTTGTTTTAGCAAACAGCTTTTGTTACATTCTTGTTAAAATGTTTCCATTTATGGAGCAGAGTTCTTTGATAATGCAATAAATTATATTTACAATGTAGTACTGTGTTGTCAATTAAAAGAGTGCTTTATAAAAAAAAATACCTCCGTCCGAAATAACCCACATATGTTGTTCTGAATTGCCATTATGGTATTTTGTTCAGAAATACAAGAGATGTTTTAATACATTGTACTGACTTTTACCTGGTACAAAAAGATATTTCCCCATTTACTCTGTGCAAATTCAATATGACGGAACATGGTCTCAGAAAATCTCTCAAAAATAATGAACTTGCGGCATAATTAATCGCTGATACAGATTTTTAGTGTATGACGTGTAAATATGTATACATTCTATGTATACAAATAAAGATAATTCTCTTTGAAAATAACATTATTAACGACTCGCATACATGTATTTAGCTATCCAAATATACATAACATGATTAAGTTTCATTCATATCATCCCTTAATGCTAACTAAAAAAAATCTTGTAGAAACTACGATAGTCCCCTTTTCAATTGACTGCGTTAACAACTGATTTCCCGCAGTACATATTTCAACCCGTTGAGGTTTAAAAATAAAACCGATCGATAAACTGCCGTCAGGTAGAGTTTTAGCGGTGTCCGACAAAAACATGTTGACATGTGTAGGGTTTATAAGTGTAATGCATAAAAACATAAAATTTTCATATCTATTTTCTCTTATATTGATTCAGTTTGGAATAAGCTTTACAGCTATGTATTTTATTTCAAGAAATATTGAGTGTAACTATACATTTGAAGCCGTCAAAGTTAGCGACGAGATTCTGGTCGCTGGCATATACACATAGAAGAAAAACTTTCCGCATTGTTTTGAATCGTAAGTGGGTTGTGCGCGAAGGGCGACCATCGTCTATATAATAAAGAGCCCTGGCGCACAATTTGTTGGGCTACACAGTTAGCAAAAGGCTTCCAGTTAGTTTTTTGGAAATTGATAATGCATTGACATTATATTTCTGTCAGACATACATTTTGCATGTGGGAAGATAAACCGTACTTTTGTTGAAAGAAATGGTAGAATTTGGTGTAGTCCAACTACAGTACGTGCCAGGAGGAACTCTCGTTTTCCTCGAGGTCGTTGCGGACTACCCATTCCTTAAAACGCGACAAAATCTGCTGCATTTCGAGGACGACCGCCGCGGACATGGTCACCAAATATCGCAGCGGACGTCCGCTAAATGGTTCCGCGAACTTTTTCACAGGTAAGAATTGACGTATCGAGGCTCACAAAGTTCCTGATTACACGCATTTCGGCGAATTTTACGCTTTAAAATATCATTTAATTGTATAAAACTCTCATAAAACTCTCATTCTGATGCATTTGTTTTTGAATGCTCGTATTTATTAACAGAAGGAATGACAATTCAAAACCGAAAGTAATTGCTTCTTGGAACAGCTGACCCTATTTTCAGAAAATAAATTAACTGGTTTTCGATTTATACGTGTTAAATGCTTTCCAATATTTAAAGAGAACATACAAAATGTAAACCCTACTGCGACATCTGTATCGTCTGTGCGCTTGACAAAATTATTGATTGATTTTGCTATACAATAACGAGCGTTTTCAACAACGGAAGTACACATAAACCTACACAGCAAATGTATGAGAAATTTTGGTTTTAATTTTACCAAATGTCACATAATTGGCAGACGTAAAATGCACAGTTTCATTACGGTCATTTCATTAAATGTTCAGCTTATCCAGGTGAGTTATGACTCTAATTATTTAAGCGCTGGTCGTCAGATATTGCCGAAATATTTCGCAATGTCGAGACATTGAGGAAATCCATTTTTCCTCAATGTCGCAGCGGATATTTTTTCCGCGTTCGCGAAATAAAGCGGAAAATGTGAGTTCCTCCTGGCGCATACTGTACTCAGACTTGTCAAAGAGACGTCGCGAAAATTTTTGAGAAGCATTGTCTCTTTTTCAAGTCCAAAGAGGAGTTGAATTTTTATGCATGGAAAGTGCCCATTTAGATGTTGTTAGGAGCGATAGCCAGTACATTTTGGGAGAAATGACCATCATTACTTTTTAGAGAGACAATTTTTATACAAGTTCCCGAAATATCATTTTTCAATGAACAATTAAATATATCAAATTTGACGTTTCACTGCGGAAAATGTTCCAGACTGCAATTGTGAAATAGATCTGAAATACACTTTAGGTTGACATACTTTAGGTTGACAGGTTTTAATGAAGTTTTTTTACTAGAATAGTAATTAATTATATGTTCTTTCAATGTTTAGTGGAAATGGAAGAATACTTCATATTTTAACAGAAAAAAATTACCAGAACCACTGGCAGTGTTGCCGCTAAATTTTCCATGCACCAGTTAAAATTCAGGTGTTACTGTTTGAGGATGAAAACAATGTCTATAAATGGCTCAACGCTAAATTAATTAGGCTAAATTCGGTGTAAACACCTGTTGTTTATGATTTTAATTTGCATTGATATAAATGTTCATGAATATATTTTATTGTTTGAAAATATATAGTTAATAATATAGGAAAACCACAAACCATAAAAATGATATTATACTGTAAAACTGCTGCTATTGATGACAAAATGATGATGAACAAGTAAGAACAACATTTGAAATTAAAATCATGGTCATATATCAGTACTTAGCAATATATTTTCTAACAATAACTTGCTTTCAGATTCTTATTGTTGATTAATGAATATTAAATCATTGGACAGAACCTCAGGAAGTGCTCTTTTTCAGTGCAGACAGTATCATGTGATAAAAGTAACTGCTGAAATGGGAATGGGAAGTGAATTCAGTAACTAAAAAACAACTGCTCCAAGGATCTTCAAATTGTTTAGGATAGTGGTGTTGTTTCTTTTAGGCCCTCAAAGTCAAACCTTAAGCTCACTCACAAGATGCTTGAACTTTGAAACTGGTTTCCAGTCAACATCTGAAGAGCAACTGCTGCCATGACCTTTAAACTTTAATTAATTGGCATGCTGAGTAGATGACCCCCTACCGTTTTGGGGCTCTCAGAGTCTAGAGTCAGGCTAACTAACGAGGGTTGTCTCTTTTTTTTCTATCTATAACTCAAGAGCAACTGAACCCAGGACCTTAAAGGGGCTGTTCTCCAGATGACAAAAAAAACGAAAGTTTTCTTGTATTATAAATTTCTTGTAATATTTATGACTAATGCTTAAAAAATAACTTACTGACAAAAAATAAGTCAAATAATTACATTATAAATTCATTTTTTCCCTTTCAAAGTGCTATACCGTAACGCGACGGTATAACTATATCGTATAAGATTTAAAGTAAATATCTGTAATATCACATGCGGCGATGGTGGTGACAGTAAAAGCGTTGGAAATATTTTGTTAACATGAGGGTCGAGAGTTCGAATCAGGCTGGAGCGAAAATATTTTTTTTATTCTATTTTGACTTTTATAATCAGTTTTGAAGTAAAATATTATGTTGTTATAATCTCACGGCATCTAAATATATAATTTATGAAATTTTTTTTATGTCAAATCGGGAGTACAGCCTCTTTAAACCATAATAGGATGGTTGTTCATAATGAACATCATGGACCCCATTGACTCTTAGCATACCAGGGCAAAGGTCAAGCTCTGAGTGACCCTTTAATTTTTCAAATTACACATTAAAGTGCTTGTTAAGGTATTAAGGTAGTATGTGGATACTGTCTACACTTCCAGATTTAGATATCTATTTTTTTCCAGTGTTGCATATAATCAAGGAAGCCCAGCAACAGCATGGTCTTAGACATGGAGATTTCCAGAGATACAGGTTGGTTTAAATATTCTCAGTTACTGGCTGATGTAAGGTCTTTCTTGTTTAATTTAACCTTGCACTGTTAATAAGTCTGAATTCAAATATATTGAAATGTTATGGTAACCAAATTGAATGTTTGAATTATCAGTGTATTGATAATATATTATAATATAAAATTATAATGCAAAGTTTGTTAGATTCTGGGCACCTTCAACTGAACTTGGGTACCAGATACTATAAAAGCAGAAATGACAATGCACTTGTTTTTTGTCAGTGTATTGAAATGTTTGAAATATTGCATTCTACAGAACATACTGTTCAAGACGTATCAGAAGGATTAGAAAGTCACTACACTTTCCACAAGGTGATAAGAGACGAGTCACTCCAAAGAAGATTAACATGGATACAATCAAAGATGTCAGGTAAATATATACATGGGTAACCTGTATATGTGTAGGACTTAATCATCTGAAGGTTTAAATATCAAAAGGTTAATGACATTACTCATTATGTGGAATTTTAAGTAGACTTCTGCAGTATTTTTGTATGACTTCATACTATACTCATTTACTTACCAATACAAAGGCCATGATCCTGTCAAGTTACATAACTTTGGCATCCATTTTCTCCAGGAATCTCCAATTTTATGCACTTTCAAAATAGATACAGTTAACCTGTTTCGGCAAGTTGGTATATCTTAAGTTCTACTATTACCAGTGTCTTCATACTATACACACTTACCAATACAATGGCCATGACCCTGGTAAGTTAATAACTGTGTCAATCATTTGTAGAAATGTCACTTACACCAACATCTGTTTGACTTCAAATACCAAGTACCGAAGTTTAAGAAAAATATATTGCAGCACTTTTTTTAAAAAAAATATGTTCAGCACTGTTATTATACGCATGGGACCTGTTATGGGATCACCCATGGTGGGCTGGTGGTGTCCTGATGTTTGTCCGGAGCATAACTCCAACATTATCAAAGCTTTTGACTTGAAACTTAATAGGTGGATAGATCTCATTGAGACCGAGTGCAGTGCACAAGAACCGTCACTTTACACCTCATGATTTTGGAGTTATTCCCCTTAGTTAAATTTTCATACTTAATGTTTGTCTGGACCATATTCCTACATTATCAAAGCTATTGACTTGAAACTTCAAAGGTGGATAGATGTAATTGAAAAAAATTGCTCAATTGACGGGTGTATTTTGCTCCGCCCTGCGGCGCTCTTGTTACAATAAATATATTACAGCACTGTTATCAAGAAAAATAACTTTGTGTTTTAATTGTGTATGTTTGCAGATACCTCCACCTTCCATTATTTTCTGCTGAGAGATCCTGGGCCTATGCTATGCAGCTCAAGTCAGAGGCAAATACAGAACCCAGGAAACGTTTCCATTTGATCTCCAAGCTGAAAAAGGCTGTTGGGTATTCAGAGGAACTGTTTTCATTGTGTGAACATGATAAATGTGATGCTAGGACAAAATTAGAAAGTCAGGTTAGTTCAGTATACTTTAAATCTAATATCTATATACAGATATCCTATGATACAGAGCCTTCTGTTGGATATGAATTGAAAGATTCCTTCTTATGTCTCCTCATAAGGTTTTATAGGAAAATAATACTGTCATATCTTTATGTCTTGGGATTTTTGAACTGAGAATGTTTTGGAAATGTCTTTAAAGAAGTTACATTGTCCCAAATATTCTTCTGAAATATAAGGTTCAAAGTCTGTTTTCCTTTAAATTGTTTTAAAGTAAAATGTTTGTTAACAAAATTAAGAGTGATTGAATATACAATGCTGAATCAGAACATGTAAATTTACATGCATAATCTGTAACTGATAGAATTGGATTGAATGATTAGATATTTGTTGCAGGCCTATAGACATTTTATGAGAGGTAGTTTGGAGTTTGAACTTGAGAAATGGAAACCTGCGATAGAAAGTTATAGTAGTGTCAAGTAAGTTCATTGCTATTCAATGAAGGGATGTTCCATGGAACAGTTTTCTTTTAACTATATGCCTTATGTTTATCAGTCTTTATGGTAAATCTTTAAAAGTATTTTTATGGGGTAGGGATGAGAGGAGGATAAATGATACTTGCAGATTATTTAGATGGAAATTTAAAAAAAAATGTTGTGACATACTAGGTTTTCAGCACACAGAATAGTTTTGAAGGTTTTTCATTGAACTTACATGTTTTTATGGAAGATCTGTTCTGTTTATAGTCACAGTTGAGATTCAAATATTTGTTGTCAACTGTAGACACATTTTACTGTAATAACTCTGTATGTTTCAGAACTATTTATGAGAATCTTGGTAAAGCTTTCACTGAGGATTTGCAAGCCATGTACCTCCAGCGAGTGGCAGAGATAGAACCAAATATACGCTACTGTGCATATAATATAGGGGACGAAACAGCTATAGAAGACCTGATACAGATGAGACGCGAAGCAGGTGGTGGTGACTTTATGTTGGGAGAACTTGATGTAAGTTTGTTGCTGTAAATGTGGATGCTAACATGACTTGAAGTGAGAAAAGAAATGCTAACAGATTCAACTCAAAATAGAAAGGAATGAATCATATTGTCCCTTTGACCTTATGTAATGGTGTAAAAGTGCTTTAAAAAGTTTCAGTAGGTTTGTTTTGCATATTTTTGTGCTTTTTGGTGAACAATAGATGTTAATGCATTCTTAATCTACCAGAAGAATTGAAGCTTACATCGTCTGCTTTTCTTAAGCAAATAGTTTCTTTGCTGATTTTCTACAGAACATGTTTTGTTTTTCAGACATTGTTATCACAAACAAGGGAGAAGCAAGCAGCGACACTATCTGAGGTGACCTGGCAGGGACGTACTGTCCCGGTGAAGAGTGAACCAGTCCGACTGTTCCTGCTGAATCTTCAGGAGAGTGGGGAGGATGTGGAGAAAGCTGAAGGCTTAGATAATAAGATATCTATATATGAGAGTATACTGAAACAGTGTATAGATGCTCAACAAGTGCTCAGAGATTCACTCCAGGAAGACCAGGTAGAATGATTTGGCATGTTTTTGTTAAATTGACATGTCGTTAGATGTGTTGTGTAATTTATATATGCACAGGTTGTAACCAGAAAGGAATTACTTTTCCTTGTTTCCTTGGTTGTATGTGTACATTTTTTCAATAGATTAAAAATAATTGTCAGGAAAAAAGAAATCTTCTAAGCAGTTCCTTGAATTTTTATCCCTTTCTTCAAAGAAGTCAGATCTTAAAAAAAATCATTAATTATTGTTAAGACAATTTTTTACCTATCTGGTTTAATGCAGGTTCAAAAATAGTCGTTGTTGTTTCAGAATTTTAAGTTAGCGTTACGAGGACAGCCACTGGAAGGCAAGGTATCCAATGCCCACTACCTCCACAGCTACCTGACATATATCAAACTGACAAAGACAATTGAGCGTAACCTTCTGCTCATAGAGAACATGAAACTGTACCTTCCAGGAGGTCAGGTGGAGGAAGGACGGAAGATTACCAAACCCCAGGACCTTGTTAGGCTCTATGATATTATCATACAGGTAATCTGCTGGTGAAATTAAGGGACTGCTTTCAAATAATGCAGATATAATGACATATCTTGGGGTCATTCCAGTAAAACTGGGGCATTGTCATCTTCCAGTGTCAGTTCTTGTTTCTTCATATTTCATCATGGCATTGAACTATAGCCACTGTATGTGAATGTGTATAGTTGAACAGTGAGTGACTTGGTCAGTTTCACTCAGAATAAATCAACATTTCACAGGTGGGGTTAGTAAACATCCACAGTGAAGTACACGAAACTTCCATAATTGTGTGTTGCATGGTTACTTTGGAAGATTGTAAGTGACAAATAATATTGAAACACCTCGTATAGGTGACGTTAGAATTTTAAAGAAGTGTAAAAGAGCATATTTTGTTCCATCTTTGAAAGTTACACTTACTTTGCAGGGTGTTTTATTGATTTTTTTTCTTGAAGTATACAAGGCATTCTTGAATCATCTGAATATTCAAGTTACATACCCTGATTGGAAATTCAAAACTTAGCTTGTTAAGTTCTGACAGTGAATGCAGCCTTGTTTGTAATGATTTCAGAATTTAGGAGAGATACCCAGTTTAGATGGTTTAGAGGATGATGAGGCCCTGGCTGAAGAAATGAGTGCAAGAGCTTTAGGTTTTAAAGCATTTAGGTTTGTATAACCTAGTATTGAGTGAAATTACACACACTGATTTTATATGGCACATTCATAAATTCTTGTAGAACTTTATGATGGATTATGATGCCAAAGTACTTGTAAAATTTTATGATCACGGTGCTGAGAAAGCTCATGTCCAGATTCTTTAAAAAAATGACACAGTTTTTGAGAAAGCTGTTCTGCAGGTTGCTGATAAAATTTTACATTAACAATTGAGTAGCAATCTACAATGTTTTGCATCACCTACTTCCTTCAGTTCCAACTTCCAGATGAATACAGGAATTTCAGTTTCTAAATGTTTGTTTCTAAGTCACAATAAAGGCATGTAAAGAAATATGCAGATCTGAAGAGAAAAGAAAAGAATACTTTGACATAATAAATTTTATATAGATGAGAGATGAAGCGATATATTGTTTAGCTTGTGAGTCACTTGAATCTTATTTTCATTTCAGATGTTTCTATATAGCACAGTCATATGCAGCTGCTAAGAAGTGGAAGGAAGCAATTGGGCTGTATGCTAGAGTATTAGATTATGCACAAGAAGCTATCCAAAAAAACAAACAGTTATCTAGAGGTTCACTTTATAAGGTATGTGAAGAAGCTTACAGACTAACGTATCAGAAGGCTGTGTGAAAAATTGGTCTGTCTTATTTTCAATCTGATTAAAATCATATCCTAAACATCGCTATGCTATTAGGATCTGAGGACGACCAATAGAAGGTCACCTTCTCGTGACCTATCCATCAGCCAATCAGAGCAACGCTTCCACCCTCATGAAGGCTGTGTGAAAAATTGGTCTGTCTTATTTCCTTTTTAAGATGTTACGAGTAATTTAAGTGATTTGTTTTGTTTGAATTTACATTCAGTCCTGTTACATCTGCTAAAGATTCTTACTGCTGGTATATGTGCATGAATTCTGTAACTGATTAGGTCTTAGGACTTAAAATGATTGAATTATAAATATTCTATGAATTCTGTGATATAATAGATGGATTCTATTTTCAATAGAATGAGCAGACAAGATTAGAGGACTTGATGAAAGAAGCTGACAGCTTGAAGTATTCTTGTCATGCTTCCAGTATTCTCGATACAGAGTCACTCACAGAGCAAGTTGCTGACATGGGCATAAGCAATAACAAGGTAGGTACAGGTTTGGACCATGATACTGGTAGAAGTATCAAAAGTTTATTTCTATTTCTGAATGTCATAATGTATACCAAGATTTAGATGTACCTGGGCTTTTAAATAAGTTGCTGTAAGCAGTAACATTAAAGTGAAAACCACAAGAGGTGAGAAGTGCTGTAAAAGTTGCATTAGAACAACTATAAAAAGGCAGCTTGTCTTCTTAGGAACATATTTGGCTCTTTCTTCTTGTTTATAAGAAAGATTGAGCAAAGTTAAATAGCTAATTTTATAAAAAAATCAGAATTAGAATATGAAAAAAAAAAGTAAACAGACTCTTTCATGAATGTTCTAAATGTTAAACCTGTCAAAATGAGGTATGAACTGTCTATTATAAGTCTCTAACAATATTAATGGTGAAGAATTTGCGTCTGGTCTGCTCCGTTTTTTTAGAAATATGTAGATTCAGATTTTGGGAAGGAGAAATTATACATGTGAAATAATTTTGCTTCATTTGTTTTTCAGCCATTGATGGAGAGGTTAGACCAGTATGCTGAAGATACTTCACTGACCACAAAGAAAGCTAAACTTGTGCCATTTCCTCCTGACTTTAAACCTATCCCTTGTAGACCCTTGTTCTTTGACCTGGCCCTTAATCATGTAGAAATGCCCACACTAGAGGACAAACTGGAACAGAAGAAGGCTGCTGGGGGTCTTACGGGGATGGTTAAAGGTTGGCTGTGGGGAGGCAAGAAGTGAATGATTATGTTTTATATCAGATACTAGTATGGATGGATAATAAACGCTAGTCACATGTGTTGTGATGTACAGACAGTGTTCAGTAAGAGCAGCAGAGATCATGGAAGTTAATCAGATATAACTGTTAAGAAAGATTTGGCCAAAATATCACAGGCTGCTAGTTTGGAATGAAAGACAGTAAAAGCCTTTCAGATCATCTGTAAATAAGTTATGCCCAATGTTTTATAAATAGCCACAAGAAAGGACTAATAGTTGCACAAGAAATGTGCAAAAAATACAGGCAGAGATGATATGCATACAGAATGATATCTTTGATGTTCACTCCATGTGAAGTTGCAGTACTTAAATAGCATGTATTTTTTATTCTCTTTTTTTCATAATTGATTGGTGAGGTGTTAAGGTAAGTTGTATGAATGAAATGAGATGTATATATGTTTATATGGACTCAGATTTTAATAGGAAATGTTATTTATACCTGGACATTTTGGTATTCATGGCATTCTGAAAAGGTAGAGGTATTAGGTGATTCTGTTCAAAAGTTTGTTCCTTTTTAGCTCACCTGAGCACAACATGCCCATGATGAGCTTTTGTGATCGCCCTCTGTCCATCAACAATTTCTTTAAATAACATCTCCTCTGAAGCCAATTACTGGATTTTTACCAAACTTCACAGGAATAATCCTTGGGTGGTCCCCTATCAAAATTGTTTAAATGGTTCCAGTCGGTTGCATAAGTAGGTCACAGGGCCAAGAAAGGTGTTGCAAAAATGCAAATTCCAAAAATTTTCTTCTCTGAAACTACATGGCCTAGGGATTTGATATGTGGTATGTAACATCATCTAGAGGTCTTCTACCAAAGTTGTTTACTTTATGCCTCTGGGGTGAAAATTGGCCCCGCCCTGGGGTCCTGGGTTTCCTAATATGGAAATAGTAAAAACTTAAAAAATCTTCTTTTCTGAAACCCGAAGGGCTAGTGCTTAGATATTGGCATGAAACATAGTCTAGTAAACCTCTACCAAGATTGTTCAAATTATGTATGGCCTTGGGGTCAATATTGGCCCTGCCCCAGGGGGTCATGGTTTTCCTTATGTGTATAGTAAAACCTTAAAAAATCTTCTTCTCTGAAATGCTAAGGGCTAGAGCTAAGATATGTGGCATGAATTATCATCTACTTGACATTTACCATAGTTAATCAAATTATTGCTCTGGGTTCAAAATTGGCCGCGCACTGATTGGTCATGGGTTTTCCTTATTTGTATATAGCAAAAACTTAAAAAATCTTCTCTGAAAACTGAAGGGCTAGAGCTGAGTTATTGGTATGAAACATCATCTGGTGGACTTCTACCAAGTTTGTTCAAATTATGGTTCTGCGGTCAAAATTGACCCTGCCCTAGGGGTCATGGGTTTTCCTTAAATGTATATAGTAAAACCTTCACCTCATCTTACAAAAATTGTTCAAATTCTTGTGATAAACACTCATTAGCTCACAGCATTTTACACCAATACCATTCAGTCCTCAGGTGAGCGACCTTGGGCGAATGGCACCCTTGTTTGCAGTTTGTACTGGTTCCATGTGTCTATGTATTTTGTAGATGACATTCTTTCTGAAGAACTTTCTCTAGAGTGTATCAAACTGAAAGAAAAAAAGAAATATTTATATCACTTTTATGGGACATTAAAGTTGTGGAAATTCAATATTCTGTACTATATAGACATTTATCTTTTTTTCCTAGACACTTAAGTTTCTGCGTTTGTTACTGTCTTTTTAAGTCTCTCGTTGTACTAAGATTGTTTTATAATCACTTTTGCAAGATAAGTGTGAGGCTGTACCTGTATGTTATTAGTTTTTGAATGAACATATGTCTAGCACATTTTAACTGAAATGAAATCTTTTGGTTACTGGTTGTTTTGCCATAAAGTTTAAAAAAGTAAGTACATGGGAGTGCAATAGAAAATAGCACATACCTATGTGTTATTTTAAAGGTATATGTTAAAACACTTATGTTTTATGCATTATATGTGAACTACTTTTATTATTGCTTTAAACTGAGTGATTATATATTTATTGATGTCAATTATTATCCTGAAAAAATATTTTGCATTTCCCTTTCGGAAGGTGGAATATTCAGTGTTAATGTAACATTTGTTGTAAGTGCTCGACATAAAGTATATGTCATTTTCCATACCTTTATACAAGCAACAGACTGTTGAATTATGATATGCGAGTTAACTGAGTCAAAGGAATAATAATTATAAGATATTCAATGTTTTTTGTTGTTTTGTGTGTCGGGGGTTGGGTGGGGGGGGGGGGGGGGGGTTACTCCATGGATATGGGGGAAGTAGTATTTTACAGATGCAGCTCTCACAGATTTGTTACTTAAGAGTATATCCCGGCAGCAAAACATACTGCGGTTCATCTTTACTGAATCACACAAATAGTATTTCCGTAAGACACGAACCTACGAAACAGGCTTGAATAGCTAATCTGAGCTGTAACTTTAGATAGATGCTAACATTTCTTATGAACTATGCGACGACACTTAAAACTCCCTCTAAATGATCATGTCGCGGGGACAAAGGCACAGAATCGCAGACACCTTGTTTTGTCCCTTTTTCAAAAACTCACCTAATGTAATTTTCTAATTGGTGAAGGTCACATCGTCGATAGATTCCAACAAGAACTGTCGCTGTAAGATGACAATGCCCCTGAAATGGTGCTTTGAGCCGAGGACCGGTCATTCAGGGGTCAAGGTCAAATAAATATAGGCCAATGGGAAGGCCTTCTCCAAAGGGGTTATGTGTCAAAGTATGAAGTATATACACCTAATAAAAAAGTTATGGCCAATGTTAATGATCTTGAAGGTGACGGTCATTTAGGGGTCAAGATCAAATAAGTATTGGTCAGTTGAAAGGTCTTGTCCAAAGGCGTGTTGTGTCCAAGTATGAAGTAAATCCACTTACTAATAAGGAAGTTATGGTCAATGTTAAAGTTTACGGACGGACGGACGCACAGATCAAAAACTATATGCCACCCTTCGAGAACATAACAACCTCAGGAAAGCTCTAAATTTGCATCGATTAACAGAATTCTTTGAATTATATGTGCTACATCATGTCTTGGATCTTTGACGGTCAGTATACCTTGAGAAGTTCCTCTGTTTTCCAAAGTTTGCGTCACGAATTTCAGCAGTTTCGTCAAGCAATATCCTGAGTTGTACTAAGTAATAAATTTTACGATGTTAACTTGCTCACCGATGACTGAATACTGCTATTAGCTTCAACGTTATGCTTTGGTCCAGTTGAGTTCTAATTTACAAATTACCGTTCATTAAGAGGAAAACAAAAACATTTCTGCTCTGTTGAACCTCAATTTTCACAAACCGCAATCGTCACACCGTGTGACAAATGCGTGCGAATACGTCACAAAAATAGTGATACATACGTTCGGACACATATTTAATACGAACTTAAAAACGCATTTGTCACACCTCAGAATCTTGTTTAAAAATGTGAGAAAAATTGTGAGTTTTTTAACTCGAACGTAACTATATGTCACACATGTGAGTTTTTTTTTTTTTTACTTCGAACGTATATGTCACACATGCAAGATTTAGTTGACAGTACAATCATGTTAAGTCTCCAAACAGCTTCTCAAGACACGGCACTCCGTCCGTCTGTACACCCTTCCATTGACTTGTTTTTTTCTCTTTCCTTGGTATTTGGTGGTCATTTGGTTCAGAATCGGAAGAATAACGGACGCTTATCGAACGACTGTCAGGATTTTCCGTTACCTTTACAACTATTACAAACATTCATTTAAATACTTGGAATATTTGTTTATTATCAAAAGGGAATTTCATTTCAAAAGGGCAAGTTACACTATAAGTCATGACTGCAGAGTACATGTAATACGACCCTGTTTAACTATCGAAATGCGAATTAATTTCAAAAGAGAAGATAACCATAAAATTCGTTTCTGAACAGTTATTAGCCCGTTTTAACGTAGGATTATTATTTTATTTCTTTTGATTTCTGAAAAAAATCTTTTATAGTCTACACTTGAAACATAAAAATACTTGCTTATTATCTAAAGGTCAATTTATTTAAAATCGTAGGAAACCTTAAAAGTTCTACAGTAATGGGTCCTTCTTTACCAAAAAAAAAAAAAAAAGGAAACAGGGAAATTTCCGATGGCGATGATCGGTTCAGAACGAAACAATTCATCTTTATTTTACAGTTTTCTCTGAAACTTAAAACTTTCCTACTGAGAGTATGGATGGCACGTTCTATGTCTGACAATTTTCATGGTTTGATAGGCACTTCCGTCGTATATGCCTAGCTTTGGAATTATTCCCCTTTAATAGGAAAATAATATTATAGGTACTGATCGGATAGATGTTTTACGTTAAGTTATTTAGCTCCATTAACTTTTTTTATTTGCCTCTAAATGCAACCTACCCCTTGTGGCTGACGGGCGCCTTTTAAGGTTAAGGGCTAGAATTGCAGTCACCGTTCAACCCTGCGTGATCGTAAGAGGCGACTAAATGGGTTTAAACGAGTGGAGTCTACGTATCTCGTAGCTCCAGCAGGTGGGGGTGGTTTTGACCCCGGGTGTTGCTTTTAAATTCGTAACACCTGAGGTTAGCCAAAATCATCTTTCTTGTTCGGCGCCATATGACCTAAACTGTGTTGCAGCGCCGTAAAACCCAACAAATCAATCAATCAATCTAAATGCAACCTGCAAACTAGACACTTGACTACCGACTCAAACGCTCATTTCTTTTAAGGTCAAAGTCAAAATATAAATACATGTAGAAGGTCCTTGTCTCTTGTAAGAATTATGTCTGATACTAGGACGACTATGACGCAGTTATCTCAAGAGATGGTCTTTTCATCATCATCATCATCATCATCATCATCAAGATACATTATACTTGTATCTCTTACCATCATTTGAAGATAATGGTTCGTATGTATTAGTTGCATTAAAATAAGTATCTTGTATGATCCACAAAGAAATGTTGAACACAAAGTTCAAAAAGTGTAAAACACAATGTAATAATGTATACAATCTTTATTATTTTTAAAACCTAAGTTGTCAATTATTGTTTTAACACAAATTGAACAATCATTGGGAATATAGTAACAATATGCAAATGAACAAAACAAAGAAAAATTAAGTCAGTGAACAGTAATTTATGCATAATTGTAGAAACAAAATTAAGAAGTATGCGAATTTACTCAAGTATAACTTGATATACTCCCGTTCTTTTTTCCACGTTTTTGAACGATTTAGAAGGCAGATTTACTAGGGATAGATGTTGATATGTTCAAAGTATTTTTCGATTTTATATGCCGATGATATTGTTGTTTTTACCAATACAAAAGCAGAGATACAAAAATGTCTAAATATACTTTCTGATTAAACTTAGTGTTACCAAGACAAAAATAATGATATTTAGAAAAGGTGGTATGTAAACCGAAAATTTCAATTTTATATATAAAAAGACTGTTATTGAAATCGTAAGTAAGTTTACATATTTAGGTATAGTATTTACAACATGGGGCTCTTTTGCAGAAGCACAAAAAACTATGTATAAATGTACAAATGCAAAATCGCAACTAAGGGACGTAACCGACGTAATTCTTTAGAGTATGTTAGGTCCTACTGAAAAAAAACCCTTTTGGTTACGGCTGATAAGTTGTTTCCTAAATTCTTATTCAGTATTCGAAACTGGAATAAGGATGGTTACAGGCAGCTATTGAGCTGCACACTTTCCCCGTGCTATAATGGCGGTGAATGTCTTCGTGCAGGATGACTCGTGCCGGGGTCAACTGCAGGGACGTGAATCTGTGCTAAAATGTTATGTCAACATGGCGGCAGATGTAAGTTCACAGAAGTTCAGTCGTACACGTGGCATTGTTCTCCGACGAATAAGGCCTATGACTTTCAAGATTCGATTTCATTGTTAGTCAATAAAGATAGAACGGGCAAAATGATTGTTTGTAATGTCATTTACAGGTCATGACTATACACTAAAGTCTGTTATGAACCCCCGGCTTTTTGGCCGAGTGGTCGTATTCACAAAACCTCCCTCTCAGGTTGTGGTTTCGAACCCCGATTCTGATTACATCTCTTTGTGTGAAAAAATTGGCAGTTACTTATACTGGTTCTTCCCGGGATCGATAGTTAGGTAACTGCCAGCCTTATATAATTTAAAAAAAAATGTTGAAATGGGCGTAGAACTTCAATAAACCTGTTAAAATCCAACAAAATTTTGTCCTGATTACAGGGTACGACACAGCTGTTGTTTTCCGCACACCCCGAATATAAAGGGAGAAATGATTAGAAATGATTAATGAGTTATACATGTCCGGAACTGTCCGGACATACTATGACTGTAAAGCCTCGCTATTTCCCGTACTCCTAAAGAGATCAGACAATATTTGCGAGTAGCAATCTCTGAATACATCTGAATATAACCCTGGTGCCTCATGAATTCTGCTGAGATAAAATAATTTCCAGGTAGGGTAATGATAAAATCATCTTCTTTTCAGTCTTAAACAATGTATAAACGTGCGATTTTGTTTCATATATAGTAAAATGAGAAAGACTTTATTTTTATGCAATATCATGCAAAACTTACTACACTATACTGATTATGATTTAAAAGTCAATGTCAGGAATGTTTTGGTACAAATAATAACCATTTTCTTTCGTAAAACATCTTTTTCTTTAAAATAGACTACTTGTACATGAGATCATGGGACTTTAATGAAAATCGCAATAAGGTTTTAGACTCCTAGATTATTTTTAACCTTTTCTTTGTAATTATTCTGTAGATCAGGATCTTGGTCACTATAACAGTCCTTCCTTACACTTGTTCGTGCTTGAAAATGTTTCAAACTTGAACTTAAATTTATCGACTTTTAATCTTTGACTGTGCTTTTTAACTTCTGAGGGTTTTGTCAAGAATTTTTTCTGCAAGAAGCGAACAATTTGAAAACAAAGTTGCAGATGTTTTACGCTTTGTATTTAGAATACTTACGGTGAATATAACAGACACTCTAAACAGCGTGGAACCTAACCAGATGCCAAGTAACTTAGCGTCTGGTCAGGTTCCACGCTGTTTACGTTAGACACTTTTTCTACCAAATTTACTGAAAATTAAATAAAATCTACAAAATTAATGTGACGACATCTTGAACAGGCGACGAATTCCCTCGTCTCAGCATAAACACGACACATATTTTACAGGATATAAGTGCCGTGAGCTCAGTCACGGCACATGCTTTCCACATGAGGATTTGGTTGACTTCACCACTGTTTTAAGTAAACACTCGATAAGTAACTGCCCGCCGGTAAATGAGAGAAATGATCTTAAAAAAAGCGTTACCCCCCCCCCCCCCCAAAAAAAAAAAAAAAATAAAAATAAATAAATAAATAAATAAAGCACAATCATTAACAGAACAAGTGCCCAGCAAGTCTCGAAAAAGGATGAAGTATACTTTTAGGTAAAATGCATGACCCTGTTCCCGGCAGCACCCATGTCTGAATATTAAAACAACAGTCTGTACAAAGATTCGAACATTGGGTGTGACAATTACGTTCTAACTAAAAACCGAAAATAAAGTCAAACGTGTACGTCACATTGGCGATTTGTGACGAACTCGCACGTATTTGTCACACAGGTGTGACGTATTCGCACGTAATTGTCACACGGTGTGACGATTGCGTTTTGTGAAAATTGAGGTTCAACACTGCTCTGTTGTCAGACACGTCATGACATCAGTGGAAACAGTATTTTGTCTTGAAAAAAATCACATTTAAATGTAAAACAACCCGCTAAACCGTAAAACAGGAAAGCGACTTGTAGATCCGGTTTGGTCAGTTAGGTATATTTATGTAATTTTGTTTTAACGACTGCTGAATAATTTTATATGGACATTTTAAGAAAAGATCCATTTCAAATGATAAACTAGAGATGTGTCCATAGGACACGGATGCCCCCACATTCCACTGTATTTTCACAAAAAATCCTATACAATTACAGGTGCGTACATTGTCCTTAACAGTAAGGTGTAAAAATGCTATTTTTTTTTGCTTTATCAGGTGCCTTAACTCTTTCGATCTCCAATAAATTTGCGTCAAAATACCCAGGTGCGTAAGTTTACATGCTGGAAACTATTCTTAGAAAGTTTCATGGCTCTAGCAGTTATACGTTTGGAGTTAGTTACACGCGGCATAAGTCTAAAAATGCTATTTTTTGCTTAAAGAGGGGTCAAAAAAATCTGCAGATCTTCAATAAATTTGCACCAAAATACCAAGGTGCGTAGATTCACATGCTGACAACTATTCTTAGAAAGTTTCATGGCTCTAGCAGTTATACGTTTGGAGTTAAACACGACACAAGTCTAAAAATGCTATTTTTTGCTTAGTCAGGGGGCATTTCTCTGCCGATCTCCGATGAATTTGCGTCAAAATACCTAGGTGCGAAAAATCACATGCTGACAACTATTCTTAGAAAGTTTCATGGCTCTAGCAGTTACAAGTTTAGAGTCACACGCGACACAAGTCTAAAAATGCTATTTTTTGCCGGTCTTTAATATCCAGGTAAGTTCACATACTGACAATTCATAGAACGTTTCATGGCTCTAGCAGTTATACGTCGCGCCAGTCTAAAAATACTATTTTTTGCTTAATAGGGGGGGGGGGGTATAAGTTTGCCAATCTCCAATAAATTTGCTTTAAAATACCCAGGTGCATAAGTTCACATCCTGACAAATATTCTTAGACAGTTTCATGGTTCTTGCGATTATACGTTTGGAGTTACACGCGACACAAACCAGTCTACGTACGGACAGCCGGCCGGACGGACAAGGGTGAATCTATATCCAAAGTGGTGGGGCATAAAATGGTAAAAAAATACTAGCGGGAGTATATGCACTTATTTAAGATCTAAGACAGTGCTTCGAGCAAACTTGTTTTGGTAAGCGACTTTTAAGTTGTCTTTTTCTAGTACCATTCATTTGAAAATATTTTTTCCTATCGAGGGTTTAACGTTATTTTCACGCTTTTACACAATTTCAGACAGTCTAATGTTGTTAGTTTAGGTAAGTAAAGCGTTTGCCATGTAGCACACTAGAAAATTCAGTCCTGTACAAAAATACCAGAAGAAATGTCATTGCATATTTAATACACGTATGTAGCAACGCTATATGTCGCAACGCCGCTATATGTCGCAACTAACGCTAAATGTCGCAACGCTGACGCTATATGTCGCAATCAACGCTATATGTCGCAATCGCCTACCGCTAAATGTCGCAACGTTGCCGCTATATGTCGCACAAAAATCGATTGCCGCTAAATGTCGCAACCCCTTGACGCTAAATGTCGCACTTGGTGGAAAAGTCAAATCAGATCAGGCACATTGACCGATTGGTTTCCATTTATATTTGTAACAAAACTACCTTTCACAAATACATATATCGCATTAACAGAGGTTATATCGGTAACAAAATGAAATTAAATATAAGCCGCGTGAATTCATATCGTTACTGCGTGATGTGTCTTATTACTATTTAATACAGTGGAACGGACAACAAACATCAAAATAGTTGGTAGCGGGACACTTGAAGGTCAAAGGTTAAATTCGTGTCCGCTCCATAACTTTTTCATTTATTATGCTAATTTGATCAAACTTCACACAAATGTTCACCGGCATTAGATATTGTGTCCCATGCAGCATCAAGGTTCCTACCGCGTCAAGGTCAAGGTCACACTTGAAGGTCAAATTCTTGTCCGCTCCATAACTTTATCATTTATTATGCGAATTTGAACAAATTTCAAACAACTTGTATGTAACCCAGGCATTCCGCACCGTCGGTCTATTTGAAGCATTGTCCTTAGCACCACAAACAGTTTTCTGACCAATGAAAAGCACACACGTCACAATAACATCAACTAGGTATAACAGAAACGTGATACTTTAATATAATATATATAATTATACAAGCGTAAAATGGCTGCGAAACAATTGTTTGAAGGAAAGGCACGAAAACTGTTATTTAAAAGGCAGCTGTTGAGTTTTACCAAATTGCTTAACAGCATGTAAAAAAACAAAAAAATGTATTACTATGTTACACCACGAAGTTATAAATTACAATCTGATCTTAACATTTTACTGGGTTAAAGGGGAATCGTTACTATAGTATAATTATAATAGTAAAATATTTCCTTATCACACGGTTTATTTGATTGTAACGGGTCTGATCAAAAACTTTAATGCGTTAAATATAAAAAATATACATTTCTTCATAACGAACTTGTTTTCTAGTTTTAAGGCAAAAAAATTAGATGGATAGTTTCAGATATACATTTTGTATTATGAGAATGTAACACATTTTGCGTGTTTGTCCAATACAAAACAGTGCCCCTTTAGATCCAGACAGGTCAGGTAACAAGATTCTATGCGTCATCATTTCCTGAGCTTTATTGTCTAGTTCCATGATATTTAGTCTCGATTACCTACCCAATATACATGAAAATCTGAAATCGTCCAGTCCATTGGATGTTTACGGACATGAGAAAATACTTTCTTTTCATTTGACAAAAATGAAAAATAAAAATGTTTTGCAACAATGCGAGAAATTTAAAATGTGCCCCAAAATGTTAAAATTATGTACAAGACATTTTTTATTTACTTGTGGTTTTATTGGGAACTCGCAAAATAAATCGTGTAGTGCCGCAGTAAATCATGTGTGTTATATAAAATCATATAAGACTTGGATGCTTCGCAGCCGAATAAAGGCACTGTGACGCCGCATAGAAGCCCTGCTGCATAAACGGGTTCAAAGTCATTGATGCGGTGATTTTCCTCGCATAATAGTGGTGAACACGTTTATGCGGCTAGGCGCAATGCATAAAGCGAAAATTGCTTTTATGCGGCGCAACAGTGCCTTTTTGCCACATAAAGAGGTTGAACCTGAGTTTATATATTTTCAAGCCAAACAAAGTAAAGTATTAATATTTCAACAACTTTCGATAATAATTTATCCCTTAAACAGGGATTCCATTGTAGACTACCGTAGAACGGTTCTAACACATTAAAGTAAAAGAATCTAATTTTATAATTTTCTTTCATTTACAAAATCGAGTTACTGGTATGCCTAGATATGCCTCTAAAACCTGCGCGCCTGTTCCGACAAATGCGGCGGCAAATTTTCACGATTTAGCGAAATCAATTTCACGACATAATAAAAATTTAGTACACAACCGAGCAAACTTGCGTGGCCTATAATTAACAATTATCTCTTAAAAATGTTTAAAATGACCATACGAATGATCATAAATGTCCGTCAGTCCAATAAATGGTAAAAAAATATGTCATACGCCGATTCAATTTTGATTGACACATAAACACGTTGCACATTTACATAACCTTAGCAGGAGATAAATGGTTTTTTATATTTATTTTATTTTTTAACGTCAAAAAACACCCCGTCACTAATACAAAAAAGTCTTAAACATTTTAATTGTTTTTATGCGGTGACAGGGTACCTTTGTGCCGCATAAAAAGTAATGCGGAGAAAATCACCGCATAAACGACTTTGAACCAGTTTATGCGGCAAGGCCGCAATGCGGCGGCACAAGGCACCGCAAGAAATAAAATACACGTTACTGTTATACAGTTAATAATGTGGTAAGGTACCATGATTACAAAGTCAAATCAAAAAAATAAACTCAAGTTTGTGCAAATCATTTTAATCCATATTTTCCAACAAGAACAAGTATATTGAAATCAAATAATGCTAATTGATACTGTAATGATTAAGTGAACAATAATATTCATAAACGACTAGTGTAACCGTAAAACTTCATAAAACATGATATGGCACTAGAGTTTTAGTGCAGTTTGTGTGTTATCATTTTAAGTTCAAATGAGTTAAATATATACATGTATTTATATTCAAAAGGGCCTTTTAAAGATTTTGGGATCAAACAAAGCTACGTCCAAGTTTTCATGTATAGTGATTGTGCATTACGAAGATCGATTGGAAATGTTTGATTATAATACAGTATATTATGGAATTCCATAAACGACAGCCAACTGTTGACTGCTTACTGCGCGCTGCTTACATTATTGCTTACTGCCTACCGTGCGTTGCGCGTATTTATTTGCAATGTATCAGCCAAAGGATTCCGACCGAGTTATCAACGATTTATTGCACAGACACACATAATTATTTAGGTTTTGGTACATTTAATGCTATAAGCAGTGAACAATAAGCAGTAAGCCGTAAGCAGTTGACAGTAGGCAATTGACAGTAAGCAGTTGACAGTAAGCAGTAGGCAGTTAACAGTAGGCAGTAGTTAGTCAGAAGTAGACAGTAAGCAGTCAACAGTTGGCTGTCGTTTATGGAATTCCATGTTATAGTCCATGCATTTATTAATTTATCAGTGAATTCCTTTAAATGTTGTTCTAAGAATATATATGTACCTGTAAACTATTAAAGTAAATTAGGAGGCAGAAAAATACCAAGGGTCCAACCGGGTTTTGAACAACAGACCTCTTGGTCCGTAGGCGGACACCTCAACCACATCGCTAAAGGGCTTACCCAACAGCAAGGCTGTTGGAAGTGGCCTATATACCACTGCACTATATTGTGTTTGACCTCCAGAACGGCAACTATTTCGGCAACTGAATAATTTTTTGACCAATATAGTTGTAATAGGTCGTCCATTTTTATTTTAATGCTATAAGCAGTGAATAATAAGTAGTAAGCCGTAAGCAGTTGACAGTAAGCAGTTGACAGTAAGCAGTAGGCAGTCAACATTTGGCAATTCCATAGTATATTGATTCATTAATGTTCCCAAAGAAATATTGAGATAAATATAAAAAGTTATGAAAGTATAACAATTCTGTCATAAACCTAAATCAATACACCGCATAGTTACGAATATCGACCAACAGATCAATTGGGTATTATTTAATACTTACATGTAGTAAAGCCTATCTAGTCAGATTATGAACAGGTATAATATAAAATATATATTAAGATATAGTTCACCCTTAGCATTAACAAGCGGTTTGCTCAGTTATGTCAAATAATATAACAAATATACATGTATATCCAAATGTTTTTGTTGATGCATTTTGTGAGAAAGACATCCTCAAAGAGAAAGTTTGATCTCACACCTGGTCCGTGGTTGAGAACCAAATCCATCCCTTTTATCAAAAACCGTTTCTATGGCCATACAAGGTTTTTGCCATAGACCGCAAAATACAACTTTTGTTTGCTTACTAGGATATGTTTTCATGTGTAAATGGTATAAACTTTAAATGTTTTAACACTTACTTTTTGTTTCAGTTCCATCTGTTACTTTCCTACCAAGTGCGACATTTAGCGTCAAGGGGTTGCGACATTTAGCGGCAATCGATTTTTGTGCGACATATAGCGGCAACGTTGCGACATTTAGCGGTAGGCGATTGCGACATATAGCGTTGATTGCGACATATAGCGTCAGCGTTGCGACATTTAGCGTTAGTTGCGACATATAGCGGCGTTGCGACATATAGCGTTGCTACACACGTATATGGATGGAGACAAGATATACAAATGTAGTAAGAATATGAAGTTGGCTGGGTTTATTGGGCTTATCAGCTTTGTTTAAAAAAGAAAATAAAAAAAGAAAGAAAATAAACAACAAAAACAGCAGTTGCTTCATGGAAACTTTGCAATAGTAGATTATAAAATGTTACCAGACTGTTTAAGCCAATGGCACAGAGTTTTTGTCCCTCTAGGTGACATTTAAATATGATCAAGAAGAACTGATCTCCTGTGTAAATGGTCTTTTAACATTTATGTTTTGTACTGTTAATTAAATAAATCACTATAAAATCTTTCAAGGCAACCAAGTAAAAAGGCTATTACCGTTCATTTTACCAGATTTAATATTTACCTTGCTGTATTAATGACGTGCTTTAAGGACTGCATTTCAATATCAATAATCGCCGACAAAGTTACTACAGAATAAATATAATCCTCCATTTCCATTATTTCTATACACTGGTGACCACACGTTTCCAGGTATTCGTGTTTTTCATTGCAATTAAAGAATAAAGCAAATATTTATGGAACAGTTGCCATAGCGACATCACACTTCGTTCAAGCAAACTGTTTACATAAAATGATGCTTATCGACTTGCATTTATTGATAAGAGGGGAAACCTACCACTTCATTTTGACATTTACTTCTTTTTAAATGGAATGATTTCCTCTCTTATAGACAGGCAGACAGACAGACAGACAGACAGGGTCAGGCAATTTAGACTTACACATGGTATATTGTCTACAGCAAACAAAAATGCTTAATACTGGCAAGTATAATTAAAGTTAACAAACAAACAAACAAACAGGAGAACATGATATATACAACTAAACCATTAAAAACAAAAACATAATCTTGCCTGTCGATGGCAAACAGCTAGATTCTGTTCGTGTGCCACGCCCTGTTACCACGGTAACATAAATTTTATTGATTTGCATAATGAATTCATACGTGGAAATTTGTCACATTGTTGGATATCTGGTATTATTTTTCCGTTTCATTAATGTAGAATTCATTAACAATAATATATGGAAAGGAATTGTTACCTTTAACCAAATATTACTTCTTCACGTCAAAAACATTGGAATACAATAAAAATTCACCAATTCATTATTTTTGTATAACATGTTTTCTGAGGACGACCTGCAATCTGTTGTGATAGACAATGGATCTGGGTTATGCAAAGCAGGATTTGCCGGTGACGATGCCCCGACTTGCGTGTTTCCCAGTATCGTTGGGCGTCCAAAACATCAGGTGAGTTTGTAATTGTTTTTTATTTTCATTATCTACAATAATACGGATTTGCTGCGTTTACATTTCCGTACATATTTTCAAGGGCGTGGCCCGTGGAAAGATACAGAGAAATTTTGAATATTTTCTTACGACTGCGCTTTTTCTGTTATTGTTTTTTTTTAATAAATAATTTTTCAAAGCAATGTATTTACATTAAATATGTAATGTATTTACTTTAAGTATATACCGTTTCAGGGCGTGATGGTGGGTGTGGCACACAGAGATACATACGTTGGTGATGAGGCTCAGGGCGTGCGAGGTATTCTCACGTTAAAATACCCCATTGAGCACGGTATTGTCACGGACTGGGACGATATGGAGAAGATATGGCATCATACCTTTTACAATGAGCTCCGGGTTATGCCGGAGGAGAGACCTACATTGGTGACAGAAGCACCGATGAATCCAAAGACAAATCGTGAGAAAATGATGGAGATACTTTTCGAGAAGTTTAGTGTACCTGCTTTTTATGTTTCTATACAAGCAGTACTATCTCTATATGCATCTGGGCGTACCACGGGCATCGTTCTTGATTCAGGGGATGGAGTGACTCACACGGTTCCAGTTTACGAAGGCTACGCGTTGCCTCATGCCGTTCTAAGAATCGACCTCGCTGGTAGAGATTTAACAGACTACTTAATGAAAATACTCACGGAAAGAGGGTATTCATTCACTACATCAGCTGAAAGAGAAATTGTTAGAGATATAAAAGAAAAACTTTGTTACGTTGCACCGGATTTCGATGAGCATCTGAAAATTGCAGCTAGCACTTTGCAACTTGAGAAAACTTACGAACTCCCAGACGGTCAAATAATAACGGTTGGTAGCGAAAGATTTCGATGTCCGGAGGCTATGTTTCAACCCTCTTTTGTCGGAATGGAAATGCCAGGCCTTCATGAGTCACTTTATAACTCCATAGTAAAATGTGATGTTGACATTCGAAAAGACTTGTACGCAAACATAGTTCTTTCTGGTGGATCAACCGCCTTCTCTGGTATAGCAAACAGGATGCTGACGGAAGTCACAAATATAGCGCCACCTACTACCAAGGTAAGAGTGGTTTCCCCTCCTGAACGGAAGTACTCTGTATGGATCGGTGGTTCTATCTTGGCATCGCTCTCATCTTTCTGTAAAATGTGGATTGGAAAACAAGAATATGAAGAATGCGGGCCAGTGATAGTACACAGACGGTGCTTCTGAGTAGTACATGTTCAAAATCTGCTAACATCTATAACACTTCATGGCGACGCAGTCGACAAATGCCTAAAGTCTCTATGTCTTTAGTTTGGACATTATTAAGACAGAAAAATATCAATGTACTGTATTTCTATGATAAACATTAGTCTGATCTGATTCAATGTTTTTGTTTGTTTGTTTGTCTTTTTGTCATGAGAAATCACAATAAATTGTGATGTTACATTTTTAATTTCCAAAAAGTACTATTCTCTATGCATATACTTATATTGCTACCGATATGTATGTATGCTCGCTTTATTCATTGTTGAGCCACTGACTATATGCCTTTTATTGGTAGAATTATATTCAAACGATACACCCTTTGTCATTTTCATGCCTTGTAAATAATATCAATATACTGCATGAAAAGGGTACCGTTGGTGTCCGACGATGGCTGAACCTATTTTCACGCTTTTATCAGAACTGAGAGACAGTAACGAAGTTAAGAGGTTTAAAGTATGCCTCCGAAAAATGCCGCCTACCGCCTAGCTGATTGTGAAACAAAAATGTTAAGAATCCTCTGTGAAGGACAGCTAGATAAAAGAATAACAAACATATATCAAGTATTGTCTTTTGGCTAGATTTTACTACAGTTTTATGATCATTTCGTATGATTTCCGGAAGTAAAAAGGTTTAAGTTTGTCTGTAGGGTTTTCAAGCCTGGTTAGGCATTATTGCTTAAAAAGAGGTTATAACTTTTAGAAGAGATGAATGAATTAGCTTCGAATGTTACAAGTATACTCAGCTTGTACTCTAGTGCTGCATTGACAATACGATCTAGCACAAGTCTCAACTTCCAGTGTTATTCATACGTCTATCTTTCTGACTAGAAAGATTCATGCCAACATTTTAGAAGATGTTTTAATCACATGGTATTGAAATGCTCTCTCGGTTCCCCTTGGACGTTTAATTATATTTAGAAAATAAATAACAAACGTCAGTAGATCTGTCTACTATGTTCAAGGATATATGGTAATACCTTTCGTTGTTGCATTTTCGGACATTTTGATCATATCAGTAACTTGAAAGAAAACTTTAGATACTGCATGTTTTGATCGACTGAATTCAAAAACTCAGCGAATGCTCACAAGAGGGTCATAATGGCCCTGTACCGCTTTAGTACAGCATACTCGGTCAACCAATATTATGTTCATTTAATGACAAGTTTGTTAACTGGTCTCTGGACCTAGAAATCATCTGGATTAGTAACTAGCGATCCTTGGGACAAATTTTAAATTTCTTTTCTGTATCTTCAACAAGATGGTAACTCAGAGGGTCAAGGTCTTCTTCGGTCAAAGTTGAATTTTTAATGCAAAACTAATTAAACTATACACGAAGTCCAAATTTCACGGATGTACCATTATTAACAGAAAGTTGGTCGAGGCCATGGTCGTCCAAAGTGAAAGCAAAATAATATATATGCTTAGATATTTGACTTGTAGCATTGTCTGTAGGTTTTGGACCAAAGCTTAGAAAACAAGGTAAAGTTCAATTTAGAGTTGTGGAAAGAACTGAAATCCTGGTAGATAATCATCCAAATTGAATGAACATTCCTGTAACTCAAAATAGATTAAATATAAAATGTCATTTGAAGAGAAAATTGAAGACGCACGTCGCACGACGGACGGTGGACGAGGAAAATCATCTTCGATAGCTAGTGTACTAAAAATGTAAAAGTTATTTAGATCAGTATTACTACAAATTTGGAATTAGTTTCATTATTGTAATTATTGTTTAGGTCATGTATAAGGGCGTTTTCGAGGTGTGAGCTTCAAAGAGTTATTGTCAGACACTTTTGACAAAATGTTTTTAATACTCCATAAAATAAGTACTTTACCATCACAATGGAACCAAACTAGTGTATTTTCAGACTTTATAGGCTGTAATCAACGTTTCTACTATGTCATGTCAACAAGTCGACATGTGGTCATTCTGGATATTTCTGAGTACAGAGGAACAAAAGCACTCTTTAACGAAACATATAATTTATTGTTTCCCAAAAAAACAATATATCTTTCAGAAGGACAACAATCAGAACATACCAACAAAAAAACACACAGACAACAACAACAACAACAACAAATACTAGTAGTGACAACGTTCACACAACACAAGAAGGATACACACGACTGCATTGAACAGTATACATTTTAAATGACCCGTTTTTAAAATTTTCTGAGAAAAGAATGCTGGAATGAAACAATAACGTCTATATAAGTATGTGTATCATATGTAAGGCTTACAACATTGAATTTAATATTGTTTCGTTGTTCATTTGTAAATTTCGAATCAAAATCTGTGAACGAACAAACTGAACTGTACTTAATCGAATAAATGATTGCACTTAAAAAAAATAATCAAATAAACACGCTTTATTTGAAAAATAACAAAATACTCACGCTTCGCATCAAAAATAATGAAATAAATTCGCTTCAGTCGAAAGGTAATGAACTAAACTCGTGTCAGTTGAAAATTAATAAAATAAATCCTCTTCACTTGAAAAATACTGAAACAATCTCGCTTCATTTGAAAAGTAATGAAATAAACTTAAGTATTTTAATCTAGCAACACAAGACACTGAATGTAAGAAAAAGCGACAGATGAAAATAGTCTAATTCTCAGATATCCTGGCTATGAAAGTAAAGAATGGACAACCCCGTGGGTGTTTTTTTTCCCTTACAGTCAGCAGCTGTAATGTAGTTTCGATTTTATTCAAAGATAGATCTTTAAAAAAGAAATAGTTTTCTGTCAGCTTATTAAAATTTTTGACGTCGTCTGGCATCTCCGTGTTTACGTTAGAAGTCGAAAAAGACGACGAGAAGTTGTCTCAGCATGGCGAGGCCAATCGTTATCACTGTGCAGCGAAAGGGCAGAGTACAGGCACCACCTAGAATACAGAAAAAACAGTCGCAAACATGCACATGTAACCATTGTTGGTACATTCAATCGAATGAAATCGTATAAGAAAAAAATTGTTGCCAGTTTTTCTCATACAAATCTTTGTTGAAAACGGAATTGTAACGGAGTTAACACTTCTAGCTCTAAGAACAAGAGCTCTGCGGAGCGACGCCAATGATCGTCTGTTTTACATGTCGAGAATGAGGGCCATAGTTATAGTTAGTGTGCACTACTCCTGAAGGAGGTCTATATACCTCTGACGTTTCATGTCAAGATGTTGATATTGTTCATATTGATACCTTTGATCATTCAATTTAATAAGCAATTTTGACAAAAAATGTATGTTAAAAAGGGAATTAACTCCAAAAATATAGCTTTCAGAATAATGCCCCTTGTGTTACAACTGCCTCTTGTCATGATAAGCAAGCAGTCCAAGTTTCATATTGGTATCTTTAATAGTTTTGAAATCGTTCAACTTAATAAGCAATTTTGACAAAAACGGTAAGTCAAAAATGGGCATAACTCCAAAAATATAGCTTTCAGAATAATTCCCATTGTGTTACAACTGCTTCTTGTCATGATAAGCAAGCATTCAAAGTTTCATATTGATACTTTTTAAATTTTTTGAGTAATGGGCTACATTAAAGTTTTTACACGACGACGACGCCGCAGCGATCACAACAGCTCGACTTTTTCTTCGAAACAGACGAGCTAAAAATTGCTAAGTTTAATCCCCCCAAAATAAAAAGATTTTAACCTATTAAATAAATGAGTACATAAGCTTGTATTTTAGAAATTAGCGAATGCAAGAAACACTGAAGCTAACAGGAGGTTTGTAGAAATCTACTTACCGTTAATAATTTCATTTAAAACACCAAGGGCGTCCATTTGATCCTCACTCATAAATGACCTCTGCATTGAGGTGATGGCATTGACCTGGTTCTGTGTCATGTTACCTAACTGTTCTGTTGTGAATTCCTGGAAGTGGAGAAATGGGCAGACTATGTTTATAAAAGCAAGTGTGTGTATCTCATTATGATTTTAGAATTGGAAATAATCGCACCTTGTTCTTTGTGCACAGCGGAGCTGGCAAAATGCCAGGAGGTGGCTGGGCTGTCATTGGTATACACATACAGACTTAAGTACGATATTCTCAACATTTTTGCATATTTCCAAGTTGCTTCTGTCACCGGAAATATATTGTAAATAACTGTACAGAAACAGACACAAATACCGTTTGTATTCAAAAGTGCATCCGTTTTTTTAACAAATCTCTCGTTTACAGGAATATAGGGTGCATGGTAAGAAAACCTACCTGAACTTTCTCAGGGGGTAGATGAGTTATAACATCCGGTTCAATAACTTTGATCTGGCTTACTGTTAAAGAGGTCAAAACGGGTTTTGAAAGACCACCTGAAATGTATTACATTGTCACAGTAAAGTTATGGTTAACATCCGTTTATATGTCAATGTATGTCGACACAACGAACAGCTAAGGTAATTTGAAAATAAAACCCCCAGAAACCAAATTACTTTGTTGAAAAAAAGCTTTGTTTTATCTAAAAAAACAACAACAACAACACAAACAACAACAAACAACAACAAACAAACCTGAAATAGTAATGAACATAGAATGGAGCAACATTTTAAAACTAAGATGGTGAATTTCATTGATTAACTTCTTTTGAACTTTTTCTGCCTCGGAATCTCTTCTGACGTACGTGCAGGTATCACCAACGTAAACTAAGGTGTTCATTCTCTGAATTTACGCGAATTGTGTGAATGGCCACGGCACATCCATGAGGATTTGAGAAACCGAAACATAACCTGTCTTTGTCCTTGTCAAGTAAACTTGACATTTTCAGAGACTGATAAAACTGTTGAATGCGAATTCTCACCTATTAGTGAACCCATGTCAACTATGTCACGTGGTTTCCAGGTATCCGTTCTGTTACCTAAAGCAGAGGGGAGCTTTTCTGCAAAGGCATTTAGCTTGTCCATGTTACACTGTCTGACACTTTTACCAAGGACGTCTAAACTGTTCCTGAAAGACAAGAACTATTGTGAAATCAAGGATTCAAATAAAGCAAACACAATACCCAATAACATTTTTAAATTATCATAATAGGGCCAAAACTAAACTCAGATGGCAGTATGGCAACAATATAGCTGGGGTCAGAGAACCGTGGGTGGCTGGGACTAAGAAGCCTTAGAAAATTGCGAGTCTAAATTTGAAATTGACAAAAACATGAACATTATTGAAAACAACGTTTATATTCTGTGTGTTTGGACTGAGTATCAATACGTGATTTGTAAAATATATAATTTACAAAAAGAATCAGAGTGCATATTAATACTATAGGTAAATAACATTTTTCCCTTTGAGAATTGCAATCTAAATCCGCTGAATACCTTTTTTTTTTTTGAATTGGTGTTGCAGTTTAAATACCTTTACACCTATATATACCTCACTGTCTCTGGATGTATTTTTTCCTGTATGTAATTTGGAGGTGCGCCGCAGGTGAATGCTTGGAGGCTATCGATATCTGCCTCTGTAAACGGAGAATCCCCTTTCTTTGAAATCCAAACGTTAAAACCATGCTCTAACTGAAACAAAAGGTCAATAAATTACAAATAAAAAATAAATTATGAATTGCCACATTTTACTTTAATTCATCTGCTTTTGATATATCTTAAGCTGATCGCTACAATTTTTTTTTCGTTAAAGGAGAAGTAATTTGGCCATCTGAACATTTTTTTGTCAACTGTTCACAACAGACGTCACAACCTTTACACTTTTTATCTGAAACAACAAGATTGTTTCGTAATCAAAACGAATATTAAAATAATCAATCATGGATGTAATACAAATGTTAGTTAGTACACTAAAATAGAAATTATCAAAGACCTGATACCCCCTGTACTTTTTTGCCTTAAAATATCACTTGTAAGTCAGGTATCTTCGTTTTTATATTTCTTACCTTTTCTTCCGAGAACCGTTCTGTATCGCCTATGGAAGCAATATCGTCTGCTTTGGCTAGATCGAGCGCTGATATCTCTTCCTTTGACAGACCTACTACAAGTTTGGGCAAGACATTCAGAAGATACTGAGAGTTTTCCGTCACTGATCTTGTGCTAACTGGTCCCCATTTCTATAAAATTTGAAGTGAAATGCAGTAATAAGAAAGCTTGGTTCTATTCTATCAGGCTTGAGAAAAGAGCAACCCAAAATATTCGTCACAGTTTGCACATTCAGATATTTGTTTTAACTCTTTTCTTCTCTATCAATAAAAGTTACACTGAAGTACAAAAGTGATACCTGTTGAATTTAATAATGCTCGAATAACATAATAAAAAGTAAATTAATCGTTAATAAATACTTTGAACGCTGCAATTCTTCCCAGCAGTGACCTTGCAGTGTCCGGATTCCAGTCTACATTACCACCAATATATTCTATACATCTCTGTATATCTGACACTTCCAGCAAATCTACCACATCATTCTCAGCTCCTTTCAATCTCATCAGTTCATGGCAAGAACCTGTATCTGTAACGAATATAAATGTCAAAATTATTCTACCTGCAGTATAAACATCCAGCCATTGCTGTACTATAAGTGAATAATTTGTTGTATTTATAAAGACCCGTTTTTTTTAAAGATAATGGATGTAAGCGAATGATTTTTATAAGGAAACAGTTGAAGTTCAAAATATAATGTACATCAATTGCTTGTTAGTGAGGCCGATACGAAGATTTTTGACCTTGTAAACGTGTAATCGACGGAAGGCATAGCCCGAGGTTAATATCCTTTTTTCGAAGGCTGATAAGTCGTCATATTGATCAAAGACCTAAAATACCATATTTTAGGTCTTTGTATAAATGAAACATAATCGGCAACATTTGTTTTATTTTCAAATCGACAACAATCATTTTTTTATTAGCAAGAAATCGTTAAACGCCTTTTCTGAAGACGTAGTTTACTCTGGCGTCACTCGATAGGTGTTTAATGTGTAATTAATTTCGCATTGGTCAATATGTGTTTTGGCTTCGCGTTCGAGTCGATACGATATCATATTACAAATCACATGACCTTGTTTCAACAAATGGAAAGCAGTTTGTTTCTAGATTCCATAATACCATAATACATGTATTACAAAATATTTTCACGTGATCTGCAGTTGCACCACAATTCATGAATTTATGCCACCTACCAAAAACATCTCTCATAGCTGTGAATGCAGCCCTCATCAAACGTTTTCTTTTTATTTCATAGTTAGAATGGTCTATTGAAGTTCTTTCTCTGATAAAACCATTTCTCTCAGTTTTCTGAATGGTAACCTCAACATCACGAGCTGACTTTGCCACATAGTCTGTGATTTCCGCTAGTTCTCCCTGAAAAGTGCGAGGAATCCGCATGGCAATTTTTACACGTTATAGGCAAGTTTGACACTAGCCATCAAAGGTCGTAAATGTGTTTCAAAACGATCAGATGAGATCACTGAGGGTAAATAAATAAAAATAAAATATAACAAAATAAATATATGTTATTGAACGAGAGCAAAAAATATTATTAGAAATAATGATAATACAAATGCAATGATTATAATTAAAAAAAACTCAGTCATTTGTATCTTTCAGAGATAAACGAAACAGCATTTTTGGAGTTTTGGTACAGACTAAGGAAATAGATATGACAAAAACAACATATTATTGTCTTGAAAGTGTAAAGGTTGTGAAATTTACTTAGGGTATGTCAGGTGACCTCTGCTTTACCCCACAAAAGCACGCCCATAATCTCAGAGGCTGTCAAGTCACCAAACATCATGGTTGTTAAAGGAAAAGCGGAAAAAAGAATAAGTAATAAAAGAGTAAAAAAATAAAATAAATAAAGAATAAAAAAGTGCGAGTAATAATTGTATTATGAATGTCTCGACAGAGCAAAATGCAGCTTTCAAATCTGTGTCATTATTTCTGAAATGTTAGTCGAATGTTCCAAGACTATGATTTGTTTGTCTACTGTGCTATATATACATACGGCTCTAGTTATTCCTCACAATAGCTATTCGTGCATTTGTAGAGAATTTTACTGAATAGGAAGTCTTAAAATACCAAGACACTGTGGAATGCTTACAAATCTGATTTTGTCTATCTCGCTCTGTTTCAGATGTAGTAGCAGCGCTCCCATTGTTGCCAACTGCTCTCGGTAATTAAGAATGTTACTGAAAATGTACAGTATGTATTAGCTTATTTATAGTTGAAAATGTATCTTTAAACAGGTAATTACACTCAAAGTCGTGAATCTGTTATATAAAATATTCTAGAAAAATGGCCTAATAGAAAATTGCCGCGTGCTTCATTTCTTAATTCACTTTTAATAAACATCAGAAGTAGATATAATAAACCAAATTATATACGATATAAAGGTTAAAAGGTCAATGACTTTTAGTGACCTTAAGGGCGATGTTTTATTAACAATATAAACCTTTTACAAATATTTCAAAGAGGACTAAACCAAGGCGTTTACATGTTGTTGCTGAGCACTTTCTCTGCTAAGGCCTCGGCTTCTTCCGCTTTCCACGGGCAGGCTTGTATTTCGTCGATATGAACCTCTAGTGCTTCCTTGGTCAGCTTACTAATATAGTCCTTAGTTAGGCCACATCTAAGGTGACCAAGGTCCATCAGAGCATTTTCGTCTATTGTGGACAAACGTGTGACATCTTGTAATTCCACTTTACCATCACGTTTCTACGTAATCAAAAAGGCAACACAGATTTGTTTTAACATCACTTATGGCCGTCAACAAAAGGTAGAAACAATTTAGTATATGTGAATGGAATAAGTTAAATTAACGTTTTCTATTTCACATCATACTTAATTAAAGATATATAACATAATTGATAATATATGTCGTATTAGACAGATATACAAAAATTTTGTGGTGACCTACGGAAGCGAATTAGTGACTTCTGTAGCCATCATCCTCTGACGACACAAATAACAGACAGGTGATCACGCGCAAAGGTTACTATTTTTAAATTATCTATGTCCGTTTCGAATAATAGCCTCTAATACAACCTATATATTTTGATATCCAGTGTCTGCACCTACAGCAACATTCCATAATGATCAATACCAACTCAACTTGTGTCGGGTAAATTCGAGGATTTCCGGTTCATTTTTTGAGTCTCAAATGTAGAATAAAATCTATAGACACATTTATGTCACATATGACGTTTTGATAATATGTAAATATTGCCGCAGAACAGTAAACGTGTCTCTTTGCAACGAGTTAATAAGCAAGTAATCAAGATACCGTATTTTTCAATGCAAACCGCAGGAGTGCCTGTCTCTTGCTCATAGGAATTTTCAACAGTGAAGATTTGCCAATTTCTCGAGATATCAGAGGGCGTAACTCCTTTGGAAACTTTGTTAGTTCAAAGTCGGAACTGAAAATATATTATCAACATAAATATATAGATATACATGAAAAGTAAAAAATACACATGGAGATATTACGTTACAAAGTCAAAATTTAGTGCTGGTTCAGCTGGTTTTGTCTATCTTGCAGTTAATGTCTAACATACATGTATGTAACCATGGGTGCATGTGCACTGCTGCCTTAAAATTGTGTTTCATTACTTTTCTGAAGTATCATTTTGTTTCTATAGAATCACTTACGTTTACTTAAAGGATGTTTTATAAAAGTTATATAAAATATTACTTACTTGAGGTACTGCAAGAACTTTCCAATTTGTAATACAGTGATTTCGTCCGCGTCTGTCAGTATGTTCCTGTTAGAAATGTTGAAATATTCTTGAATCTTTTCTACCACCGCCTCCACCTGAAATATCATTTAACTTTATCCTACTGTCGAAAAAATGACTTTTAGCTTTTGCGATCAGTGCAGACCATGTATATCTTGCACAACCATGCTCTTTGATCAGTATCTGCATTGTTCTCTACTCCGTCTGGAAATTCTAAATTTATACCTATTAAAATGACAAAGATGACTGTCCGAATGGAGTAATGACACACCTATTCAAGAAATTTAGCAGGATTATGTTTCATTTTTACTGCGTAAAACCTTTAATCATGATGTTTGCACTATATCTAGGATACACTTGAAATGGTTTTTTTTTGTATGCGAACTAATGAAGAATTAACAGTATTCAGAATTTTTTCATAACATCAATTGAGTAATGTTAAAAATGTGAAAAAAATATATCAAGAAATAACGAATTGTACTTCTATTAGGACATACTTGTAGAGATGATGGAGCCCAAAAAAAAACGACAAATCTATGATATATGTCAAAGAGTTGATAGCCATACCTGGCCAGAGTCAAGGTCGTCCTCATAATATGACAACACCTCAATGACTGAGAGTAAATCCGTGTCTGGAGGTAACACCTGAATGTCGTCTGCTGTTAGACCTGATGCCAACTTCCCTAACTTCTGGATGACGACGGATGAGAACACTAACGTTTCATTGTCGTCTGATTGGTTTGTAAACATTTCTCTGACATTGTCAACAAGCGCATAAACCTGTTGTAACACAAATATAAACAACGTTTCAACACCACTTCTCAGAAAAGTCTGCATCGCTTAAATTTTGCTAACAGCCAACAGTTTTTTTCTTAAGTAATGAATTTACCAAAAAGCTAGAAAACCTAGGGACGATAATGTTAGTGGAGACATAAATGAACCATTTTAAAGACCCACCCCGGAAAAACTTAAAACTTGGCAGCCATTTACATATTACTACTCACCTGTGCTTTGGTTAGAGGTAAATCGTCGAAGCTTATATCACATTCATTCTGTCCTACTGCAATGGGAATAACCTTAAGTTCTTCAATCAGCTTAGACTTCACGTATCGTGAAAGCTTCCCAAGGCGATGAAAGCCATCGTTACAGCTGTCTCTTGAATTTAACACTCTTTTGACAACCTAATGAAAAGACATACATACTTATGTTAGGTAACAAAACTTGTTTATTGTTTTATGTGCAATTTCTTCTTAAAATGGTCTTAATCTGTAAAGATTGAAGCCCTGTGGCAATGTAACTTTGACTGCGCACGTATATTGTAAACTTTTATCATTTCTACTTCGTTGGGTGCTTAAGTTACAATCAACTTTAAGTTTCGAGTAGGAAATTCATTTTTTGAAACCTTTTAAACCCTTACCATGCTAAATATGTAAAATGGATTTGTCCATCTTTCAATTTGGACAAATTCATTACTTGTTTATGGGGGAACTTATTGAAAATTTACTGGGTGAATGGCGAATAGCGCAGACCATGATCAGACTGCACGGATGTATAACTGATCTTTGTCTGCACTGGTCGCAGAGGCCGGTCAGTTGCCTCCAGCATGGTCAGGGTTAATTCATGTGAACTGGATTGACTTTAAATCATGATTACACAATAAGTAATATCAGACTTACCTTATTTACTATTCTCCTGGCTAGGTAAGGTGGGAAGTCCAAATGTTTGAGTACAGGTAATACGGCGATTATGTCATCTTCAGACAATTCGTCCACGTCTTCTAAATCAACACCATTAAACAGAACACCTATATCTGATGCTGAAAGTGTCTGAAAATGCGCCAGTATGGAATAAAAGTTTAACACTCAAATATAAAATTGCTCAGCAAATTAAGACCGAAAACAGGCGACTGAAGAAATTCATTTGTTTATACGAGTACTTTTAGCATATAGGTTAAAGTACGTATTCATCACATATGTCAAAAGTTGAAAATTTCTAGCTGTTAATTTGATCAAAAGCGCAGAAAAATGAAGAGCATTTTAAAATGTTGAACATTTATTGTTGAAGTATAATATATAGTAGAAATGTGTATGTTTCCTAATCTCTTAAGGTGGCACTTGATGAAGCCAATTTTTGGTGTAGAATATTAACAATTATGAAGTAGATTAGTTTAAAGCAAAATAATAAAAAACAGGCTTAAGTTTGTACTTTTTTACAAGAAATGATGGCGTGAATGTAATAACTTGTGCAACGTCAGATGAACGTACACCTAACATTTTTATCCATCGCTAAAATAAAAACTAACAAGATGTTTGTGTACAAGTATTTTATATTATAATTAATTTTTATTTCATATCAAGGTATATTAAACTTTAACCGTCAAGAAATAAGAGAAATCTGGTTATCAAACTACATTATTTTTAAAAAAGATGGAAAACCTAGATAATAAATTTAAAGCTAGGTATAAAAATGTAAAACGCTTATCAGCCTCCCTGCACTTGTTTTAGGACATGCTTGTATATAAATGGTGATGCCAAAAATAGAAATAGACATATCTAGGATATCTGTTAAGGGTTGGATAGCCATACCTGGCTGAAATCAATATCATCGTCATAATCAAACACTAAGTGTTAAAATATTCAAATATTTAAATAAAATAAAACTTACATGGTTTTGTCTCAGCTTACGGAGAATTAGCTTGGACTGAAATATGAATACGAAAATAGCATCTACATTATGATAAAAACTAATCTGAAGTGAAGTATTGAATCATGTATGATCTAATTATATCTATAAACACTAGTGATATTTTCTTCATATTTTATCTGTAACTTGAATTTGAATAGTTTTTGTTTTTGGAAGCAGACTGAAAAATGGAAGTTTTGAGCTTTCTGATTGGTTAAGAAATGAGGACAAACAGTAAACTTTATTTGATGTTTAAAAGATTTTCAATGAAGAAATACTGGAATCGAATGGGATTTTTTTCTGTAAAAAAATAATAACTACCAATAAATAAGAATTATATACCTTTAGCCTGGAGATTCCACGGACCATCTTTGAACTGATATCCGGAAATGCTTCAGCAGGCATAGATTCTAGATAATCCAGATCAAAGCCGTCTGCAAACTCTGCCACCGCGTCTGTAACGAGTTCAGTCTTGTTCTTATCGGAGGCTTCTGTATAAGTCACCAGTTCTTTCTCAAGCCGTTCGGCGACAATGTTCATCTGAAAGACCACGTGTTCAACAAGTATATCAGATCAAAGTTTGAAACGTCGATCTAAACTTATGATGCCACGTCAATCTACGTAAATAATGTAAGACTATGGCTAAACTAAAATGTGATAAATTATTCTTTTACATTGCCAAAGTGTTTATTGTGCTTTTCAGGTATGTAACACAGAAGTTTCAGTTTCCAAATTAAATTACAGTATAACGAATATCATGAATAAGGAAATTAAAACAACAACAACAACAAAACACAAAAAAAACAACAAAAACCAGAGATTATTGCAATAAGGTAAACCCAGCCAGTGTAGGAGAATTAAAATTACTTGATGTTTTAAATCGAATGCCTGAACTGCGTTTTTTTACCTCGGCATCTGTAAACGTTACATTAACACTTGACAAAGCTTCTAGAAGATTGGTCAGGTTTAAGTCTTTCATGAATATCACGTCTGCTTTCATCCAAGGTATGATTCTGAAACAGAAATAGCCGGATTCACGGTAGTGTGGCTCAGGCGGTTAGGTATATTCGCTTACTGAGTGTGAGTTGTAGGTTCGAGTATCTTAACAAGTCTACCGATTTATTTGACAAAGTTATTTATTCTATTAAAATATATACACAGACAGATAACCATTTTCTGATCGGCATTCTGAAACTGTATACAAAAGAAAACGAGGATTTACCGCTCTATCTGGTTAGCATCAGGTGCAGTCCTTATTGCACGCGCCATATTTTTTATCAGGGCAATTCTTGTCGTCTGCTTCTGCACTCCTGCCTCCGCGAGTTCTGGCGCTACTTTTACCACCTGTAATAGGCACTGGATCTATGTAGTACGCAAACTGTTGGAGTATTCAATTTCAAGATTGTTTCTATACCGTATTAAATACTTTTTTTCTATATTTGCCATTTCAAAATTCTGAATGGACTGGGAAAAGGAGAAGAAGTATGAGATATAAGACCAAACTCGATCATTTATAATCATCTTCAAGAACACTTTGATAGCATTGTACAAAACACCTGACGTATTCTAAGTCGTCAAGTGGTGACTGTATTATCTACGTTGAAAACTTCCCGGAAATTCAAGAAAAGAACTATATAAAGGCAGGCTTTTAATGACAACCATAATGATTTATCAACAAGTAACTTGTTGGCATGTGGACATAAATTCTGACTATCATTATAGACAGTGATTAGAATAAAAATCTATTAGTGAGAAAGATGTCAGTAACGCATATATATTCAAAACTCTAGCAAATGGTTATTTACAACGCAAAGTATATGAACGACTTTCTTAGCTTACAGGTAATTTTGAATCAAGTCTTTATTAGGAGATATACGTTTTAAACATACATCTATATATTTAATGAGGATTCCTTAAGAACAATATACATGTATATATTAATGGACCTTACATTTGTCTTTATCTTACGTAATATCTGTAAAAGATACATTTTTGTCTGTAAACTGTCTCTGCAGACTCTTACAAACTTTAACATGTTACAGAAGTCTTGTAGCAATATTCTTCCAAATCTTTGTTCTCGAATTGTTTGGCTTCATTTTGGCTTCATTAGGTCATGTACGTAACAGCATAGACTAGGCTTAAAGGGATTTATTCTAAGTGTGGTCTTTCATAAACCTGAAGAAAAGTTTGCAAGCAAATAGCACACATCATGCTAAAAATCATTCTAAAAATCATAATACACTCTAATTAATTCTGCAAAGTTGGCCTTTAGATCAGCAATCACCATTCAGTTCGACATTTGTTTTTTACCTGAATTATGAGCCAGCTCGGATTTCGGCTCGACATACGTTTTTTTACCATCTTTTTAATGTCAAGCCGGCTCAGCATTTATACCGACATTCGTGTATTTCTTATCAACTGTTGTTTTAATGTCGAGCCGAATGTCCAGCTGGTTCATTATTCAGCTCAATATTCATTTTTTACTTATATTTTCTTTTTTTCTGAATATCGGTCCGAACTACAAGCTAGCCCAGCTTTCAGCCTGACATTCAATTTTTATCTGTCTTTAGATTTTTGAATGTCGAGCCGAATGTCAAGCTTTTCGTTTTTAACATTATCTGTTATCAGAATGGCGAGCCGAATGTCCAACATTTAACTCGACATACATTTTTTTTTCAATCGTAACAACTCGGCTTTCTCCGACAACTTCGTAGAAAGACCTCGTAGATAAGTGTATGAATACATCAAATGGTCATTTGACCCAGCTTTAATAAAAATATAAACACACTTGGCGGAATTCAAGCAGTGTTTTACTTATGCATTGGAAAAACTGAAAATAATTTTTAATTTAAAGCATTAACAGGTAGAGGCTTTAAGAAATGTTTTCAATTTAGCAGACACCATTTAAATTATAAAATAGTCCAATATGGCGTCTACCACATTATTTCCGAGGTGACTTATTGAAGTCGCCCGAGGTGTTCCGAATGACATTTTTTTACCGTTGAACCAGCTCGATAATTTGCTTGACTTTCAGAAAACACAAAACATGTTTAAAAATACATAAAATCTCGAGCTGAATGTTGAATGTTAATTGTAGATCTCGGACTTTAAATCAAGTCAGTGTGTCGAGACGCTTTTGATACCTGGCTGTGCATCAATAATGTCAGTTCCTGGACGCTCATCTCTTCTAGAAGACGACCCATACTGGCCAGGAAGTCATATGGCCACATGGTCGGTGAACTGTACTCACTCATCATCTTCATCATCAGCCTGTGACGTACTGACTTCGTCGTTATGTTAGAACGGGACAAGTCAGTGAGGCTAAAAAACATGTTTTACATGCGACTTTTAAATTGTAATAAAGATGTCGTAGCAATATGTAATACAGAGAACGAATGAACAAGGTAAAATAGTAACAAAATGTAATCCTGTGACAACTTTTGTATCTGTATCCAGAACATAACAGAATTAAAATGAATTACGATTAACTCGAGTCGACAAAGACACATTTTGTGATTAGTCCCCTACCGGTTCACCGGAGGCGGGGGTGCTATAGGTCTGCCCTCCGTCCGTCTGTCCGCAAAATCTTGATCCTGTGATATTTCAAAAAGAACTTGGAATATTTTCATGAAACTTGAAATATGGATAGATGGCAAAATGGAAATTATGCATATCATTTTATTTTGTTCCTACGTTGAGAAATTTGGTTGTTATAGCATCAAATAGACTTGAAATATTGCAAAAATGGTGATATACTTTTGAAGCCATATAGATATCCATTTTAAGCCTTTGATTTTACAGTTATCCTCCTTTTCAAATTGAAAATTTTTCAAAAATCTACAATTCCTTGAATATTTCTGGAACCTATTGATGCATTTGCTTGAGACTCTATACAAACTTTATTGGTGTTATTATTAGTTTACACAATACGTTCCATAACTCTTTCCTTTATTTTGACAAATTGTGTCCCTTTTTACTTAGAAAATATAGCAATTTGTTTATTCTCTTGAATGTTTTCTTCCAATTACTTTTGATCTTATAAAGAACATATACAACTTTAGTCAAGTGTTACAGATCACACAGCAAGGTGCATTTATAAGTCTGTTCTTTGTATTGAAAAATTTAGATATTTATTTGTATTACAGGTGAATATTTTATTTGTAACATTACACCCACTTAATAGGCATGTGATCTTTTATCTGTTGCATAAAACATGCCTTCATCTAACATTAACGATAAACTATTGATTTCAGCTAACTTACTTATTGTCAATATTTGTATTTTGGTTCTATTTAGAGCGACAATGCACTTTCCAGTAGGAGACTTTTAGTGTTTGGTAATATTCTTTATAAATTTTATAAACGCATTTTTAAAAAAATATTAATTAATTACTTGAGAGGGGTTTTTTGGCGTACCTTTTTCGGATCGTCGCTACAGAAATTTCTTCGACGTCATCTTTTGACAAAGCGCCCCCTATGATACGGGCCAGCTGGGACAACTTTCTGCTTGACCAAGCTGATGGAGGGTCCTCTTTACGAATATGCTCCATCATTACAGCTGACTGGGACCCGGATTGTCTTCTCTGTTGTATAAGGAAAATAAATAAATAAATAAATAAATAAATAAATAAATAAATAAATAAAAAGTAAATTTGCAGTCTATTATAGTAGAAATCTCCTCACTGACATGAATAATTTAATGAAAATTTCTTCGAATACAATAGTATAATGTTTTGGTGCAACGAGAAATGAGTACAGAAGTAATGTGTTATACTTATTTACTACTAGTACATGTTTTTAACTTAAAAGTCTCGAGAATATTTATGAATTTCTGCGAAACTTCAGATTTAATTTCATAAGGCTTATAAGCATACAATGTGTGATAAGAATATTGCTTTCTTAAAACGGGATGTTTAAAAAAAATGAGACTGCATGTAATCAGCACATCAGCAACCTCTTATCCGCCATTTAACTGCAAAATGTAAAAATATACCTTATCGTTGACGGTATCAAGCATTGAGGTACAGTTCATACCAGCCCGTAAAACTGTTCGCAGTGTCCGAGGATGTGAGCTGGACTCCAGCAGTTTGCTACATAGAAACTCCAGTTTATCGGGTGTTAGTCTTTTCAGTGACTTCATTGGACTTTCCTTAAAATCAATATGTCAGTCATTTAATTGAATTAATTCTGAATGCAGGAACATGAATGCGTACGTCAGTGGGTGTGAACTTAGTATGAACAGCAACTATTCTTCTACACATTGAGCAACACAGGGCTTAAGTGTAGCAAGTGCAGTTTATGAAGCAGATAGATTAATATTATCGCTGTCTGTAATGGGATACACGCTTATGGTGGGAATACAAATGGGGTAACCCCTTAAACGAGGGTGTAAAACAAACTTTACCCCTTTCCGTGTCAGTAATTTCGATTTTTTTTATAACAGTACAGTTTCACTAAGTACTTTCTTAAGTTCAACTGATTTTAACCAGATGTTATACCTAGAATTTTAATAGTTTCCTTGTCAGGAAAAATATATCTTGGCCGTTATATTATGTCTATGAAATTTGAAGTTCAAAATGAAATGTTATTTAATGTTACAAATCCAAGAAAATAATTTTAGATAAAATCCATTTCATTTGTTAAGGGAACATTTCTTACCCCTAAGGCTTGAAATATATCAGTAGGTAACATCTTCAGTTCGTCTACAGTAAAAATACCAATACTGTTTAAATTGATAAGTTTGGTTTGCATGTCCTCAGGTAAATATGCTAACGTGTTTAGCAACCGTACAACGTCATTGTGTGTCATCTTCGTGAGCTGTAAGTTCTGGTTGCCTGGAAGAAAGAGTTAAGACTTTAGAGGTATCCTTTAAGTTATCTTAGCGCTAAAAGTATACATTCTTACACTGGATGCTTACATTGTACAAACTTTAATTTTAAGGTAAGTTTAGCTGAACTACGTCTTATGGCTTTTTAATGAGCTCTTTGCCACCACCTGTAGCGTTTGATGTCTGAACGCTGAACATTTTTCCCCCTAGGAAAACAAACACGTAATTCATTCGTATGAAGCAATTCTTTCAATTACTGAAATTGCATTAAAGAGCAATGTGTATCTCAGGGTGGTCATACCACGTGGTATATGATGTCATTTAGGCTGTCGCGAGCAACATTTTTTACTCGATTCGGAGGAGAAAACTGTTCAGCGTTCAGACATCAAACGCTACAGGTGGTGGCAAAGAGCTCATTATACATCTGTCACTGAAATGTTTTTTGTCGAGTTGCAAATTAGGCCAAAAACTTTGCCATTTTTTCGCAAGACAAACGTTTTGTCTAATCATAATCTGTCCATATACAATTGAGAAAATAGTGTTTCTTTGACAATACAATATTTATACAGCAGGAAAAGGTGACAAACAAGGGAGTTCATATATGCCCATATGTTCTTCATTTTATTATCATGTAAAGACAGAAACTTACTTTTTTCGAATAATTTTCGGATGATTACTAAATTGTAATGTCTGAGATGGCTTCGGGTATCAAGACTTAATCCAAGTATATAATGAAGCAGAAATATGGCAATATTGTATACAACGTAGAAGAGCAAAAAACGCATTATTTACCTCTTAACAGGGGATTGTTAAGCCTGGCGAGAAATATATTGACTCTTGATGGCAACTTCTGTATTAATACGTCGCTCACATTAAACATTTTTTGGGATTGTCGCACAATTTGACCGGCAATTCTTTTAGCACCAGCAAGCATTCCATGGATCACTCCCTCAGGTTCATCTGAGCGCATGTTAGATTTTTTAAAAGCCTCTTCATTTTTTGTCATTTGTTTAGTTATGGGCTCCACCGTTTGAAATTCCCTCAAGAAACCTTTTCCATTATCTTGACTTGTTTGGCCCTTTTCTATTTGTGCTTTTTCAGCAGGTGAAACTACCGGAAGTACAGCTGATCCATCTTGATCAACGGCTTTATTCGGCCGAGTAAAATCTTGTGCCAGAATCCCCGATAACGTGATAGTAACTGAAATATTACATTTAAAGTACTTCCAAATATTATTAACAAATAGTCTGAACAATTAGCAATTTTAAAATAGAGTGGATGTGATGGACTGTTTTCAACCTTCAGTTTAGTGAGTTTTAACGAACAGGCTGATGACAAAACATAGAGAACATGAACCACTTAAACATATAACAACAATTTACTTCAGAGCTCGCCGAACTAGATAGGTCTATCTAGCAATGAAGCAAACATTTTAAAATCAGTTTTTCTGCGAATGGCCATAAAACGACAGTAATGCATTCTGTAATCGTTCACAGTTAAAACCAGTCCTAAAGAAAAAAAAAAAATCAGTGGGGATGGAACCCACGGTCTTCAGTAAAAAGGTCTCTTGTCAACACAAATTTTGAAGATTTGCGGGATAAAGACAAAGTTGTATAATTTCGATGTTAAAATGAAAGATGTTATATATTACATGGAATAATTGAGAATGTTACTTGATATGAAAGATGTTAAATATATCATAAAAATCATTTACAGTGTTCCTTGTAATGAAATATGTTAATTGTTACATTGAATCATTTACGACGTTACTTGTTATTAAAGTTTTTATATGCAATCGCTGACATTGTTACTTGTTATGAAATATGTTAGTTATTATAGAACCATTGACAAACAAATGAAGCGCTGACTTAAACTATAAGTAAATGAACAACAAATATATATGTTTCATCACAGTCTTTTTATTTCCATTTAATATGAAGGAACCTTCCCTGCATCTTGGGCTGTAAATGTAATCATTGGTCTGTTATGGCAGCGGTAATGTAACATCACACTACAGGTTGCTATGGAATTCTTGTCAAAGTAAATATATTATTTATGAGTATAATCAATAAAAGACTAACAAGGTGTGCACGAATAAATGGTCAAACTACAAGCCATCATAAATGTCTCAAATATACATTCACGTATATATCGGCAATACAATTAATTCACGATTCTGTTTAGTGCATTCTCAAAATATGATACTTCAACGACTTTAAAAGACCCTTTGATATCGTGAGGCGAAAATTCTTTGCCAAAACCTGGCAAACCAATTTATATGCCATTCAATTTATTTTTACTTTATGTGGGAAACAAAACATGCTCCCATTTAACAAGAGCATTAAAAAGTTTGAGTTTTGCCTTGTTGGCGGCAGTTGCATTGTCTTTGCGACCTGTGCAGACCAAGACCAGCTGCACGTCAATAAATTTCAATAAATACCACTATAAATTATAAATGGGTTTGTCCATTATAAAAAATGAACAAGTCCATTTCAGAAATTTTGGGATAATAAAGGGTGTTTTATCGATTCTTATGGTTCGGCACTAACAAAAACAATAGAGGTTTGATTCACGGATTACTTTATTATTTTTTTAGGTTGTATGATGAACAACGAACTACAGGGAATATAGACAACATTTAATGATATCGAAATTAAACTTTTAAAAACCATCTTATAATTTGTAAGAACACATATTTGTAAAATTGTAAACAAGAGCATGAATCATTTAGTCAGTTAAAATAAAAATAAAGTACAAAAAATATGAAAAGTCATTTGTGAAACTTTTCCTAAACACATAGTTTGTTTCAAGAAATTCAAGTAACGCTGCTTTGGTTAGCGATGTGCAACATTATTTACCGACTGCATCACATTTTGTGTGAGACGTGAATTAAGAAAACTGTTCAATTTTTTAAGCAAAGATCATCGGAATTTGACAATTTCTATAAAGCTTCTATAAAGGAGAAATTATTGTCGTGAAATCATTTTTAAATCGGTGTTTTAAGTATAAAAAATGATATCACATATATGTATCTATAATATATATAATATATGATTATATAATCCTGTATGAGAGAGTACTCACCTAGAACAAGCCAATACATTCTTCCTTTTTCAACTTTCACAATGAAACTGGTGTCTCAGATAGCGAACGCGGTGTTTATGACATAGTATGACAGTAGCTATGGTAACCCGAACAGCCAATAATTCTTTTATACAGGTGTCTATTTAAGATATCACAATTTCACTAAATTTTCAAGATAATGACATCTAGATTTATTCTCGGACAGGTAATATAAAACTAATACAGCAGTCTGTCTGAAAACCATTTCATGTTTACTGATGAGCACATTGTGGACCTTTTTTTCAGCCCTTTGTGCATTGACCTTCTTTTCAGGATAAGTCTATCAATTTATAACCATATAAGTCACTATCACCATGAGCTTTAAAAATACGACATAGAGGATATTTGTTTGTTTTTGTGGAAGATGAGAATTTATTTCATCGAGTGAACACCATATGTGATATTTTCACGAGTGGCGCAGCCACGAGTGAAAATATCAACATATGGTGTTCACGAGATGAAATAAATTCCCATCTTCCACTAAAAAATAAACAAATTTTCTTTTTATTTGATGCCAACACGTCAAAAATGGGTTTTTTTATGACATTTTTAATCAGGGCCTTCAATAAATTCCCCATGGTGAGCCCCAAATCAGTTAATGCGTACTTTGGTTACTCCGCACAAAAAAAGTGCAGACAATCTCCAATACATATGATAACTTTACTTCTGCTGAAATAAACTGAATACACTTTCATCAAATAACATTTATTTTCCTCTACACAGTTTATCAATATTTACTGAATTTTTGCCATACACACTTTAATTATAAAAGCGGATTAATACCGAGTAATATTCAATCAATTGAATTGAAAGTCGGCCATATTGGATATTGTCCATGTGAGTTATGTAAACAAATCAGACATTTTAAATAATTTATGGCGAATTTCATCATTGTTCACAACTAGTAAGGCTCAGGAATTCAATATTATAATTGGATTTAACAAGGTAAATAAATTTCACTCGCTGTCACTGTCTGAAATACAGCGGATTCTCTTGTATTTACGTGGTGGGGAAATTCCTGAAGTTTCATCAAGCAGTAGTTCCGGCACAAACAGTGTATTATCAAAATGGTAATTTCACTGAATCAAAACAGTGGATTATCACTTTTATCTCACTGATTTTTCCCTATATTTCATTGGTAGGCATAAAATAAAAATTGTTCTACTTCAAACCTCGCCAGACTTAATGGAACTATTAAACAAACAGCCTGACGGACACACTTCATTGTCATAGTTTTCTTAGTATGACTGGAAAAAAAGACCTATCTATGCAGTTTGTAATCAGTCATAGAAATGAAATCATAACCACTGACAAGAAAGTACATTTAATAGGCACGAAGATTTACTAAAATGTTATAACAAACATGACACTCATTTTGAAGATGAGGGAACGGTTTCAAATCATGTTTCAAAATATATAAACAGGACTTCATGAAATTTATGTTTATTTAATTTCTATATGATTTTAAACACTAACCTAAAGGCAAAATATCAAAGGTTTATATACGAATAAATGTTCTCGTAAATCTTTTGTTACAAATCTATTGAACTACATCTGTCCTCCTAAATCTACTGAATAAGATACAAAAGACATATCGTAAAACCTACTGGTGTACATATGCACTCAAAAATCTGGTAAAGTACGGATCCACGAATGCCCTTGACAATTACGCATGTTGGAATGGTTATTCATTTTAGTGTGGCACACAGCATAAAGACTGCTTTCCCGTCTACATACATGGTCACCGTTTCTCACATTTATTGTGAAATATGGCGGCTTTAGGACCGCGCCTTTTCTAGGTGATGAAGCTACATGTTTTCGACATCACATAGGCATTATGTCATATTGAATGTTTTAAAAAAGTACTCTGTTCATAATATCAGATAAACACTTGTTAAATTGATAGAAGGATGTGGCGCTTTCTGAAACAAGGTAATAAAGTTCTACCGAACGACAAATATATACATGTAAACTATCGTTTCAGTATGTCAACTGGGTCACATTTTTCAATATGATATAAGAAATAAATTATATCTTAGTTTTATAGTACCAAGTATTCAGTTGATAGAATGTTTCAAAATATTAGAATGATTAGATGTATTTTGAAGACATTTTTAGATACATGTCGCCTTTAATGAAATATTTGAAGCATATCAGTTATCAAATACATGTTGTTGAAAATATTGCAAGAAATACATGCACTAAAGTGACAGTATTGCAATAAAAGTAAAAGATATTTTACCCCAAAAGTAACCGCATCTAATTAAACGGAACCTTCTGTTATTCTTTGATAGATTAAAAAAATCTTTTTATTTAAGAGTGGGAATGCCGCCAACATGTGTACACTAACGGCATAAATATATAAAGAGTAGCGCTTGGTCAACGGTTACAAAATTCGTAAATGTACTGTCTGGTAAAAAAAAATATTTTAACTATTAGAAACACAGTGAAATTTGATTGTATTGCAGTGAAAATTTGGACGGAAAAGCTGACGGATAATGCTGCTTCTAAGGAATCTGTTAATTTCATCGTCTCTGTTTTTTTTTTTTTTTGTTTTTTTTTTTTTTTGTTTTGTTTATTGTTTTCATGACATTTAACTAGAATTAATGTTCTATATGTAGCAGCTTTTAGGTCATCTTTTGTTACCATGATTGTAAACTGATTTGTCAATACTTCAATACAAAAATCTAAAACTTTAAAAAGGGAGTGAAACACGGCAACAACAGCAATTGTTTATTAGCAAATAAATAATAATTATATCTATATTTGTTACAAATGAGCAGAGAAAACGAAAATTCACGGATGTCTACAAAAGTCTTTTATTTCCAGAGATCACGCAGCAAACTGATTTATTGCTTATGTTTTCGTCTCGAATCAGGTTTAATTGGACAAAAAAATCGACCATGGAAACGAGATTTATTTAAGAACGTTCAGAAAACTAAATGAAGCAAAATCAGAGAGTTTATTGGCAATAAGTTACTTGTTTATCATCATATTACACTCTGAAGTTTAATTATATTAAATTGAATTACATGACATACGGAATATTTAAGAGTGAGTCGTTCATAGAGTTCATTTTAATAAATACCATTTTTGATGTACGGTTTTGAAGAGCTAAATTTCTTAGCTATAAAAAACAACTTATTCAGATGTATTTATATGAAAACATTACAACATGTTTTTGGGATTTAAAACAATAAGCTAAACAGATTCTTCTATTATTTTACTGTTTTTCTCAGTTACATGGAATGGTGGAGTAAAAACGCCGTGACAGGCTTGTGAAAACCCGGGATCCGGTATCCAACAGAAATATAACGAGGCTCTGATTTACAGAATAGGTTTCTACACATACAAAAAAAAGGTGTGACAAGGATAATATATCTTATCTCACAAACTCGCGCTGATAATGGTTTTGTGAAAGAAATGATGATTTATATTCGAGAAACATGGGTTCTATTATTATAAGTTCACATGCTTCTTTGTCTTATGAAATTGCATATTTTTGTCTTTAAATTTTAAAAATCAGAAAATAAAATAAAATGAAAAATGACCAAAAAAGAAACGCTTATTGAAATATCGCATTCGGGTTGATTTTAACACTTTTAGACAATACTGTAAAAAAATTTTTCCATTTAAGATGTAATTATATTAAATAGTAATAAGAATTTTCGCTAATGTGTTTAATTCCAATATTTCAATCTCACTCACCTTAAAATGGATGAAAAACCAGTACATTTTAAGATGTACTCGTATATTCATGTTTACACTATTCATGTTTACACTATTCATGTTTTCACCTGTTTACACTAATCATGTTTACACTATTCATGTTTACACATGTTTACACTATTCATATTTACAATATTCATGTTTACACTATTCATGTTTAAACATGTTTTATACTTTTCATGTTTACATTATCCATGTTTACACTATTCATGGTACACTATTCATGTTACACTATTCATGTTTACACATGTTTACAATATTCATGTTTACACTATTCATGTTTACAGTATTCATGTTTACACTATTCATGTTTACACTATTCATGCTTACACTATTCGTGTTTACACTATTCATGTCTACACATTTTTTCACTATTCATGTTTACACTATTCATGTTTACACTTTTCATGTTTAAACATGTTTACACTATTCATGTTTACACTATTCATGTTTAAACATGTTAACACTATTCATGTTTACACTATTAGTGTTTACACTATTCATACTTACACTATTATCAAGCCAGGATATAAACTGGTGAGAAGACTTATACAACTATATTTTTGTCTTCAATAAACAAGGATTCTTTTTTTGATGATGTATTACAATCATTTAAGAAATTTAAAGCCAATTAAACATATTATTGACTGTATATTAAATGAATATTTCATTGAATGTAGTAATATAACAAGCACCTGGCAGGTCACGAAGCTTCGACCTCCGATTCCGTAAGTGGACGTATTTACCATTAGGCCACGGAGAAGGTTAACATAATTATGTTGCATCAATACTTGTTTGAGATAGTAAATATCGTTATGCTTTATGATTTAAACTCTTTGAATATGACACTCATGGAACAGTATTACATATTACAAAAGATATGTATAGTCATGTAAAAATCATATGCTAAACATATTTTATAATTTCTCTAATTTTTTTTAGCTTTCTTTAGGGTTGCGACAAGGGGAGGTTATCTCGCCTGTTTTAGTCTCGCTATTTTTGCAGATGTTGAACTTTTTCTCAAGGGTAATATTAATGGTCTCTCTTGTGGATCTAGATATAGAAGATGTTTTCTTTTCATTTTATTTGTGTTTGTCCTTGTTATAATACAAGACGAACGAAAAATTTGGCCTGATGTTAGTATGCAAATTACTATGACTACGTAATCAGAGGTAAAACTTTACGACTGGTCAAAAGTTTTCTAGATAACAGACCCCTTCTCAGTATCCTCAGGTGTCCCTCAAGGCTTAGTTTTAGGACCCCTCTTATTTCTCGCTTATATAAATGACCTCCGACATAATATAAACTCAAAGGTCCGCCTGTTTGCAGACAATACCGCGATATACATTCTGTCATCTGCAAACTAATAGGTTACACTCCAAAATGACCTAAATTTGTTAGAAAAGTGGGAGATGGAGTGTGACACTGAATTCAACACCTTCAAGTATCAAGTTATCCACATCACAAAAAGAAGCATCCTGTCAATACGGTTCCGAAATATGGTCTCCGAACACCAAAACATAAATAGATCAAATTGAAAATGTCCAAAGAACAGCATCCCGTTGGATCAAGTTAGATTATCCCGATTGATCGGGACTTCAAGCGTTCCTGATATGCTCCACTCCCTGAATCTCCGTCCACTTGGGGTTTAGGTGCTAGGTTATCACTGAGAATACCTGCCCCCCTCTCACCCCCCTTCTCCCGAACACCCGGCAACGGCCATCCCCTAAGCTTTAGGTTACTTACAGCAATTTCAGACTGCTATAAATTCTCTTCGTTTCCTAGGACTGTATACTATTGGAACCACTTACCACCTACTGCTGCGCTTCTCTCTACACCAGGGTAGTTCAGTGCAGTCATACCTAGCATTGAACATGACTCACCCTATAAATACTAAATAAAAAGTAATGAATGTAAACAGTCACGCTCATAAAATAATTCTTTTTTTCACAATAACTTCAGGCAATGTAGGAACACCTAGGTCATAGGTCCGAGAGAGCAGAAAGGCATTTATGCCCAGATCCTCCGTAATCACATCAATATAAGATTGAAAATAATCTTGATTTCAGCCATTTTTATCAGGTAGAGAAGGAATGGAATAATTTATTGGCTTCCTTTTCACTTCAATTTGTTTATCACTGGCACCTCCTAGATAGATTTCTTAACATAGTTTTGTGGCAAAGGGAACCGGTGGAGTTTTCCAAATGCCACACAGAGGGCAGGGGACAGTAAGCACCTTGAAAAAACAGGACACACCAGAAAACAGGTCAATTAAAAAATAAGGGGACATTTCTCAGTGAAATCATACTATGCATGACAAAGGTTAATCAATACTTGATTGAAAAAGTCACAATTAAGTCCACTTTCCAGGTTTAAGTTTTTCACAAACGACTGCTGTTTGGGACCTTCTTCAATTTCGATTTGAAAACTAACGCCTTAAGTCTGAGTTTGTAGTCTTGATTTTTTTTTTGGCTGTAAATCTATTAACTGTAATATCAAAGTCAGATAAACGCCTCTCAATTATTGAAAAATGTCTATCACAATCAGTCATTATCACAATATAGGATTCATCTAGACACAACGCCATGAAGTTTCAGTGAAGACGATTTTTTAATGTTTCTCGTGGATATATCTATGTAAGAAACACTGGTCCCTTAGCGGCGCCAACTTTGACCCTAGTATAATCATTTGAACAATCTTAGAAGAGCTCTACTCAACAATTTTAATTGTTTTTGTTTGTTACAGTATTTGTCAAAGGACACAACTCTAGCATTCCTCTTGTATTATAACACACTGAATTACTGATACTACATTATATATAAATTGCATGTCTCTATTCCCACGTTAGACTTTGATGAATAAACTTGTGTTTAAAGTATATCTTATATTTTATTGTATCTTTATACAACAAGAAAACATAAAAGGTTTTTTTGGTTTTTTTTTAGTTCTGCACGAAATTGAATTCTTTGAACAACTTTGGTAGAGCTTGGACATCCTTACCAAGGTTCGTCAAGTTTGGTCTGGATCGAGTGGTTTTAACACAGATTTTGTTTAAATTAAGTTGTGGAGGGCAGACGATGGACACCGGACCATAGACGCCGAACAAAATGAGATCTGGCTTATGTAGGCTCAGAGCGTAAATGTTTGTAACATTTCAAAATAAGAAAGAGCACTTTGCCATTTGCATATTGTGTCACCTTTCATCATTCGTTTAGTTTAAACTTACTTATTCATTTTACATCGCTTGGGAAACAGTTCTTGCAACTTATATTAATCCCTATCGATGACTGCTTCCAGCGTTCAAACCAGTACTCGCACCGGAAGTGAGGATTACTTATAGCCACTGTAAACCCTCACCGACCCTGGGCGACCTCTTGATCGGAAGTCCAGCGCTCTAACCCCTCGACCACAGCTCCTCATTCTTCATCGTTCATTCATTCACTTCAACTTCAAATTATTACTGCCAAAAGTCAATACTGACAATACTGGGCAGGCTAGTTCGTTCGAACGTTCATTCGTTTTTTCGTCAGTCCCTCCCTTCATTCTTTCATCGTTCATTCATTCATTCATTCTTAATAATTGTAATTGACAGCTAGCATTCCGTAAAACGGCAACCTGATTTTAGCCACTGTTGTGACAGATATTAACTGGACTTCGTGATGGCGACGAAACGGGAAGTTACAGCTCCAGACGAAAGAAACGAAAGCAAGAAGAAAAAAGAAATTCGAGTATGGATGGATGGATGGTAAAACTACCAATTTATTTCCTAGATGACTTCAGAAAGGCAGTTTTTTGCAAAATTATTTACGCTTTTTCATGGCATGTTCAATCTTGTTTTTGACAGATCGGTAATCGTACCTGGCAGTTTTCGAACCAAGCTTAATTAATTTTCTTTCTAAATATCCAAGTTAGAAGGCCCTCAGTACAAATTTACCATTAAAACTTCATCTGTTTATTCATTTGTATCCTTTTGTGTCGTCTGGCATATTTTGTAGCAGTGATTAATGACCCAAATATTATTGTCCAGAGGCAAAGTCAGCAACCTTTAACAAGAAGAAAATACACCATACTTCATGTATAAAACAATATATGAATGACATGAGAATTACTGGTTAACTTGCTGTCTAATTTGACCTTTTTGCCACTAGCATTAAACATTTGAAAAACTCAGATAATTTTCTAGCAATATTTATCATTGTTAATTTTCAAAAAATAAATGAATATACAAATAAATATTAAAAGACCGCTTCAGAATACTAAAAAAATTAATGTCATCGAAATTCATTTGCAAAATGAAACTGAAAGAAATTTAAAAACAATGAAGTATAACATTAACGAGAAGTAAGTTATGCTGACTAAACATTTGGAACTTACCATGTTTTGTTTTAATCAGTCACAGATCAGGACCAGTTAGTTTATTTGACTTAACAACATTGCTGTGTCAGACATGGTCTAATAGTAATTTATCAATATCAAAACCCAAGGCAGAACCTCAGCAAGTGGGATTTGTCAGTGCTGTTCAGATTGATCATGTGATTAATTATCTTAACTGTATCTGACACAAAGTTCTTAGAAAACTTATTATCATCATGTTTGTTTTAAATTTGAATTTTGTTCATCTTTTTTTCCAGTTTTGACATTGTTCACTTCGGACATGCAAATGCTCTGCGGCAGGTAAGTTCACTGGAAGAATATCTTTTATTTAAACAGTAGCAAACTGTTGACCTAATGTAAGCATAAGCTGTATTATTAAGAGTATTATAAGAAAATTGATATTGATATTTGTCACTTGTTATTCTGATGTACTGTTGGATTTATTTATATGGAAATCTACATTCTTACCATATAAATCAGTCAAGCTTAAACCTGTTTATTTTACATTGTTTGGGAAACAAGTTCTTACAACTTATATTAATCCTGCTCGATGACAGCTTCCTGGATCCAAACTAGTATACTTACTTGTGCAAGAGTGTGGAATGTGGAAAGTCAGTGGAGAATCTCACCTCTGGTGGGATTCGAACCAGCATCCTCCAGATTGGAAGTCTAGCTCTCTAATCCCTTGATCCCTGCTTCTCCAGTTCTTTAGAGGGACATGTTTTCATTCTAATTCTGGAATCTGTGACATCATCTTTGACATCATCTGTGACACCAAACATGTAAGCCTGAGCTGTTGGAACAGCTGCATATAAATAGTTGGCAAAATTTATAGTAACATTGTTTTCTTTTAATGATGTATGATGTATCAGTATTTATTATTACCTAAACAATAACATGAATTATACAAATTTATAATTTTTGAGTTTATTTTAGGGGAAAAGGATGGGAGACAAGCTAATAGTTGGTGTACATTCAGATGGTAAATACAAAGATTTTCTGTATCAGTTAAAGCCTTACTATCATGTTCATCATCTTACAGCTTAATTTTGGAATTATTAAAGTATTTTATTTTAAAAACACATTGACTAAATCCTACTTTATTCAAATTCTTCTGTAATTTTGTGGTATGATAATGAAGTTTTAAAGTTTGTGTGCGTGTGTCAGATTTTAGCATGGTTTATTAATGTTTTAGAGGCATTTATGGCTATGTCAGTTTGTTAATGTTTGAAAGGAGTTTTTGATTCAAATGTTGCTGTTCTTTAATTGTTTAGCTGAGATTATGAAGCATAAAGGACCTCCAGTGTTCAATGAAAAAGAGAGATACAGAATGGTTCGTGCAATCAAATGGGTCGATGAGGCATGTATTAGTTCTTTTACTTTGATAGTCACATCAAAGTTCAATCTTCTTGTCTTACATGTATTTCATGTCTAGTTGAGAGTTACTTGTGTTCAAAGTTTGACAGTCCCTATGACTGAATATTATGATTAATATAGTTGAACTTGGTATTCAGATGGTGATTTTTGTTATAACAGTGGCAGGAAAATCCTATCTTTAGTAATTGTTCTTATATTTATATTATTTTAACACTATTTTCAGTTCTCTTTTGTTTTTATCAAACCAGTAACCATTTACTTATCTATACTATTGACATTCTTGTTTTGGCATTTGTCAAAATATAAGAACCTGTTGGATGTTAACAATAAAATTCAGCTTCTTATATAAATCACAGGTGCTCGGCACGTTGATTGGTCAGTAAACTGAAGTTTTTTCATCTAAAATAGGTTAAACTATTTATTATATGACCGTCATACAATTTTCTTCTCTTCCAAAAAAAAAATTTATATGGTACATACATAATAGAGAAGAAAATTGTATGACGGTCATATAATAAATAGTTTAACCTATTTTAGATGAAAAAACTTCAGTTTACTGACCAATCAACGCGCCGAGCACCTGTGATATAAATATCAGAATAACTTTTGATTTACAAGTGTTGAATTTTCATCTGAGATATTTTCTAGAGGAGTAATAAATTTCTATATTAACAGGTTGTTGAAGGGGCCCCATATGTTACTACAGTGGAAACTTTAGACAAGTATGACATAGACTTTTGTGTTCATGGAGGTAACTGAGATTATTTTATTTTATGCCACAAACCTGGCACAGTATTAAAACCAGCATCTATAAAAATCAACAATGAGTACCAGGGATTTTGTATCAAGTTTTCAGTTAAACACTAAATATGATATGTCATATACATTTATACATTTATAATACTTAAGTATTTGATACAAAAAAGAAAGGTCAGTTAAACTGTAAAGTTAAACTGTTTTAGCTCTGAAAAAAAAAGCTGCAAAATCATAATTAATTTTTATACCCTTGAAGGGAGGCATATAGTTTTTGAACTGTCAGTCCGTCCTTCCATCCGAAAACTTTAACAGTGGCCATAACTTCCTTATTAGTTAGAGGATTTACTTCATACTTGGACACAACATCCCTCTGGACAAGACCTTCCCACTGACCTATATTTATTTGACCTTGACCCCTGAATGAGCTTCACCTTGAAGATCCAATTGTCCAAAAACTTTTACATTGACCATAACTTCCTTGTTAGTAAGTGGATTTAGTTCATACTGTCATATATTTGGGGGTTTTATAGTTATTCCACTAAAAGGAATGAACACAGCTGAGAGTATATCTTTTATTGCTGCCCAATCGTACTCTGCTGGGTAAATACACAATACATACTATATAAGCAACAGAATAATCATATGGTGATAACAGGGGTATACATATAACAAAATATTAAAGTACAACATTATACAACATCTCCCTTTTTCTAAAACAAATAAAATAAAGTAAAATAAAGTGAAATAACAGAAAAATTTCTCAATTTTTCTTCAGAGAAAATTCACACACAATTCTGTCAGTGTTATCTACCACTCTCTGTGAGGTAGTACAATCATTTATGTTATCAGCATAGAAAAACTAATTAGGAGAAATAATCTCAGTATTGTCTCTTCACTTATCAGTGTTTCTGTTCCCGGTGGACCATAATAATAGTTAACTTCACATTTTTGTATTCAAATAAGTAACAACAGGTTTGTTTCTCATATTTTATCTTAGTTTCACATAGATTCCTTTATTCTGGGTTTAACAATGCGACCATATCTTGTGATATAAGGTTGTGCCGAAATTGATGATTCAGGCTTATCATGGGAAATTGGTGAACTTGTTTTTTCCACATGAGAGGGACAGGGGTATCCACTAGAAATTTCCAAAGGTTTCATTTCGTCGGGACTTTGTTCTGGAAGATTGATTTCAGGAAGAATAGGCTGATGTTGAGGTTCATTTGATTTGAGAAGGTGGCGCCTATTTCTACAGTATTCTGCACCTTCTGGTGTTTTTACCGTGTAAGAACGTGCATTATTTTGTGCAATAACAGTAGCTGGTTTCCATAATGAACCTTGCTGAATGCGAACTGGTTCACCTACACTCAATGACTTAAGTGGTATGACCTTTCTGTCATAGTACTTCTTCTGCGTCTGCTTTTGTTCAGTTAGTTTGTTTCTAACCTTTAGGGGATCTGGAGTTTTGGGTTTCAACTTTTCAGCTGTAATAGGTAGAAATGACCTAATTTTCCTTCCTAACAACAATTCAGCAGGCGTATAACCTGAACTTAATGGGGTTGCACGATACTCAAGCAAAGCAATGACTGGATCTGTGGAAGAGCTTTTTGCTTTTTTCAAAATTTTCTTCAAAAATTTCTGCTAACCCATTGCTTTGGCTATACAAAGGAGAAGAGAATACATGCTCAAAATCCCATGTTTTAGCAAAGTCTTTGAACTGCTGAGATGTGTAATAAGAAGCACCATCTGAAACTAATCTCATTGGTATACCATGACATGAAAACCATTGTTTCATCTGCCTGATAACAACATTACTTGTTGTGCTTGACAATTTAGCATACTCAAAGTAGTTGCTGTAGTAGTCAACAATAAGTAAGGAGTCTTGACCATCAAATGTGAAAACATCAGTGGCAATGTTTTGCCAAGGGCGGTCTGGTATTTCATAAGGTATCAATGGCTCTTTGGGATTTGAACATCTATGTTCTAGACAAACTGAACATTTGCTGACCTTTTCATTTATGTCTGCTGTAATGCCAGGCCAGAACATAGTATCTGCTGCTCGTCTAAGACATTTTGAAATACCACAGTGATCCTTATGCAAAATGTTCAACATTTCTTGCCTCAGTGTACTAGGAATTAGTACTTTGTGACCTTTCATGATCAAATCATCTTGCACTGTCAACTCATCTCTATAGTTCCAGTAATCAAGTAACTGTGACGGGCAATCTTGACGCTTTTCAGGCCAACCTGACTGAATTACGTCCTTAAGAAGCAGCAAATTATCATCTTTAAGGGTGTGAGACCTGATTTCATTGAATTTCCTGTCACTTACTGGGGTATTTTTCATAACAAAATGAACATGCAAATCAGCCGCTTTTGACAATTCAGGGTATGAGTTGGACAGAAATTTCCTAGACAGAGTATCTGCTAAAGGAATTTGCTTGCCATGCTTGTGGACTAGTGTAAAGTCATAACCTTGCAACTGCAGCATCATGCGCTGTAACCTTGCAGGTGCAGCATAAATAGGTTTTTTCATGATGGCAAGAAGAGGTAAATGGTCTGACTCTACGACTACATGGCGACCATACACATAGTGTTTAAAACGATTTAGGCCAAATAGAATTGCGAACAATTCCTTTTCAATTTGGGCCCAGTTTACCTCTGACTGTGTAAGTGATTTGCTTGCATATGCAACTGGCTTTTCGTCTTGGAGAAGAGTAGCACCAAGACCAAATTTGGAACCATCACATTGCAACACTAATGGTTTACTGGGATCATAGTAGGCTAGAACAGGCGCTTGTGTCAATATGTCTTTGACCTTTTGAAAAGATTTTGCCTGAGCTTCATCCCAATGAAAATGAATATCTTTCTTCAGGATTTGGCGTAGCGGAGTAGTAACCTCAGACAAATTGGGTGCAAACCTGGACAGGTACGTTACCATACCCATAAATGTTTCAAGTTCTGCTTTGTCCTTAGGTGGTTCCATGTCTCGAATTGCGGACACTTTTTCTGGGTCAGGCTTTAAACATTCAGAGGAGAGAATGTGACCAAAATATTGAACTTCAGTAAGTCCAACTTCAACTTTGTCTTTTTTAAGACGTATGCCTTTCTGCTAGCATCTATTGAGAACTTTTCTTAGGTTCTTGTCATGTTCTGCTCGTGTTGACCCCCATACAAATATGTCATCGACTATTGCAGAACAACACTTCAATCCTTCAAGACATTCGTCTATGCGACGCTGGAAATCATCTTGACTTGTGACCAGACCAAAAGGTGTTCGGGTATAGCGGAAACGACCTAAAGGGCTATTGAATGTAGTCAAATAAGACGATTCCTCATCGAGTTCCATTGACCAGTAACCTTGTTTGCAGTCTAACTTTGTGAAGTACTTAGCTGCAGATAACTGGGGAAGAATATCGTCAAGAGTTCTCATTGGATAATGAGGACGATATAGTGCTTTGTTGAGGTCTTTCGGATCTAGGCATATTCTGACCTTATCTGATCCTGGTTTGTTTACAACAACCATTGAATTGACCCATTTAGTAGGTGTATTGACCTTTGCAATAATACCGGCTTTGACCATTTTCTGTAGCTCAGTATCAACTTTTTCTTTAAGGGAAACAGGTACTCTTCGAGGTGGGTGCACAACTGGCTGGATTTTTGGATCAAGTTTCAATGAAACTTTGCCCAGAAGATGACCAATGCCTGTAAATAAATCAGGATAGTCAGCAAATACTGTTTCCTTCGACAAAGGTCTAGTCTTTTCATCTACTGACATGACTATCTTAATCAGACTGAACTCAAGACACGACTGGAGACCTAAGATTGAGCATCTGCTTTTGCGTACAACAAAGAAATCAACATTTTTTGTTGTGGCCTTATAAACACATTTCAGATTTATCTGGCCAATAACGTCAAGCTTAGCACCATTATATGCTGTAAGATTGCAAAACGCTCTTTTCAGTGGAAGCTTCAGACCTAAACTATAAAAATCTTCTTCAGTAAGAATATTACAAGAAGCACCAGTGTCTATTTTCATGGAAAGAGGACAACGTTTAGGGCCTACCTGAATCTCGGCATAAACCTGATTACCTGAATGCTTAACAGTGTCAATTTCAAAATCACTGCTGTGAACACTTTCATCACTGAACACTTCTGGTAATCCATCAGTATCTACACCATGCACTGAGAGTTTTTGTCTGCAGACTGCCTCAAAATGATTAAATTTTTTACAAAAGTTACAGCGTTTTCCTTTTGCGGGGCATATTTTCCTTATATGTAGTTGTCCACATTTTTGACAGTTCGAATGTTTCTTTGGTCTAGGATGCTGAAGATTTTGTGACATCTTTAGTTGTTTTCTACTTGCAGCTTGATGTGTTTGGTTATGTTGTTTTGTGCGGCTTTTGATATAGTCAACTGATGGTTTTGCTGATTTCATTGTCTGTAGCTGCTTTTGAGCATATTCGTAAGACTGACATATTCTTTCTGCTTTAACAAGTGTAAGTTGGTCTCCTTCCGTAATAAGTTTTTCTCTAATTTTCTCAGACTGGATTCCAAAAACAATTTGGTCCCTAATCATGTCGTCTCTGTATGTGTCTCCAAATGCACAATCAACAGCAAGTGTCTTCAAGCTTGTGATAAATTGTTCAATGGTATTGTCTCCTTGTTTTTCATTTTTAAATTTATAACGACTGAAAACTGGGTTTGATTTTGGTTGAACATGAAGTTGAAATTTATCCGAAATCAGTTTTGTTGATTTTTGTTCATCTTCTGTCAACTGCAATGTATTGTAGATCTCTCGTAGACGCTCTCCTACCCACAATAATAAATAAGTAACTTTGACTTCCTCTGATTTGTCTTTCAGGGCACCAGCAAAAATGAGCTCTACATGTTGTCTAAATTTCTTGAAAGCTTCTAGGAGGTTCTCGCTGGTCCAGTCCATCTTTGGAGTTGGAATTCCAGTTAAATCCATTGTGGAATTTAATATAAATATTAATTCCGTCTAACTGGTAACAGGAATGTATTTTAACCAAAAGAGTTACAAATAATTCCACAGTTATTAAATAAATCCTTTTTATTCTGACACCATGTCATATATTTGGGGGTTTTATAGTTATTCCACTAAAAGGAATGAACACAGCTGAGAGTATATCTTTTATTGCTGCCCAATCGTACTCTGCTGGGTAAATACACAATACATACTATATAAGCAACAGAATAATCATATGGTGATAACAGGGGTATACATATAAAATATTAAAGTACAACATTATACAACAATACTTAGACACAACATCCCTTTGGACAAAACCTTCCCACTGACTTATATTTATTTGACCTTGACCCCTGAATGACCTTCACCTTGAAGGTTCAATTGTCCAAAAACTTTAACATTGACCAAAACTTCTTTATTTTTAAGTGGATTTACTTCATACTTGGACACAACATCCTTTTGGACAAGATTTTCCCAGTGAACTATATTTATTTGGCCTTGACCCCTGAATGACCTTTACCTTGAAGATCCAATTGTCCAAAAACTTTAACATTAGCCATAACCTCCTTATTAGAAAGTCGATTAACTTCATACTTGGACACAGCACCCCTGTGGACAAGACCTTCCTTCTGATCTATATTTATTTGACCTTGACCCTTGAATGACTGGTCCACAGTCCAAAGTCAAAGCACCACTTGGGGGGCATTGTCATCTTACAGTGACAGTTCTTGTTTAAAGAGCTTTTCAGTAAGAGTTAATTTGACTGATGTTTATTGTTTAATGGTACATAATTTTTCATATGTCTATAGTTATTTCTTATTTTCAATTCTAAACATTTATACATTGTTTGCAATACTTATGAGCAAATTATCATAGCTAAGTTTGATGTAGTTACTGAACATGACCAGAAACCTAATATTTATTTCCCTGTTGACCTTTGTTTATGTTTTATCCTATAGATGATATAACCACCACAGCAGAAGGTCAAGACACCTACCACCTTGTTAAAGAGGCTGGAAGATACAAGTATATATTATAATACACATTGTGATTATAAAGTGAGACTTGAGCAAGTATCTCAGATGGTATATATACTTACCTGTCTGTATGTCTGACTGTATTCAGATCTGTGTGTTTCTAAGAACAATTTGAAATGATTAAGATTTCAGGTTTTATTAGAAATGCAAATGAGTAACTGTTAACCCAAGTAAAGGTGACAAACATTAATACTCAGTTACTCTAAAATATGCTTAAAAATGATAAAAACATGTCACACTGAAATTGTCAATTTGGTTGTATTACAAGACTGAAATTGTCAAATTGGCTGTATTATTTGTTGCTCATAAGTACTAATTAAATGAAGATCTGACATTTCCTTTCCTATTATCCCAGACTGTAAGTGTAGGTTTAAATATGCAGGATCATTGGGATCAACTTGCAACAATCCTTTGCAGTTTTACTCACAGTTTGACGAATGTTTGTTACGTAAACTGCTGTTCAAACAGTAAATAAGCTACTTTTGATGGTTATACGTTTGTGTAATTCAAGTTCTTGTATTAACTTTATTTACAGGGAATGTCATCGGACACAGGGAGTCTCTACCTCTGACATTGTGGGCAGGTTTGTTTTTCTGGCTGTCTGATATTGTACACTATTTTTATGCCTCTGGAGGGAGGGCTTATTGTTTTTGGTCTGTCTGTTTGTCACAAAACTTTAACAATTTTGAGGCCCCGCCGGGAGCATGTTGTCATTCAAATGTAGCACTTGTTTATTTCACAGATTATCTCGGCATGAATAAATTAAAAAAGAAAACTTGATCTAATCATAAATAAGCTAATTGTGAATAAGCTAGAACATGAAACAGCTTGTATTGGAAGGTAAATTATTGGCATGTAGAGGAGGTTGTTTTTTTAAACTGTTTTGGACATATCAAGGCTGCTTGTACAGATATAGGTCTAGTGGCCATTTCAGGTGACCATTATACTGGGTAAGTTGTATACACCCAACTGTGTACAAGTATACATGCCAGCTTCATGCACCTGATGTTTAAAAATCTTTGCAGTCTTGGTGGTAAAAATGAGACTTGCCGACTTCCCAGTGCTGTGGGATTCTAAAATTAAAATACAAAAATGAAGCCGCATCAGCAATATTATCTATCATTTCTAACTTAGGGCCATTCCAGTAAAACATATATCCCACTCTTGGAAGGAAAAAAAATGCTTTCAAGGATTTTGTGGAAGGGTTGTCTTAAAATATAGGGGGTCTTTTCTTGTCAAATGAACTTCTAAAGGGGGTTGATCAGTTTTGAATTTCCTTCCTAGGGTGGGATATATTTTTACTGGAATGTCCCCTACTTATATTTCATGATTACTTGAGACAATGATACTTATGTAATTTTTAGGATGTTATTGGTAACCAAATGTCATCACCAACGTGAAGAGGACACTGTTGACCCTAAACAGGCAGGTCAGATCAGTCAGGTAATGATAAGACATAAGTTAAAAGCATTAGCTGATAAGAAATTCAGTTAGTAGTCTCTTTAAGGTCAATTTCTAAGCAAATTTAACTTCTGTAGACCAATAATGTTAATTTCTATCCCAAGTTCAAAAGTCACAATTATGTTTACTCTTTAAGTATCACAGACACGATTCTTATAACAGTTCCCTTTAGACTTAGATTCTTAAAAGGTCTTTTTATCTGGAAGTTTTTTTTCCAGTGATAACTGCAGGTTATAGATACTTAGACTAAAATGTTTAAAATAACTAAAGTCAGAAAAGTATAATTATATATTTTTTTACACTTCTGAAGATCGCTTTCATTTATAATCATTTTTAAAATTAGATTGGATTTCTTAAAGTTTGTTTATGGGTACATATAGTTTTTCACACAATCGTCTTTACTTTCTTACAAATAGTTTGTTGAGCTTTGATCAGAACTGTAATTTTGCATTGCTTTTGAAATGCTCATGTTTATGAAGTATGCAAGCCAGCCTCTGTTAGCATGAACTTGATTATTATAAAGCTTTGTCTTTATTGTTGAAAAATGCTGTTTGGATTGATATATTTGTCGTTTTTAACACTGTATTTGTTTACTGTGTTCACATTACCATATGTTGCTTATCCAGCTGTCTGTAAGATTGTCCCTCTCACATTTCTGTGATTTTCCTTTTCAGATTTTTTTTTGTGATAAGCTTAAAAAGTATCTTAGGTGGTATGCAAACAGGTGACCTAATTGAATTTCAATTGTTAAGTCAGATATAAAGGTCAAGGTCACTCAGAACCTGTCACCATACTTTATTGCTGGAATACCACAAATTATTTTGCCTTGTTTTCTAGATTTCTTTTTATGCCCCCGAAGGAAGGCATATTGTTTTTGAACTGTCTGTCCGTCCGTCAGTCTGTCCGAAAACTTTAACATTGGCAATAACTTTCTTATTAGTAAGTGGATTTACTTCATACATGGACACAACACCCCTTTGGACAAGACCTTTACACTGACCTATAATTATTTGATCTTGACCCCTGATTGACCTTCACCTTGAAGATCCAATTGTTCAAAAACTTTAACATTGGCAGTAACTTCTTTATTAGTTAGTGGATTTACTTCATACTTGGACTTAACACCCCTTTGGACAAGGCCTTTTTACTAACCTATATTTGTTTGACCTTGACCCCAGAATGACCTTCATCTTGAAGATCCAATTGTCCAAAAACTTTAACTTCCTTATTAGTAAGTGGATTTGCTTCATACTTGGACTCAACACCCATTTGGACAAGACCTTCCCGCTGACCTGTAATTATTTGACCTTGACCCCTGAATGACTGGTTCTCAGATCAAAGGTCAAAGCACCACTTTCGGGGGCATTGTCATCTTACAGTGACAGCTCTTGTTATGATATCTGTTATACCTAAGGTTCAGGATCACTCAAAAGTTAGTTTTCAATTCTAAGGTCACATACGGCTTTTCAAGAGAATAGCCATCCTGTTGGCTGTTTTACTGTGTCTCGACATTTCAGATAGCATGTCAGACATACTTTGTTGTTGATATTCATTGATACCAGACACTCTATCTTTTATGCCTATGACAAGAGAGAGTTTATAGTTTAATATTTCACATTTAAATATTGGTTGGCAATATATGTGCCATTATATTAATTGTAGGAGGCAGGTTTAACCTGGAGTCCAGTTGTGAGTTTTTCACTGTTAACACATAAATATCCCTTATACTCGTATACAGGTTTAGTGCATACACAGACTGAATTTCTTAAATACATTTCTGTTCCTTCACAGGTGTAAAAGAGACGTATTAAAAACCTTGGATACATATGTAATCTGAAGTCAGATCCATGTTTTGAATTTGTGAATAGTGAAAAAAAAGGCATGCAAACACCTTTCCTTTTCCTAAAAGATATGCCATTTAAAGAAGTAAAAAATAGTAATCGTGAATTTGAAATGGATAATTTGATTAAGATATATTAGACAAATTGAAATAACTGCCCTATTTTTTGTAACATTATATAATGTTCATGTTTTTACATCTTAATTTTCAAGGTCAGAGAAAGGTACAAAATATGTTATTGTTGGGTATGTAATGTGAACTGGTAAACTTTTTAGTTGTAATAAAGAATTATACATATCTAAGGCAGATGGAAAGGGGATTTGGGTTATGTAATCATTAAAATTAACTTTTATTTCATTGTTCATTGATAACCAAGAAGTATTGAATGCTCCTGATTATGGTTGGGTTAGAAATTTATTCAGTGATATTCTGGTATATGATTACAGGGCAGTATCTCTGTTATTAAGAAGTAATTTGCCAAGAACCTTATTTTGATATAATAATTAAATCTTCAGCCAATTTGGGTCTAAATAACCCTAACAGTCATGTATTCATTGTTAAATAATACTTTTAATTTCACTATAAAGACCCCCATTAACAAAGAGGCACTTTGCCCCCCAAAAAAGAAAAAAAATAAGATACACATTTGGTCTGCAGGCATACCTAATAGTATGCTTCGGTAAGGCCAGTGGTATTGGGATGAGTGGTGTAGGGCCAAAATGACGCTTTTGTTTTGAAATGATACTAGTTTTTGATGTACTCATTTTATCAAGTTGGAGATTGGAAGCAGTAAAAGAGTTTTGGGTAAGTTTGCAAAGTCCCTAACTTTGCCTTGGGATTTTGAAAATTCTGTACATCAGTGTTCACAGTTGCTGTAGGGAATGCCTTTCACTAACTTACTTCTTTCAGGTCAAAATTAAGATCACAAAAAACACATGACATAGATTTTGCTCTGTTTGTTTGCCATTGATGGTCAGAGCAGTTTATAAATCACTGACCAGTTATTGTCAGATCCCTGTATTACTTTTTCTTATGATGTCATTGATTTGTGTGCAATAAAGTATTTTGTTCCGAAACTCTGTTAAAGAGAGTAATTTTACAAGATTTTATATAATCTTCTTCTGAAATATGATTTAGAATTTTGCACAATTTGGTACAGGGTAAATATTCTAAACAAAGAGTTTATATTTAACAACTTAGATAGCTGAACTTTGCATTGTAGCTTTTTTCCCTTTTAAAATGAACTTTTCCTCTGTTTTCTACCGTCTTCCTATATCAGAGGCATGTGCTTGTATTCATGGACAAACTAGATAACAATATGAAATTGCAGTGTTGACATTAAGTGTATAACATATATATATGTACAAGGCAATCCACTAAGTATGGACTGTTTTCGTTTTGTTTAGTGTTGTGCACTGCAGGTAGACAAACTTCGAATAGCCTCGCATTTCCCGCCACATCTTGATATAATAGTGGTAAATGTTTTACTGCTCAGTAGCAACTTGCTTTGTTCCTTTTCTGTCTCATAGACGTGTTATTTGATGTTGAAAGTTTACACGTTTGCAGTCGTAGCATGAATTTAAACAATGCTGGTTTGGTTTTCTTTGTAAAAAGGTCACAATAATTATGCTGTTAGATGTTTTAAAACAAGGTTAAAGTTGAAATCAAAGCTGACTGAATGTTTTAAACTTGTTTGACATGAAAACTCAGCAGCAAAGTTATTATTTTTACTTTATGGGTGGTTGCATATTTGCTCCCCTGTAACATGCCTAAAAGAGGTTATAACATGGTGCCATGGTTATGTAATTATCAGTGATAATTGAATACCATCATTCTTTTGCAATGATGCCAGAACAAGATATAAATGTAGATCATCTAAATGTACATTTCCAGTACTTACCTAGAATATCTCGGAATGCGGTCTGTCACACTGTGGCATCCATCTAGAATGATTATGCACCACCTCACTCGCCCCTTAGAAAAGAGGGGGTACAGGGTTTTGCAGATGTCTGTCGGTCTGTGACCACTTTGTTTCCTATCAATAACTTGATAACACCTAGGCACTATCACTTGAGATTAGATCGATAGGTTAAGCATGATGAGTACATGAACCCTATTGTTTTTGGGCCCACAGGGTCAAAGGTCAAGCTTACAGGGCCTTGCACTTAGAAAACAGGTTTTAATCAACAACTCAAGAATAACTGCATCCAGGACCTTGAAACTTTACATGATGGTTGGACATGATGCCTAGATGGACCCTGGTATTTTTAGGTCATCAGTGTCAAAAGTCAAGCTCACCGGGGCCAGTAGTTTCAGATCAATAATTCAAAAACAACTGCTGCAAGGACCTTCAATTTTTTCAGGATGTTAAGCATGATGAATAGATGAACCTTATTGTCAGAGGGTCAAAAGTCAAGCGCATAGGAGCTCCTGCTTAGAAAGCGGTTTTGGATCAATAATTCCAAAATGATTGCTTTCTGGACATAGATCCTATTGGTTTTGTGCTCAAATGTCAAGCTCACATGGACCTGTACTTCCTCAGTCATCTTCAGTCAATTACTCGGGGAATAAGAGAATCAAGGAATGTTACTACTGCTTGCAAAACTGATTAGAGTTTACACTGTTAGGTAAAGAATGAGACTTGTCGGTACATTGTCAAAAATCAGTTAAAGCGCCACCCAATGTGTTTCTTTCATACTCTGCCTTTAACCTGTCAGTAGTGTCATTCAAGTGTCATTCTGTGTACAAAATGGAAAAGCAGTGAGGACAAAAAATATTGAGTGAAGATTTCCGGTAGCAATGCAGCAACAATTACGACACAGCCACTTTGGCGCCACCCAGGCACATTTTTCTGGCTGCGGGTAGATTGCAAGATGCAGTTTTATTGACAAGTATACTTGAGAAAACTGCCTAGCTGTGATTGGATGATCAGAAAAGTGACAGTTTAAGCTACTGAAATAAACATCATAACTTCACTTTTTATTGCGTTCCGAATACGTTAAACTAATCAGTTTTGCAAGCGGTAGTAAACATAATTCAGGTTTATAACTGGATAACTCTGTATCCAGCTGTTTTAGGCTCATTATGCAGGTCAAAATTCTTGATAATTAGTCTTTAAGATTTCTGATGCACATAAGAGGGGTCAGTGTCAATCCTGACAGCTCCTGTTCATATTGTTTTGCTGAAAAATCAATTCATTATAACCATACTTCCTTTCTGAACTTTCTACACTCCTCAACCAGTGCTTGTAAATTGTCTAGCAATGATTTCCAAGTAATTTCATTCTGCACAGCTTCATCTAGTATATCAGAGGGTCACTGACACAATAAGTAATGACCATCTTGACTCTAGCTCTATAACTTGTAACTGCATGTTTCCTATGGTGTTTTAATTTAGGATCGGTTCTTTTAAAGAGATTGAGTTTGGGTATTATATAAAGCACAGACTAACATTTGTGTGGAAGACAGAACACAGGTCTGGTGTCAGAAGTCAGAAATCTAAATCAAAAGTCTTAGGAACTTGAAATAGTGCAACAAATATATAACACAAACACCTTGTTTCTAGTTTACAGGAGCAGTTCTTTAGCACCTCCTTCTGAAGCACCTATTGCTTATGTATTTGCACCAGAGACTAAGTTTGCTTTTAGTTTAGAGATTATGGTAATGCCCCCCTTTCAAGAAGAGGAGGTATATTGTTTTGTGATTGTTTGTCTGACATTAGGTCTTTAGGTAAGTTGGACAGTAGACAAGTTTGTTTTCGATCATTAACTGAGGACACATGGACACAGAGACTTGAAATTTAGAAGGTAGGTTGGGCATCATAAGTAAATGAACCCAACTGTTTGTCAGGCCATCAATATGAAAGGTCAGGTTCACAGGGCCCAGCACTTCCAAAACCTTTTCCCATCAATAACTCTAAAACAACTGCATCAAGGACCTTAAAACTTTACAGGATGATTAAGCATGATGGGAGGATGAATCCTATTGTTTTTGGATCCATAGGGTCAAAAGTCAAGCTCACAGAGACCTACACTTTAAGAATAAAAACTGAATGATTTTTTAATGATTTTGTGCTAACTATTTCTAATGTCAAGTTCATGGGGGCCTGCACTTCTCAAGAGGTCTTCAGTCAGTTACTTGAGGATGAGAGAATTCAGGAATTTAAAACATTGTTATCTTTTAGGCTCACAGTGTTAAGCTGACATTCTTGATTGATCTTTGGAGGGTGGGGTGGAGGGGACATCAGTGTCATTCTTACAGCTTGTTTGTATTAGATTCCAAGATTTGTTTTAGTTTCAGTGGAGCTAAGTTGAATTTTTATGTATTCATTGCTTAACTTTGTTGCCCTATAGCTTTTTATTTTCAACTTGAAAAATGTTTTAAGTGGTTACATGGTTTGCTAGTAATAAGAAACATCTTTTCCAGTTCATATCTCTTGTTTGATTCTGAATTATAGCTACGTTTAGTCAGACAGAAGAGTACAGATTTCACTGTAATGTTAACCCTTACCATGCTAAATATCTAAAATGAACTTGTCCATCTTTCAATTTGGAGAGTTCCTTTAACTGTTCATGGGGACGTGCAGGCTGATCTTGGTCTGCACTTGTCGCAAAGGCATTGTCAACTGATTTTAGCAGAGTAAGGGTTAATAAGAAAGATAAAAATTAAACGGTTGAACATAATCTCCTGATAAAATCTTACGACTGTCCATAACATGAAGATGTAATGCATTGGACAAAACCCTAATACTCACCAGATTTGAACTCCAGCCTGCATAGCTAATTAATCATGAAGAGCCAATGCTCTAGTCCACTGAGTCAAAATATTCGTTGCTCTGATGCATCTATCTATCTGTTTGAGTTTATTTATTGTCGGTACCAGTTGCCCATATGACCGACGCCTCCTGCAGAGATTAGTTATTTTATGTTGTGGGTGATAGTGCATGATACAGAAAGCATCCCATTCCAGAGACACCCCTGGTTCTTTTGCATGCTCAGTGTACAGCACTGATACATAGGACCTCAGTTTAACGTCTCACCTGAAAGACAGTTAATAGTGTTAGTGGAAAAGCGGGTGATTGATCTCGGGACCCCTTGGTTACCAGTCCAGCACGTTACCACTGGACCACTGATCAGCTTCTGCTCTGATGCAGTTGTCATAGATTGAATTTATACTAATCAAAGAAGGTGTCCAGGTGAAAATAACTAGTGTAACAGGCCAGTTTAAAGGCAATTTCAGTAACTAAGCAATATATTTACAGTATAAAAACCTGCTAATATGACCACATTGATTATTAGAAAATCATGTGGAAGCTGGCAATTACAAAGCAAATCAAAGTCTTTAATTTAGAGCAAGTGAGACCTATTGTTAAGACCTGTCCATTAATGAGACCACATCTTGATAGGTCATATTACAAGCATCTCTAACTACAAAGAATTACTAATTTGAACTGATCTGAAAACCTTTTAATCAGGTGATGTATATGTAGAAATAAGATCCTAAGAAATAAGAATTGAGAAGCAGACCTGTGTCAGATTTTTTGCTTTGATGTTTTATGCTTATTTGTTGTAAGTGTGGTTTCAAAAACATGAACCTTTGGTGTTCTGTTAATAAATTAGATAAATTAGAGTGCTTAAGTCTTCTAGCTAAGTTGTAATGACATTCATGTAATTCAGATTTAAAAAGATCTTTGTATTCTTTTTGGTATTTGTTATCTAAATAAGGTAACAACCAAATGTTGACCAAGGATTTTTATAAGAAGAGAAAACATTAAAACAAGCTAGATAGAGGAAATTATGTTACCTTCTTTACTGTAGCCGGATACCTCTGTGTGGCTGTTCTTTTCAAAGTAATTTGATCTGTTTGATAATCTGTTTTAGTATCAACCAGAATACAGCATCAATTCTAAAAGTTTATAAGATGTTATAAAGAAATAAGTTTGTGTTAGCTAATGCAAAGCCGAATTTCATTTTAAGAAATCTTTTCTTCACATAGTTTGTTTTTTTGTTGCATGATTGCTTGAAAGCATTTGGCTGCTTTAATGTCTTTAAAGGTTTGAGTGAAATAACAGACATGTTTTTTTTTTGTATAGTCTCTAATCATGTGCTTAACTGATGTGTTTTTGCTGAATTTTCTCATATTCTCTTTGGGCACAAAAACGTGCATGCATGATTAAACATTGACTGTTAATTTTCTTGGTTATCATTTATCTGTTCATATAATATTAAAGTATTTCTAATGCCATGTACTGTTTTTCTGTAGGGCCATGATTCGCACAGTCCATGGACAGGAGTGTCACAGTTCTTACCAACCACAAACAAGATCATACAGTTTGCTGAGGGGAAGGAACCAAAACCTGGAGATAAAATTGTCTATGTTGCTGGAGCTTTTGATCTCTTTCATATCCTTTGAAAACCTCTGGAAAAAAATGAATTATTAGCTAAAATGTCCAAACAAAATGCTGTTGATACAATGTTATAGAATGATAGTATTTGTGTATGTTATAGTTTTCATTGTAAGGGAATGATAGTACATGTGTGTATTATGACTATCAACTTCGGCTTGTTGCTATTTTTGTCTCAGAATACTTGAAAATCAGTAGAGATTTGATTTTTCAAAGTTTATTGATAGTGTCTAAAACCTTAGTGTAGAGTGCAGTTGAGAAATATTTATGAAATAGAAATGAACAAAAAAAAAGTGAAGAATTTGTATTCCTTGATGGTTGCATAAATGTTGGCCATCTTGATTTTCTGGAGAAGGCAGCAGCTCATGGTGACTTTCTTATTGCTGGTCTTCACACTGACTCAGTAAGTTAAATCATTGGGAATTAAAATTACTTACTTAATAATTACACTGCTGTACATTTTCTCTTCACTTTCCCTGACTTAAATGACATGAAGGAGCCATTTACATTGTGTAAAGAATATGAATTCCACATTTTGTAACAAACAAAAAATCTTATTTTAAGAGTAAGACTGGAATCTTGGATATCTTCAGAAGACAGGTTTAATTTCTGTTAGCAGGGATATTTGGACTTAAGTTGCATCTGGAGGGTCAATGCAAAATTATTATTTCACCCCCTTATATCATATATAGTTACAATATTTTGCTCTGAACTGCTTAATGGTTGAAATTTTATTACTAAGGAAGCAGGTAATACTGATTAATCCTAATAAAGTGTTAAGATATTTGAAAATTATTGCAAGGTCATGGGACAAAATTATGATTCCACCCTCTAATATGAAATAGGATTTGAGTAGTATTCAGAATTATAAGGTTTGGTGTAATTTGTAAATATTACATTTTTCTGTTGTAGAATACTTTTTATAGTACTGCTGAAGTAACTGTAACCTTGTATAAAGCTATTGTTGAATGATATACATTGTAATCAAAAGAACCTGTTCACTTTTGCTCAGCTTAAAGAGGCATACCCAAAAATCAGAAGTTTCATTGTTCTTTAAAATCATGTAAATTTGAATGATATTGAATTAATTATCAACCAATGTCAAGGTGCCAGTCAAAAATTCTATGTACAATAGGTATACTAAATGCATTAATAGAATAGTTGTACCATTTTTGGGTGGATAGTATTTTATTCCAAATGTACTCTTAAGGGAAAGAATAGAATATGCGAATGAGCCATTAAAATAAATATGAAGTATAATTGTTCATTCTAGGGTAATTCCATTTTTAACTGATTTGTTATAATACTCTTGGAAGACATTTATGTAGGTCTGTGTTATATTTACTTCCATTCTTGCAGGTTGTCAACAGATACAAGGGAGCTAATTACCCAATCATGAATCTTCATGAGAGAACACTTAGTATTCTTGCTTGTAAGGTAAGGTAATGTAACAAAACTGAAGAGTTTATTTATAGATATTTTGTCCCACACCCACAGTTAATTAAGTTTCAGTCATGTGCAAAGATTGTCACTCAAAATGGTAAGGAAAGTGAAAGAGAAATAAAAAGTGAGAAAGAAAGAGAGAAACAAAGTGAGACAGAATGAGAAAGAAAGGGAGAAAGAAAGAGAAAAAGAAAGAAAAGAAAGAGAAAAAGAAAGTGAGAAAGAAAGACATTTTAAAAAGATACCACTGAAGGAATAGGGCTATTCTAGTAAAACATATCCCATCGTAGGAAGGCCCTTGCAGAATGGATCAAACCCCTTATAGAAGTGTATTTGACAAAAAAACCCTCCTGTATAAAAAAAAAAGACCACCTCTGACAAAATTTATTTTGCCTTCCAGGGGTGGTATGTCTGTAAGATGCGCAGGATAAAAAATCTTTCTATTGTACTTCCTCCCCTTACCTTTTATGGTTTCGGTGGATGAATTCAACAAACTGAGATACTTCAGTATTTTTTTTTTTATTTTTTTTCTGTTAAAAGCGGTAAAGATACTTGTTCATAGTAAAAATTGTTACAAATTATGTACTGATTAAAATTTTAGTGGCGAAATTGGAAGGTTGTCCTAATGTAACTTGCGTAACTGTCATATTTTACAGACTGTCTTAAAATTTCAGTATGTGTCTGAGGTTGTTATTGGAGCACCATATTGTATTACCAAAGAACTAATGGAGCATTTCAAAGTGGATGTTGTGTGTCATGGACAGACACCAATCATGGACGATGTTGATGACAAAGACCCATATGCTGTAAGACTTCTCTCTTGTTTCAGTTTAAAGAAAAGCTTTAAAGTTATTTTAGTGCTCAGAATGACCTAGATGTTCTTAGGTAAAGATAAATGCTGGTTATATGGAGAATGTCAGAAATCTTGTAAACTAGAAGTAACAACAAGTTATTTCACTTTTAAAATGGATATAAATGAAAATACAAATTCTAACTCAGTTGTAAATTTAATTTTGACAAAGCTAGTCATAAAAGACTTTCACAATACTAAACACAGCTCAGAAGGAGTAAGTTTTTTTCTTCACAATTTATATTTAAAAGAAAGAAAATTTTAATGTTTGTTATTCTACAAGTAAACATTGTCGTAATTAATTTCCTTAAAAATTTCAGGGTCACTTTCACCACTTCTATAACTTGATTAACTTCTTTTGAAACCGGTTTAGTTAAGCTGGATATGTTTTCATTTCTGATCAGTTTTTTTTGTCATGTCCATTTTGAGGGGGTGAGTGTAAAAAGGTTGTAAGTGCCGTGAAGTAAAGAATAAATAGCATTTTATTCCATTCAATTAAAGTGTTAGTGAACGAAGACTCAAACTCAAGACCTTACCTGCATAGGTACCTAGCCACCAGGCCATTTAGCGATTTCATTTATAGTCCTACATCAGTACCTAACTGCTGCTTAATATTGTTTGTATTGAAATGTCTTGTTGATACCTGTACACTACTGTTGAGTTTATCTTCTGAAATAAAATAATGTGAGAAGTAACAGTCCTGCAGCTACTGTTGACTTTATCTTCTGAAATAAAATAATGTTAGAAGTAACAGTCCTGCAGCTACTGTTGACTTTATCTTCTGAAATAAAATAATGTGAGAAGTAACAGTCCTGCAGCTACTGTTGACTTTATCTTCTGAAATAAAATAATGTTAGAAGTAACAGTCCTGCAGTTACTGTTGACTTTATCTTTTAAAATAAAATAATGTTAGAAGTAACAGTCCTGCAGTTACTGTTGTCTTTATCTTCTGAAATAAAATAATGTGAGAAGTAACAGTCCTGCAGCTACTGTTGACTTTATCTTCTGAAATAAAATAATGTGAGAAGTAAGAGTCCTGCAGTTACTGTTGACTTTATCTTCTGAAATAAAATAATGTGAGAAGTAACAGTCCTGCAGCTACTGTTGACTTTATCTTCTGAAATAAAATAATGTGGGAAGTAACAGTCCTGCAGTTACTGTTGACTTTATCTTCTGAAATAAAATAATGTTAGAAGTAACAGTCCTGCAGCTACTGTTGACTTTATCTTTTGAAATAAAATAATGTTAGAAGTAACAGTCCTGCAGCTACTGTTGACTTTATCTTTTGAAATAAAATAATGTTAGAAGTAACAGTCCTGCAGTTACTGTTGACTTTATCTTCTGAAATAAAGTAATGTTAGAAGTAACAGTCCTGCAGCTACTGTTGACTTTATCTTTTGAAATAAAATAATGTTAGAAGTAACAGTCCTGCAGCTACTGTTGACTTTATCTTCTGAAATAAAATAATGCGAGAAGTAGCAGTCCTGCAGTTACTGTTGACTTTATCTTCTGAAATAAAATAATGTGAGAGGTAGCAGTCCTGCAGTTACTGTTGACTTTATCTTCTGAAATAAAATAATGTGAGAAGTAGCAGTCCTGCAGTTACTGTTGACTTTATCTTCTGAAATAAAATAATGTTAGAAGTAACAGTCCTGCAGTTACTGTTGACTTTATCTTCTGAAATAAAATAATGTGAGAAGTAGCAGTCCTGCAGCTACTGTTGACTTTATCTTCTGAAATAAAATAATGTTAGAAGTAACAGTCCTGCAGTTACTGTTGACTTTATCTTCTGAAATAAAATAATGTGAGAAGTAACAGTCCTGCAGTTACTGTTGACTTTATCTTTTGAAATAAAATAATGTTAGAAGTAACAGTCCTGCAGCTACTGTTGACTTTATCTTCTGAAATAAAATAATGTTAGAAGTAACAGTCCTGCAGTTACTGTTGACTTTATCTTCTGAAATAAAATAATGTTAGAAGTAACAGTCCTGCAGTTACTGTTGACTTTATCTTCTGAAATAAAATAATGTGAGAAGTAGCAGTCCTGCAGCTACTGTTGACTTTATCTTCTGAAATAAAATAATGTGAGAAGTAGCAGTCCTGCAGTTACTGTTGACTTTATCTTCTGAAATAAAATAATGTTAGAAGTAACAGTCCTGCAGTTACTGTTGACTTTATCTTCTGAAATAAAATAATGTGGGAAGTAACAGTCCTGCAGTTACTGTTGACTTTATCTTCTGAAATAAAATAATGTGGGAAGTAACAGTCCTGCAGTTACTGTTGACTTTATCTTCTGAAATAAAATAATGTGAGAAGTAGCAGTCCTGCAGTTACTGTTGACTTTATCTTCTGAAATAAAATAATGTGAGAAGTAGCAGTCCTGCAGTTACTGTTGACTTTATCTTCTGAAATAAAATAATGTGAGAAGTAACAGTCCTGCAGTTACCCTGCAGTTACTGTGACTTTGATGTAGTTGTGTATTTCAGTCAATAAAAAAAGAATTGATTTTTTGGTGGTAAAATTGTTTCTGAACTCAGACAAGCTATATCATTTGGTGGACAACTACAGGGAATCTTTAGCTTATTTTTTGCATATAATTTTGTTCATTTGATTAAGTACAAGGCTTTAAATGAACAATAATTTTTGACAATAATTATAATATATGGTTCCATTGTGTATTTCAGTACCCCAAGCAATGTGGTAAGTTTGTAATGGTGGACAGTCACAATGAGTTAACTACTAGTGACATTATTGAGAGGATCATAAAACATAGGTTAGTTTTCATGTGTTTATAAGCTACAAACAAAAGTTAGTTTTCATGTGTTTATAAGCTACAAACAAAAGTTAGTTTTCATGTGTTTATAAGCTACAAACAAAAGTTAGTTTTCATGTGTTTATAAGCTACAAACAAAAGTTAGTTTTCATGTGTTTATAAGCTACAAACAAAAGTTAGTTTTCATGTGTTTATAAGCTACAAACAAAGTTAGTTTTAATGTGTTGAAAACTTTGGTTTTGTTAATTGAAGGTTGATAATGTATAATAATTTTAGAGAAGTGATTGGTTAGTATTAGTTTATATATTTCTGTCAGTTTGAACACAGCTACAGAATTTGTCATGTTTCTTGAGCTGCTTGTTGAAAAGTTTGGTTTCTTCAAGGTTGATTATGTAAAGTAATTTCAGTGAAGTGATTGGAAGTATTAAAACAGCAATTTATTATTATGCATAAATATCCATCTGTTTTAGCTCTGATGAGTAAAATGCTTTTGGAACTTACTCATCAGAACTTACTAGAATAAATTATAAATTAAGTGTGAGTTCACATTCTTAGATTAGGTTAACTGAGTATTACTCCCTATAACAGTCAAAGTGTTATCTGGTTGGCAGTTACATAACCATGGTTCCTGGGATGGACCAGTACTAGACTGTTTTACCTATGAAAAACTGCCAACTTTCTCATATAATGGCTAATTGTTGGTAGCAGGGTTTGAACCCTTTCAGTCAATGAGAGGTTAAGTGATTGTAAGTAAGTGACTTTAACCACTTTACCCAGAGATGGTTCTCATAGTCAAAGATGGGTAAGATTCTAAAATGAATCAATAAGGGAACCAGGGTGTTCGGTAGACTCTGAAACTCAAGGGTCAATGACCCATCAGATAAAACTTTCAAGGGTCAAACTGAGATTCTCAAGGGTCAAACTGATATTTTCAAGGGTCAAAGCAATATTTACAAACCTCTTTAAATTCAGGTTAAAACAATGTTATAACACCCTAATTAATCTGTGGGGTTTTTATTACAGTTTTTGGGGAAGGGGGTCAGTGCCCGTTGGGTGGGCCAATTGTAACTTATCATTAAATGAACACCCTGGGAATATGAGTTGCCGTTAGTGCTTGAAGAATTTTAACATTAAATCCATTCAAAATAAACGAAAAACTTGCAACAAGTGAACTTCTGTTTTACAGGTTGGAATATGAGGCTAGGAATAAAGCAAAGGCTGCAAAGGAAAATAGGATATATGAAAGCCTACAAAAACAGAAAGAGAAAAATGGCGTGAATAGCTAACCTAATACAGTAATACAGATAGTATGTCTCTTCTTGTGATAGTGCACCACTATACTCTGTGGGTAATATTTTAATGCTTTATCTGGGGATATTTATTTATGCCTTTATCATTATTTTAAACTCGAAAGTGAACAAAGAATATAGCCACATGTGAAAAGCAGGTGGGCTGTATAAGGTAGGCCATATTGAATAATGCATCAAATGAAGGTGAATGACCATAGTGTAATATTTTGGAAGAATGAGGGTATACAAAAGTGTCTGGAATTAACACAAAGGTGGGAAAGCCTATATAGGCTTTGGTTTAATTTTTCTTATTTGCCAGTACCAGATAGAACTGTTATGATGGCCATTATCACCTGTATGCACAAATATTGCTGATTTTGCAGTTTGTGTTTTTGATGCCCTTGAAGGAGGGCATAAAGTTTTAAACCGTAAGTCTGTCAGCCCATTAGTACGTTATTCCAGTCGTAAACTTTAACTTTGCCCATAACTTCCTTATTTGTAAATGGATTTACTTCATACTTGAAAAAAAAAACCCCTTTGGACAAGACTTTCCCACTGATATATATTTATATGACATTGACCCCTGAATGACCTCGACCTCAAAAATTCAGCTGTCAGAAATACTGCCCATAACTCCCTTATTACTTCCTAAACAGATTTAGTTCATTTTTGAACACAGCAACCCTTGACCCATAAATGACCTTGACCTGGAGGTGAAATTGTCAAAAAAAAACCCTTGTCTTTTGAATAAACAGATTAAGTTTGTGTTTGCACACAACAGTCCTTAGGGAGAGATCTTCCAAATGACACTTTTTTTGACTTTGTCCAGTAAATGACTTTGTTTAAAATAACCACTTCCTTTGAAGGATCTACAGTTAATCTTCATCTAGTCCTCAACTCAAAAAGTCAAAGCACCACTTTGGGGGCACTGTCATCTTTCAGTGACAGTTCTTGTTTCTATGCTATGTTAGCATTACAGAATTTTAGGGACACAGATATTATATATTTATGTATAAGTCCACTGACCATTTATTTATTCAGGTAGCTAATTTAGGATAACTACAAGTTGAATGAAATTGACATAGATTAGATTGTTGGTATATACTGAAGTGTATATAAGTATATATTGGAACAAAGAATATACTGACCGAAGTGTATCTTTTTATGTCGTATCTTAGTATGTGTTGGAACGAAATATATACTTAAGTGTATCTTAGTATGCGTTAGAACAAAGTGTACACTTAAGTATATACTTTGTTCCAACACATACTAAAATAAGGAAGTGTACACTAAAGTGTATCTTAGTTTGTGTTGGAACAAAGTATATACTTAAGTGTATCTTAGTATTTCCTGGAATGAAATGTATATTTAGAGTTAGGTATATTTTATCTTTCTGTTTTTGTTAAGATTTTGTTAGTTTATATCATTTTATATCTTTTTTTTTAGTGATTGGAACAAAAATTAAGTCATTAACACTTAGAATATTTGGTTGTTTGGGTAAATATTAAGATTTTTGGGTTACAATTGTTTTAAACACTTTTATATTATGTACTGTATAGTGATATGGTTTCATTTTTAATCCCATCAAAAAATGGATTGTTATGAGCTCAAAGTAATTATATCTATTTTTGGTTGTTACCATTTACATTATAACCTTAATCTAATCTTATGCAATTTATGTGAACATTGTAAAATTCTTCATTATGTTCCACTGCCAGGAAAAATGTCATGAATTCAATAATAAAATCAAATTTTAACATTGAATACAAGGAAACTATCCTTGTCTCGTTTTTGTATGGCTAGTTATAATTAAACGGCTAAATTTGTGACATCACAACATAATGTAATTGACCATACACAAGTAGGAAAAAGTGCATAATCATTAATAAACATATGATGAAACAAATGAATTACCTTCTTACTGTTTGGTAGATGGGAGATAAGTTTTAAGTGGAGTGGCAGATGTTTTCAGTGTTTTGTCTTAAGAAAGTTTTTATGTTTACTTTTCAAAAACTGAATTCTAAAGGCAGCTACATGTTTATGCATAGTGTAACAACCAGGCATCATGAATTCAGAAAATAGACTCAAATCCAATTCCATTGGCTAAAATAATAGCAAATAATCATTTAAAGTTTAATTCTTACTGGTCTGTTGGCCCCTATGGTCTGGCAAACGTTGCAGGCACACTCAGGATTTTACATAACAGAGCCCATATGCCCGTGGGGTATTTTTTAGACTGAAATAGTAGTATTTCCCATCTCAGACCTTTATTCAGTGTAACATGATGGATGAAATATCCATCAGGTTTATGATAACTTTTACAGACAAAATTACTGTGTATTTTTGTTGAGATTGTAACCAATTGTTTATGTTCACAGAATATTACTTTTATGTTTAATTTCATTAATCTTATGTTTCTTTAATTTAATGTTTTCTTGTCTTATCTCCTATGCATATACTTATTGTGATCTGTGTTAATTTTATCCATCTGTAGAAACCCATTTTGTTAATTTGATGTAAATTAAAGGATAGATCCTCTCTGATCCAAATCTCAATGTCTTGTTTATCTTGTGTTCCCACCACATAGTGTGGGGGCATGTAGATTTGCCCAAGTCCATCCGTATGTGCATTCTGTTTCTTGTGTGTGCAACTCCTCCTACAGTCATTGATGGATTGGAACCAAACTCACACACGTAATAGACTATGATGGGTACAAAAAGTAAAGAAATTGTTTTCTCAGATCAGTTTTCACTGGATTATTGCCCTTTGTTGTTTTTTTTGTACATGCCATCTTGTGTGGGCAATTTCTCCTACACTTATGGGTGTTTTGAAACAAAACACATACATAATAGACCACGATGCATAGTTGTGCAAGAAGTAAAGATTTTTTTTTCTCAGATCAGTTTTCACTGGATTATTGCCCAATGTTGGTTTTTCATACATGCCATGTATACTAAATCTTGTTTGTGCAACTCCTCCTACACTAAGGTTTAAATGTTAGCATACTTATTAGCTCCATTAATGGGCATTGGTTAACCTTTATGTTAAGGTCCATTTCTCAGATGCTATCAAAGCTATTTACTTCAAATTAAGAATACATGTTCACTATTAAAATGCAACACCGTTTCTCAGGGGCAGATAACCCTTTAATCTATTTTTGCAAAGTTATGCCCCTTTTTCAACTTAGATTTTCTTGGTTAACCTTTTCGTTAATGTCCATGTCTCAAAAAGTGTTGAAGATATTCCCTCCAAACTTTGATCACCAGCAAGTCCCCTAAAAAGATTGTTGGTACCATGTCCCTGGGGTCAAAATTAGCATCATTCTAGGGGTCACTTGATTTTGTTAATACTTATATACAGGAAAAATCTTCTTAAGCCTTGAAATTAACTATTTACTTATATGGGATGGGTAAGAGTATACCCCCTCCTAACCTCCACACCCACCCCCTACCCTAGAAGTAAACTATTTCTTTTACATGGGATTGGTAGGTACTACAGGGATTTATCGGTGACCTACAAGACTTGAAATCCTAGATGGGGGCATGTTCTCTTCTTCTCCACTAACACTAAATGTTATTTAATAAAGGCCCCCTTGTTCTGGTGGTGTATGTGGAGAATAACCCCCCATCCGTCCCCACACACATCGAAGTGCCTCTGAAACTATTGTGCGCTGAGTAACTTGGTTTTTCAAAGGACATTGGTCATATGGACCACACGTAAATATAATATACACAGATACACGAGTTATGCAGACAGGCAGCTGTTTACCTAGCTATGGTCCCTAGGAAGTATCACTGCAAAATCTTATCCTTTTTAGGTCACCTGTCACGCAGTGACATGGTGAGCTATTGTGATCCCCCTCCATCCGTCATCCGTCGTCGTGCGACGTCAACAATTTAATTCAAACAACATTTCCTCTGAAACCACTGGGCCAAATTCAATGAAACTTGCATGGGATGTTCCTTGCATAAAACTCTTCCAAAGTGGTTCAAAGAATTCAATACCATGCAGAACTTTGGTTGCCATGGCAAAAAAAGAAAAAACTTTAAAAATCTTCTTCTCAAAAACCACAAGGCCTGGAGCTTAGATATTTGGTATGAGGCATCATCTAGTAGACCTCTACCAAGATTGTTCAAATTATGACCCTGGGGTCAGAACTGGCCCTGATTTTACATAGAGTTACATAGGGAAAACTTCAATGATCTTCTTGTCAGAAACCACAACACATGGAGCTTAGATATTTGGTATGCAGACCTCAACTAAGATTGTTCAAATCATGGCCCTTGGGTCAAAACTGGCCCCACCTCAGGGGTCACGTTTTACACAGAGTTATATAGGAAAAAACTTTAAAAATCTTCTCTTCAGAAACCGCAAGGCATGGAGCTTAGATATTTGGTGTTGAGCATTGTCTAGTAGACTCCTACCAATTGTTCAAATCATGGCCCCTTGGTCAAAACTGGCTCTGCCCAAGGGGGTCACATGTTTTACAAAGAGTTATATAGTAAATTCTTTAACAATCTTCTTGTCAGAAACTGCAAGGCCTGGAGCTTAGATATTTGGTATGAGGCATCATCTAGTGGACCTCTACAAAGATTGTTCAAATTATGACCCTGGGGTCAGAACTGACCCCGCCCAGGGCTTACTTGATTTACATAGAGTTATATAGGGAAATCTTTAAAAATCTTCTTGTAAGAAACTACAAGGCATGGAGCTTAGATATTTGGTGTTGAGCATTGTCTAGTAGACCTCTACCAAGATTGTTCAAATCATAGCCCCTGGGTCAAAACTGGCCCCACCCAAGGGGTCATATGTTTTACATAGAGTTATATAGCAGAAAACTTTAAAAATCTTCTTGTCACAAACTGCAAGGCCCGGAGCTTAGATATTTGATAGTATGCACTGTGACCACAGTGGAGTCACACCCCCACAACCCCAACAAAATTTTTTTTTCTCTTTTTTAGCTCACCTGTCACATAGTGACAAGGTGAGCTTTTGTGATCGCAATTTGTCTGGCGTCCGTCTGTCCGTAAATTTTTACTTTAAATGACATCTTCTCATATACCGCTAAGCCAATTTCATCCAAACTTCCCATGAATGTTTCTTGGGTGGTCCCCTTTGAAAATTTTTCAAAGAATTGAATTCCATGCAGAACTCTGGTTGCTATGGCAACTTAAAGGAAAAACTTTGAAAATCTTGTTGTCTGAAACCACAAGGCCTAGAGGTTAGATATTTGGCATTTAGCATTCTCTAATGGAACTCTACAAAAATTTGTTCAAATTATTTCCCTGGGGTCAAAATTGGCCCCGTCCCAGGGGTCACTTCATTTTACATAGACTTATATAGGAAATTTTTAAAAATCTTCTTCTCAGAAACCACAGTGCCTACAGCTGTGATATTTGGTATGTAGCATTGTCTAGTGGATGTCTACCAAGTTTGTTCAAATTATGTCCCCTGGGTCAAAATTGGCCACGCCCCAGGGTTCTCTTGGTTTACATATAGTTATATAGGAAAAACATGAAAAATCATTTTTCTCGAAAACTAATAGGACTAGACCTTAGATAATTGGTGTGGAGTATTGTGTAGATAACCTTTACCAGTATTGTTTATATGTTGGCCCTGGGGTCAAAATTGGCCCTGCCCCGAGGGCCCTTAATATGTAAAAAAGGCAATCTTTAAAAATCTTCTTACTGGAAACCTCAATGCCTACAGATTAGATTTTTGGTATGTAGCATTGTCTAGTGGATGTCTACCAAGTTTGTTCAAATTATGTCCCCTGGGTCAAAATTGGCCATGCCCAAGTGTTCTCTTGGTTTACATATAGTTACATAGGAAAAACATGAAAAATCATTTTTCTTGAAAACTAATAGGACTAGACCTTAGATATTTCGTGTTGAGTATTGTGTAAAGAACCTTTACCAGTATTGTTTATATCTTGGCCCTGGGGTCAAAATTGGCCCCGTCCCGGGGGCCCTTAATATGTAAAAAAGGCATTCTTTAAAAATCTTCTTACTGGAAACCTCAGTGCCTACAGCTTTGATATTTGGTTGTAGTAATGTCTAGTGATTGTCTACCAAGTTTGTTCAAATTATGTCCCCTGGGTCAAAATTGGCCACGCCCCAGGGTTCTCTTGGTTTACATATAGTTATATAGGAAAAACATTAAAAGTCATTTTTCTCCAAAACTAATAGGACTAGACCTTAGATATTTTGTGGAGTATTGTGTAGATAACCTTTTCCAGTATTGTTTATATGTTGGCCCTGGGGTCAAAATTGGCCCCGCCCCGGGGGCCCTTAATATGTAAAAAAGGCAATCTTTAAAAATCTTCTTACTGGAAATCTCAATGCCTACAGCTTAGATATTTGGTATGTAGTATTGTCTAGTGGATGTTTACCATGTTTGTTCAAATTATGTCCCCTGGGTCAAAATTGGCCACGCCCCAGTGTTCTCTTGTTTTACATTGATTTATATAGGAAAAACATGAAACATAATTTTTCTCCAAAACAAATAGGTGTAGACCTTAGATATTTGGTGTTGAGTATTGTGTAAAGAACCTTTACCAATATTGTTTAAATGTTGGCCCTTGGGTCAAAATTTGCCCCGCCCTGGGGGCCCTTAATATGTTCAAAAGGAAATCTTTAAAAATCTTCTTGTCTGAAACCACAAGGCCTTGAATTTTAAAATTTGGCATGAAGCAAGCTTTATCAAGCTTTTTCAAATTATTGGATTAGGTTAAAGGTCACGGAGGCTAAAAATAGATTTATCTACTGTACCTCATAAAGCCTTCGGTTATAGACCAATATCTTTGATATTCAGTATATAGGTTCCTTGCATGGACCTCTACCCATGGGTAGGGTTTGAGGTCACTGGGTCAAGGTCAAGGTCACCATAGCTTACAATAGATATTTCTACTTTCTGTCATAGAGCCTTTATTTATTGACTGATATTTTACATATTTGGTTTGTAGGCACTTATATATTTTCAATTAAAAAATGAAATACTGCTTAACAGCAAACCTACAGCCAAAGTACTCAGGTGAGCGATCCAGGGCCATCATGGCCCTCTTGTTTTAAGTTTTTCGCTATGGCAATAAAATTTGGCCCATTTGTAGTTTTTCAAGATGATTTCAAAAATATTATTCCTTGACCTATATTTTTGACATACTGACCTACTTTTTTGTTTTTTAGCTACAGCAATGAAATTTGGACCAGTTTTTCATTTTGATTTCAAAAATGTCATCACATGACCTATATTTTTGACCTACTGACCTACTTTTTGTTTTTGGAGCTTTGGCAATGAAATTTGGACCATGTGTACAGTTTTTTGTTCTGATTTCAAAAACATCATAGCATGAACTATATTCTTGAGCTACTGACCTACTTTTTTGTTTTAAAGCTACGGCAATGAAATTTGGACTGTGTGTACAGCTTTTCGTTCCGATTTCAAAAATGTCATCTCATGACCTATATTTTGACCTACTGACCTACTTTTTGTTTTTGCATTGGTCCATTTCTGTGATATGCATCATTACATTCATTACAATTTCTTTCATCTTTGAACCCAGGTGAGCGCTTTAGGGCCATTGGCCCTCTTGTTAAGCAATGCAAGCTTTCCAACACTGAGGATTATAATGAGAATGAACCCACTGGTCCTTGATAGTGACAATGGAACAAAGATGTGACATTGCCTTAAAAAAAATATCAGTTTTTTTCTTCAGCATGTCTCTTCAAGAATCAAGTTGTTTTGTATAGAGTTACCTCTTTCTCAAACAGTCAAATTCAAAGAAAATAAAGTCAACACACACACACATTACTTTTCTTTATTTCTCAGGCTTTTATGTCGAAAACATTATACAATGGGAGACCAACACAAGAAGCTGCAGAAAAGCCCCTTTGTTCACTGAATCTAAAATTTATTCAGAGTAAGACAGAAAAAGTCTTTACATCAACCCCTTTTAATATTTTTACTTTTTAACAACTGTCTTTTTGTAATGAAAAAGAGTGAAAGGAAGTTTTCTGCATTACAAAAAGTGATAAATTGCAACATATTTAAAAGCTTTGTAAAAAAAGTTTTAATTTTCAGTAGCTGATAACCTATCTGCTTCATGTCTGAGAGCATTTATTGTGTCTATTATTATCAAAATAAAAGTTTCCACCGTTCTAAAACTTTTTGTGTGTTAAATTTTTTCCGAGATCCAAATAGCTCCTTTACAGCCCACTTTGATAACTTGTGACATGATGTTGTAAAACGGTGCCTGAAACAAACAGGAGAATACTCAGAAAAATTCCATATGAAAAACAAAAACTATCTTTACAACATCGAATAATAAATTATTCCGAAATCATTTTACACTTATTCCAGAAAATTGTGGATTTTATTACATCTACATTAAAGCTGCTTATTCACGTTATCTGAGACAAACCTATATTTCTGGGATCCTGACCAAAAATGACATATGGAGAGTAAGTGTGACAGAAAATACCTCTGAGGTATGGTTGGCATCAAATTCTTGTTCTATGTGAGGAGTAAGTTTTAAAAGTATGCTGTTTTTCAAGACGTTACTCACACTAACTAATTATGGACTATTCTGAGTCATGTACTCTGAATTACTGATTTCTATGACACTTCACTTCATATTAACTTAATGAGGGTAATGCAATAGTCACTTTGAACAGCTATTTAGGAAATTGAAATTTTGACCCAAAATCTGTGAACAAGCAGCTTTAAATATATCATTACTCTGATAACTAGTGAATTTACTCACATCTACAATGAACAAACCTAATTCTGGTATCTGTAATTTTACTTAAACTGTCATTTAAACAGAAATGGATAACAAACTTGACTGAGGCTAACTTTATTTAACAACTGATCAAAAGTTGGAACATGCTCCTTGTAACAGTTGAACAATATTGTTTAAGTTAAGTAACATGAATCTGTACCATGTAAACACTGATTACCTTTTCAGCATCGTGTTCTAACCCTGTATCATGGTGGTGTAGTTCATCGTCACGGAATTCCTTCAAGGTCTGAAATGTTAAAGATCTTCACATCTTAAATCAGTGATTTCTATTACAACAGTAGAAAATGAAACAGTAGATGTGTGTGCAACAGGACAGGTATTTTACTAAAGACTTATGACGTGCCTAGCTTACTAACATCTTCATACTTGATTCAGGCACTTAACTGATACTTGTTTATTCCACATATAGCCATAGAAATTTATCATTGCTCTCATGAAAACTAAAAGATATAATTCTGATTTTGAGAAAAAAAAGCTTCAATTTGCAAGGAAAAATTATTTCTTTGAAGAATTCTTTTTCTTAAAACTTGAAAAAGAAATCTCTATGAATTAATGTCCACTGTTTTCTTGATAAGCCTCTAAATTTTCAAAGTAACCTATCATTAACTTCTACAATAATTCAACTTAAAGTTCATAAAGTTTCTCTAAAACATCACACAGTTCCATTACAAACATGAAAGATTCCATGGAGAAACATCATAAATTCAACCATCACTTCAAACACACCATATGAAATGATTCATTTGAAAAAGCTTCAGTTTAAATCAAACTCTTCCTATAATTATGCTTCACATTATCCCTGAGCTATCTCTTTATTTTCGACAACAGACACTGATTATAGTAAACAAGCAATTCTTAAATCATGCTGCACATTTTACCTTAAGTAGTTCTTTGTGCTTCTCTGGATCGTCCTCTATTAACTCTCGTATTTGACTGAAACATTAGACAGATAAAAGCATTTAATGTTTCATTTTAAAAGCATGTTACAATAATGAGTCGAGGCTTTTTAAATTTGAACCCAGGACTAAAATAACTGCTTTTTTTTCCTGGGTGGCAGGATCAAATTGGGTCATCTGATTCAAAACTATTTGATCTACCGTAAAACTATATTCTTTTAACATCATTACAGAGTAACAAAAGAATCTGGTTCCAAACAGACAGATTATAAGTATCTTTCATTTGTTTAATGATCAAATCTGACCACCTTTATAACATAAATATTTTCAGTTTGCAGTCTTTCAAAAGAACTGCATCCTATCTTAAAAAAACACTTCCAACAACTATAGGGTGACTAGAAAGTACGTCAGATATATTATGTGACACATCTTACATGGCGGACGTAAGATCATGTTATATTCCACAGGTAAAAACACCAAATAGTCTGATCCTGTATACAGAAAAAAGTCTATGTTGGCTTTCTAGAATTCCTCTGGTTCCTTCAATTGCAGTGTCGCATGGGCAATGTCACTAATTCGAAAAGTATTTCAACTGAGAAGTCAAAATGTCTGCATACTTGAATATCAGTGCTGTGGCCTGTCCGACTTAAATACCTGTCGCCACAGAAACAATTTTTTGTTCTCACTGACCTTACTATTTCTATCTCAGTCAGTAACTTGATATTTGTCATACATAACCATTTTCAGATCAATGGACAGCAGGTTATTAAAAGGCAGCAAAATAGGACAAAAATCCAAACTATATTAAGATGTTATTAATCATGTGTTTTCGTGTAGGGCCGGATATCTGACCTGTATCGCATGAGTCAAAGAAAGTGTATAAGTCCAAATAACAGGGCCAATCAACTGATTAATGACTATTCTTTAATTACATGTAACCTCTTTTAATTTGTAAATTAATCCTTAACCTGCTGGAACCAAAAGTGATTAGCCTTTGCCACCAGTATAGAGCCAGGCCAGCCTGCACATCCGTGCAGTCTGACCAGGCTCTATACTGTTGGTAGCTCCATTTTTGTATTTTGATATTGAAATCCCTTAAACTTTGAATGGACTGTTCCAAATTCAAAGCTGGGCAAATCCATTACAAAATTTCAGCATGTTCAGGGTTAAACAAGACCAGTATAAAATTACTCAGTTTATAACAAATATAACTAACAATGTGTCATTTTTTAGACACAGATTTTTTTTTCAAGATGGCAACAAAAAAGTGTATCTTATTACATCTTGTATTGACATTGTTAGGCTACCAAATGAAATCGCTCCATTTCTGTACTGAATCTGTGTTGCTGTATTGGCTCTGTTCTCGTACTGGCTAGGATATTGTCTCTCCAAGTCAGAAATATGTAGGACATAAATAAAATATAAGATCCAGCATAAAAAACTGATGAATAAATTAGCCTATTTTTTCAAAAGCCTGGGTTCTGTTCCCATTCTTTATGTTTTTTTCTGTTTTTCCTATGTTAAAAAAACCCCCAAAAAACAGATCCAGAAGTTTCAACTTTCTTTAAAGTTCTATTTGATTAGAAAGTAGAACCTAGAACAAATGCTTTTGTCTGGTATGAGTGTCTTATTTCTGAGGAACTGCAGCAAAACACCATTTCTAATATTGTTTTCTCTCTACTGGTTTATTAGGGCATCCTGTAAGCCAAAGATACAATACTGATTGGTTTTTTTATAGTATTTTCTATTGCTAGGTAACCTTTTGTTTATTGCCGATAGGCAAGTAAGATAACAGCAGACAAATAAATCATGCACCAGATTATTACTCTCTGATATACTGTAAGTTCTGTAACATAGCCTGGCAAACAATTTGATGCATTTAAAGTGATAGTTTTCATAGTGAGATGTGTTCACATTAATGTGCTATAGGGTTCTCTGTAAAACGAATGAAGCAAACCTGTGCACTTTCTTGCCTAAGTACAGTACAACTAATGGTACAGACTTAGTAATGATACAGAGAATAAGGTTCTGAAAATGAATAAAGTGTAAAACATGATGTGAATAAAAGCAAAGACACATTCAGGGGTGGACCAGTGGTAAGGCACAGGGGGCAGAGTTTGATGCCCCTCTTCCAACTAATACCACTGTCTTTCAGATGAGATGTTTAACTGATGACTCATATATCAGCCCTATTCACTATCTAAACCCAGCCCTTGTCACTGAAGTGACGAATACCCCTACACTTCACTTGGTCACAGGACTCTAGGCTTTGTAAGTAATAGGGGTCATTGTAAAATTCTTACATGGCAGTGGAGTGAAAACATTTCCAGCTGAAATGAAAATAAAACAGAAAACTGCTTCTGTTGCTATTTCATTTGAATGTATGATGTCATAGGAAGTTATAAAATACCAAGATGGCAAATAACCAGAAAGGTTAGAAATTAAAATCCTTCCATGCCTGGTGAATGAATTATGGCCCTGACAAGGTCTATCATCAACATTACTGACCTTTGACCAATCACTGTGACCTTGACCTTTCAGGGGTCTTGAATCCGACACATCCTCTCATCATGCCAAAATATTTAAAAAACAAGAGGGCCATGATGGCCCTGTATCGCTCACCTGAGTATGACTGCTTTTAACAAAGTTAATTGACCCCAGATGACCCAAAATCAAACTTGACCTAGAAATTACTGAAACAATCTCTTTGAAAAATTTCAAGGTTATTTGTACTGAAAATTTTACCTCTAGAGTGTTAACAAGGTTTTTCCATATTTGGGCTCTATGACCTAGTTTTTTAACCTAGATGTCCTATATTCAAACTTGAGCTAGAAATTATTGAAACAATCTCTCTGACAAATTTCCAGAATATTTGGACTGAAAAAGTAGCCTCTAGAGTGTTAACAAGGTTTTTCGATATTTAGGCTCTGTGACCTAGTTTTTGACCCTAATAACCCATATCCAAACTTGAGCTACAAATCATCAAAACAACCTTTCTGACAAATTTCAAGATTATTTGGGCTGAAAATGTAGCCTCTAAAGTGTTAACAAGGTTTTTCCATATTTGGGCTCTGTGACCTAGTTTTTGACCCAAGATGACCCATACTCCAACTTGAGCTAGAAATCATCAAAAAAACCTGTCTGACAAATTTCCAGGATATTTGAACTGAAAATGTAACCACTGGAGTGTTAAAAAGGTTTTTACATATTTGGGCTCTGTGACCTAGTTTTTGAACCCAGATGACCCATATCCAAATTTGAGCTAGAAATCATTGAAACAACCTTTCTGACAAATTTCAAGGATATTTGGACTGAAAAAGTAGCCTCTAGAGTGTTAACAAAGTCTTTCTATATTCGGGCTCTGTGACCTAGTTTTTGACCCCAGAAAACATATATTCAAAAGTGACCTAGAAATCATCGATAGAACCTTTCTGACAAATTTCCAGGTTATTTGGACTGAAAATGTTACCTTTAGAATGTTTACAAGGTTTTTCTATTTTGGACTCTGTGACCTAGTTTGAGAACCCAGATGACCCATATTCGAACTTGATCTAGAAAACCTCAAGGCAACCTTTCTGACAAATTTCCAGGTTATTTGGGCTGAAAATGTAACCTCTAGAGTGTTAAAAAGATTTGTATATTTTTGGGCTCTGTGACCTAGTTTTTGAACCCAGATGACCCATATTTAAACTTCTGCTAGAAATCTTAGAAGCAACCTTTCTGGCAAATTTCCAGATTATTTGGGCTGAAAATGTAACCTCTAGAGTGTTAACAAGATTTTTCTATTTTTGGGCTCTGTGACCTAGTTTTTGAACCCAGATGACCCATATTCAAACTTGAGCCAAAAATCATAGAAGCAACCTTCCTAACAAATTTCCAGTTTATTTGGTCTAAAAATGTTACCTCTAGAGTGTTAACAACGTTTTTCAATATTTGGGCTCTGTGACCTAGTTTTTGACCCCAGATGACCCATATTTAATCTTGACCTAGAAATCTTAGAAGCAACCTTTCTGACAAATTTCCAGATTATTTGGGCTGAAAATGTAACCTCTAGAGTGTTAACAAGATTTTTCTATTTTTGGGCTCTATGACCTAGTTTTTGAACCCAGATGACCCATATTTGAACTTAAGCTAGAAATCATCGACTGAACCTTTCCAACAAATTTCCAGGATATTTTGACTGAAAAAGTAGCCTCTAGAGTGTTAACAAGGTTTTTCTATATTTGGGCTCTGTGACCTAGTTTTCCAACCCTGATAACCCATGTTCGAACTCGTCCGAGATATTAATGAGACAAACATCCTGACCAAGTGTCATGACAATTGAGGCAAAAATGTGACCACTAGAGTGTTAACAAACTAATTGTGGACGGACGGACGACGGACAAAAGGTGATCAGAAAAGCTCACCCTGCCACTACGTGTAAGGTGAGCTAAAAAGCAAGAAATCGGTAGAACCGATTGATGCTCCCCGAATAAATGCCAATTCCAAAAGGGCTATTGTTTAATATGTATTTTTTTTAAAGTATGGAAAATAACAATGGGCAATAACTCCTAAATTATACTGAATAGAGTTACGGTTCTTGCACGCTGCACTTCTCCTCATAGAGATCTATCTACCAATAAAGTTTCATGTTAATATCTCTTATACTTTGTGAGATATGCCCCGGCCAAAAAATAAGTATGAGAAATTTCAAAAGGCGATAACTCAAAAATAAATAAAGCAAGAGTTATGGTTCTTGTGCACTGCACTGCTCCTGAGATCTAACTACCTATGAAGTTTGTTCTTGATATCTCTCATAATTTTTGTGTTATGCTCCGGACAAAATTATGACGGACGGACGGACGGACAATGCGGCAACTATATGCTCGCCCTTCGGGAAGCATAAAAATCCATGTAAGAAGTTATGGCCTATACAAAGTCTATCATCAAAACTTTTTCCTTTGACAGTTCACTGTGACCTTGACCTTTAAGCTAGGGACCCGGGTGTTGCATACAACAAACCGCCACATCTAGGTGAAGAAATATGCCAGGGTATTTCAAATCTTTTCATGTATTACTATTTAGAGGTTATGACCTGGACAAGATCTATGATCAGCATTTATTACCTTCGACAAATGACTAGGACTTTGAATTTTGAGCTATGGACCTGGGTCTTACACACAAAACACCATCTTATCAAGGTAAACAAATCTGGCAAGGTATTTTAAAATCATAAATTATGGGACAGACAGAGGGACATCAAGGTGAATCCAATATAGCACCCTTACACTGTGTGTGTGGGTATAATAAGGCAACTGATACAGATGATAAATGAAGTTAGATAGATAAATAGAAAGGCACATACTCATTATAATGTTGTCCAATCACTGACTCCACGGCCACTGTGCATGCCATGGCCCCTTCCTTTCCCAGCAATGCTGTTCCAGCCCCTGTATCAGAAATAGTCAATATCAAACAAACAGCAACAGACCTAAATTTGTAGCCTGATTGCACAAGAAATATTTCAATCCCTAAAGAATTTGACATAAACAACAATATTACATTAGATTATCAAAGGAGAGTAAAGCATTAAATCTATCACAGAGCAACAGTACTAGAATGCCATCTTTCATATCATCTCTGACATGCTGCTATGTACAGTTCTCACAAAAAGAATTTAATTCTGACAGCAAAAGAAATACTTTTGTACAAAAAAACACTGGTCTATCTGATGCTAAGTAAGTCAGGCAACAGCAGATAAGGGCAAGTCCTATAAAAAGCTCAGTTCTAAGCTCTTGCGGTGACTGCTATCTCTGACAATGGTGTAAAAACATTACCCAGAGCGAACCCCGCAATGTTCCAAAGTGGCAGTAGCACCGTTGGTCGTGCACGGTGATCTCGCATTAACTTCTCAAATTCAGCCAAGTGTTTCTCCTCTTCCTCTTGCATCTCCTGCATGTACATGGACAAGTATTACCCATTTCATTAAATCTAAGCATGTTTTTCTTTCCCAATATTAATGAAGGAACACTTTAACAAATTTCTTTGGAAACACATGATAAGAATGCATGGACAATTTATAATTTTTGACAATTAAAAGCAAATTATTTTTATTTTATTTGCAAATTTATTATTCTCTTACTGCTACAGTGAGGTTCAGACTAAAGGGATTTTACACAACTCAAGTATCTCCTAGAATTGATATTCTCTGGTATAAATATTAGCTGTATACTGAATTCAATCTTCATGGAGGTTTCTTTGTTATTGTTCCTTTACCTGTATTAAAGGTCCTGTTGATGTGTTCCCTAGGACAGCCAGCTGACCTTGATAAATTCTTTTTGCGCCAAACTCTCCAGCATGGTCTATTCTAATGATTCTGTCAAGTAAAGCCTTGGTGCGCTCTTGTTTCGCTCTCTCACTCATACACCTTACCAGTGTTCTGTACATGTGATACCTCAAATACGTCTTAGCTGCCAGTGGAGCTTGCATTGCCATCTCCTGAAAAAAAATAAGCACCAACATATATTATTCTCATTAGTTCAGCTGGTATTCTATTTCTTTCCATGAAACAAGAAATACTACTGTGTTGATCTTTTTTCTGTATACATGCTCAAGGTTAGTTAAATTTTCTGATTTCCAAGCCAACAGTTAGTTGTTGTTGTTGTTTTTTATTTCAGTTTATTCCCTAAATTATATAAGCTTGATTGTATCAGTAGTAACCAAAATGGGAATGAAGACTTAAATAAAATAATTCAAATTCTGATGACACCATTTCTCCATCTCTGTTCAGATTTTGTCTTAAAAAAACTCCTTGGTCTTATAGTACACATATGGACAAAAGCCTCTTGGTAAATTTTAAAATGTGGACAGAAACCCCTTCGTAAGTTTCGCAAGGTAGACAAGGCTCCTTTTTATGCCCGGCAGGGAGCATATTGTTTTTGGTCTGTCTGTCTGTCACAAAACTTTAACCTTGACCATATCATGAAAGTCCTTCCACCTACAGCCTCCAAACTTCACAAATGCATGCACCTTGATGAGCTGTACCCAAAAGATCCACTTAGAAGTCATGGGGTAAAACAACAATGCCCCCGGGGGCATGGCATTCATTCGAACATAGCGCTTGTATCATTTAAATAGTGGACGAAAGTCTTATGCTGATTATAAAAGGGTTTAAAGCCCCTCAATGACTTAATCAATATACTGTATAAGCTTACTGTGTTAAACTTAGTAATTTTGAAATTTGCAACATTGTCAGATTATATTTTAATTTGAAACTGTTTCCAAACAGTACATAAAGTGATGAAAACAACTGAAATGATATACAGTTTTCATGAAATAATGATATAACACACAATGAGAGTTGTTTTACCAGCATATGATAGAACACTATAAAAATTATATAAATTGCAGCCACTTTGTGACAAACTGAAATCTTTAAACTGCAGGTTTGTGTTTCATTGATAATTAATGATTTTTTTTTTTTGCATTCAGAATGTATTTTCTTTGCCCCAGGACTTTTTTCTTGATAAGAAATACCCATAATTCTGGATGATAATCCATACAGGTAGAATCAGAGCTGAATATTGGAATATGCTGAAGTCCTGTCAGGATAAGTACGAGTGTATAAGTTCTTGCAACTTATGTTTCCTATAGAAGACTGCTTCCTGCATTCAAACCAGTCCTGCCAAAATAGTGCAGTGCTCAAACTTCTATTGGAAAAGGGCAGGGTACTGGGAAAAGGTAACTTGAAATGGTAAAAAACTGCAAAAAGACAGGTTTACTGATTTTGAATCTGATTAAATCTTTTGATACTAATAGAAATGTCTTAACTCTTTCAAATACTTGTCTTAGAGTTCAATACTTATCCCTATTCCTATTCACTCATAAAATCCACAAGTACATTTAAATGTATATTTTGTCTTAAGGGGCACAGCAGGATGCAAGAGAAAAGGACAGGGCAAACAATTTAAAAGGGCTGGGTGCACAATTAAAAACACTGCTTCCTGCTACTTTGTACTAGCCTACTAGGAGGGTTGGTGTGGAATGCATAGTTACTTGATAATCTCCCCCTGACTTCTTTCGAACCAATGACCTCTGGATCAGAGTCCAGTGCTCTAACAACTGCTCCTGCTTCCTTGGTGTTTTTCTGGGCATATCCTTGGTATTTTATGCCATCAATTAACATCAATGTGGTCAGGGTCTTTTATTTGAAAGACCCTGATGTGTTTAAAATGTGTAAAATATTTATGTCAATTGGCCATCGTTGGTTACCCACAGTACACATTATGTGAAGTGCAACTGCAGTAAGTATGACAAAAAGAGTTAAATGGAATGGATCGAACAAGGGTTTCCAACGACATATACTGACCTGTGTTAGGACTAGGTAAAAATCTCCATTACACTATTATTATGCACACAAATTTGACTGACGAAATCATTACTGACTGTCATTTACAGTGTAAAAGTAAAATGACTTTATTAGAGCCTAACACAGGGATCAGAAATTTTGTTAATGTCAACCAGTTGGAGGAACTCGTTGATCATCATAACTTATGATATAAGCATATTGAAAAATAACAGAAGGTACAATGTCTGGAATCTGGAATCATCTCTTTTATTTTACTCTTTCTATCTTGTTTACCAAGAAGAATCATTTCTGATTCACGATCTGAAAAGAAGCTCTTAAAATCTAGAAAATCATTTTTTCATAAGGCTATATTACCGATAACTGGACGAAGAATAGATATAAGTATGTAGGTATCTGTAAGTATATTGTTTCGTAACAAATCAACAGGGCGCGGACATATTGTAGGAACGAAGTAAATAGCTGTTTAATTTGAATAGAAAAATACTGTATAACAGTGTTTGTATAAAACGACGGGATGTCAAGTTTTATAGTTTAGTGAATTATAAGGGAAGCCAGTTTTCTTTCTTGGAGAAAATATCCTCATTATTTACCTATTATTTTTAGCCAATCAGGGACGTCCATACAAAGTCGTTCTCACCAGTGTGATGAGTTTGACAGATGGTGGGAAACTGAATGAAAACAATCAATGAGATCGAATTGGACATTTTGCTGGTGCAACAAAGACATCTAACATTAAATAGGTAAGAATCCCAATGTCTTTCATCTTAAAATGTAGCGCAGAAAGAAATATTTTCAAATGTGCTTTTCATAGGATAAAATTGTAATGTTGATCAGCTGATTAGAAAGAATGATAAGACATTGTAAGGTAAAGGAAGAAGGTTTTGAAATGGTTTTCATACTTGGAAGCTTCAGAGATACTGTCAGAGTTTAATTTTATAACTTGAAATTAAAGATTCTTTTGTGTTCATTATTTTGAACCAATTGAAGACCCATTGATTTGTGCTAGCCTTTTGTTATTTTTTTTGTAGTCCAGTTTTCCCTATTTCAGACTGACATTAACAGATTAAGAGGCTGTCGCTCCTTTCAAAGGACAAGTTTTTGTCAGTGTTTAAAAATAGCTTATGATTGTATACTATCGGAGGGAGCCTGTTGTTTTTGGTCTGTCCGTCTGTCTGTTTGTTTGTCACAAAACTTTAACCTTGACCATAACACTGAAGTCCTTCTACCTATAGCCTCCAATCTTCACAGGTTCATGCACCTTGATGAGCTCTACCCACTGGACCCACTACAAGGTCACAGGGTTAAAGGTCAACACCCCCAGGAGCATGGCGTTCATTCAAACATAGTGCTTGTATACTGTGGTTTCTAGTTGGATTAGGTTAATATGTAGTTTTAAGTCTTCACTCCTGTTCTGTTATTCAGCTCCAGGTATTGCATAATTTGGTGTTTCATGTTTGCATTTAGGACTTGAAATTCGACCAGCTGCTTTTGAAGCCAATTTTGGGGGACAGTGCTAAAGTTAAAATTGATTTCTCTTTTACTTTTACTGCTAAACATGGATTTTTTAAGCTTTTCTGCCACAGAGTCTTTTGTGAAATCTGTGATTATGGCTTACCCCAAAAATATTTTCACCCTATCTGGTTTCAAGTTCAGCCTTGATAAGGCAAATTTAATAGGAGTTTACCTGCTTATAATCTTGTCATTTGACCTACATCAAGTTTAGGTCCACACCAGGGCTTTTACTAACTGGAATATACATACATGAATAAAAAGTTAGTTTTTAAAGGAAGTAAATCAGATACTGAACGGAGGAACTGCTGATATTGAAGCTTTTATCTGTTCGGATTAGATGTCATTTCATCTTTTTATTATATTTTCATTTAATAATGATTTTCAAGTGTATGAATAAATGCAAGTTTTACTGTTCAAAAGTAGTAAAAAATGCCAAAAAACTAGTGCCACCATTGTAAAAAAAATGACATTTCACCTTGTTTTGGTAACGAAGTGCACACTGGTATAAATTGCTGAATACTTCTGAATACACAGTTCAGTTACTGCATTGAATATCAAAAATGTATGTTAAATAAAGGAAAGTCTTCTTTGCTGCTATTTTAGCTGTGTTACTTTACCTACTATTTAGCACTCAGACAGAACTAGAAGGTATTTTGTAGTGAGACAGAAGATTTTATAAAATGAACTAATTGTTGTAATGCCTAAATCATAGCTAGCACTTACTCACAAAAGTGAGGATACTTGTATGCAGTAGAAAAGTAGCAAAAGGTTAGATGGCCAAGTTGCAACATACAATAAAACAGACAGTGTTGAAACTAGAGTCCCTTTAATAATTAAGGATCCCTGGATAGATTGTGTCTGATATGGACATATAAGATCAATAGATCAAAGGCGTGCCTGTTGCATGTACATCACTTAGATGAGAAAATGAGCCAGCTTTAACAGCTTGTATTGACTATATTTTCCCCCTTTTTTTGTCAGTATTAGTTACTCACAGTGTGTTTAAAGGGCTTAAACTGGGTGAGAATACATAATGAACCTTGATGCATTTAGAATGGTTATTTCTCTGAAGGAATCAATCACCAGGCTTCATTAGTAACTGAAACTTGGTGCAGGAATGTGGAATGTTACTGAATTAGTGTCTCTTCATTACCTTTTGTCATTCATGAGACTAGTACAGGAAAGTTAAATGTTGGAGAAATTACTATAGATCTGTTTGTACATTATCAAGAAGACAGACCATTGTTTTCAAGGGTACTTGTAGAACAGACAAAGATTTACAGCTGCTTCTGTGAGGAAAAGATTGGTCAACCAAGTGCAGATAGAATATTTATAGCAAAATTTAGTGAGGTAACTTTTATATATATATATATTGGAAGGATGTAAGCATCAATGCTCTGTATGTTTCTTTCTTAATGGCACTAGGAACATTTCTACTTTCATACCATAAGATAATGATAATAAATGGTATTTATTTAAAATTTGAATCTGGTTAACTCTTATTTGTAATTGAAGTCCATTGCTATTCAATGCCTTTCTAAATACATTATATGGAACTAAGATTTACACAATGTACATGATTTGCTTGAAGGTTATTTTATTTTTCTATGTTTAAGCTGTAATCAGACTTTTTTCCCTACTTTTCTTTGTTTATCTGAACTTAGCTGTTAACTGAGTAGAGTACAATAGGTCAGAATTGTTGCTTCATATGCGAAGATCATAATGTAGATGTTTTAGACAAGAGTTCATTTATCTTTAAGAACTTTTGGTTATTTAAGAGATCGAAAGCATATCATTGCCAGGTGCCATAACTCTTTCCACCAGTTTAGGCATGATATGCTAGTTTTATTTCTTGAATATTTTGTGTTTGCTCATGGAAACTTTGAATCAAACTAGCTTGAAATTTGATAAGTAAGTAAGAAGTACGTCTGGTCAGTTCTTTTATAATCAATTCAAATAAAAAATAATATCATTCTTTTTTTATTGTTTTAGTGTTATCTGTCTATCTATGCTTCTGTGCATCAGAGTCACAACTCAGAAACAGTTTGGAACTTTTAGGGTGAAATTGGTTGTAGTTATTTACTACCATCAGAGTTATTGCCCTTTGTTTGCTTAAATTTCACAAAAACTGTCCACCTGGAGCCACATCTTGGAAAGAATTTGGAATTTTTAGATGAAATATGTTGTATATAGTTATTACTAAAGGGAAGTGCGGTTCTGCAAGTATCACTCACCTAGACCTTGTAACAACAGACTTACTGCCCTTTGTTTGCTTATATTTCATAAAAAAATTCTGTCCAGAACCAAATTCCTTGATTACTACAATAGGGAAATGAGGCTCTGCAAATGTGATATATGTAGTCACAGGAACACTAGAGTTATGGCCCTTTGTTTGCAAAAATTCCACAATAACTGACTATCTGGAGCCACATCTTAGAAACAGTTTGGAAGTTTAAAGTGAAATTTGTTGTAGATGTTTAGTATCACTCACTTAGACCTTGGAATACCAGACTAATGGCTCTTTATTTGCTTAAATTTCACAAAATCTATTTGTTTAGAGCCACACCTTCGAAACAGTTAGGAATTTTTAGATGAAATATTTTGCAGATGTTTACGGTATACCAATACTACCATTTGGAAATGAGGCTCTGCAAATATCATTAACATAGTCCCAGGAACACCAGATTTATAGCCCTTTGTTTGCCAAAATTTCATGTAACTGTTTATACTTTTTAAATAAATTTATATCAGCATAGTGTGCTGGTACACATGCAAGTGCTGTCAGGCTCTTCATGTTAATCTCAAGGGATAAAATGAAAATAATATAAAAAAATGTCCATCCATGTGATCATTATTTAATAAAACAAGTCTTTCCAGGTACTTTCAGATAATAATATTGTAAATTCAGTTTTCGCAAGGAAGTTAATCAATTATGTCTCAACTTCTTTTGGAAACACACAGGAAAACTCCACCACTTTTTTGACAGCTAGCGGTTCTTAGAATTTGCTTGTTATTTAATTTACTTTTACAGGTATCAGTTATGAATTAAATGTATCAATGTTTATTTACATTTGATATGTAAGATGATTTCTGATAGAAACAGAATTACATGTATTCACATTAATAATACACTGTAAGGTTAAGATGTTAAAATATATAAATCTTCACATGTTTTAAAGACTCTTACAGAGTTATGGTACTTGAAGAAAAATAGTTTAGCATAATTAAACAAACTTGACTGATGGACAGTTTAGTGTCTCCATAATAAAGCTAAGGGCTTTATTGAAGGGGTTTGAATATTTGAGACTAAGAGGATTTAACTACTTTCCAAACCCCAGATGCTTTTTGTTCAAGCAATATTCGCTTCTTTCTGGGACAAGTATTTTAGTAATGATATGAAACAGAACAATCAGAAACAGCTCAATGTTTCATTGATTTGGTGTTCAATTCCACATGACATACAGAACTGCTTTTCTGCAAAGTATTTTGGACGTGTATACATGTCAGTACTTAATTCTAGTCATTTTTTTTACTGAAAAGGAAAAATGTTTTCTGAGGTCCTCAAAAGATCTGTTAAGAGGAAAATGAATTGAAAACTGCCCTCCCCCTCACTCATCTTCTGCAATTCCTTAATTGGAATATCATAGTCCTAGCTTATAAGAGATTACTTATAATGAGTGTTTAGTTATGATTCTGTACATATTAGAATGAGCAAGTCTAATATTAATTGAGCCTGAAGCTTGCCTGATTATGCAAAGATTAAATATTGGATAATAATAGCTCGGTTATTGGAACATATTGGCATCAGAAGCAATAGATGGGAACAACAGTAACTGTCAGATATTGATCTGTTTACAACAACTGACCTTTCATTCTTAAGAAAAGTTGTCTGTCTTAAATCCTCAGTCATAAATGCACCTAGTTTCTGATATTTTTGGATCACTTGAAAGCATTACATTTCCTTGTGCCCTCAGTACCCATTGCTTTGCTGTCAGAAGTTGAAAAATGGAAATGTTCAAAACAATGTTTTATAATGTCAAAGAAAGCTCATTATTTTTTTTTATTATTTATAGTACATGTAAAATGATATAATTATCTTAAGTCTGTTTTCTGTCCTGTTTTCTAACCAGCTGTTTAATTTTACAATCTCATAGAGTCTTGTGGTCTCATTTTAAAAATATATGTTTTTGAGTAGGTGGAGTTGGCATTGAAATCATCACTTCCAGTTACAAGTGTGTATGGGGGAATGATGTTAAGGGTTCTTTATATATGAGGGGTGTTTTTCGATAGTTTGGAGACATGTGCAAATTATTGATTTAAATTTCAGTTTTGTAGTTGATTTTGTGTCCACATGCAGTTTGATACATAATAAGTGCAAATACACAAGTTTTAATGCATTTGTAACATAATGGCATGTTCTGCAGTATCCATAGCAACATAGATATCGTAAGGTCAGCGCACAATATATAATTAGTGTTGTAAATTCAGACTGAAATGGAAACTGATTACCAAATCAAATCAGAGAGAGCATTTCAATTTACTATTGGAAAATAATCGAAATGTTATAAACATATAGAGAAACCAGAAACACTTTCAGAAATCTTGTACACTTTCACCCTTATGGTATTAACCTGAAAACAATGATGAAATAATTCATCAGTATGAACTTGAAAATAGCATGTTTGATAGTGATCAACATTTTCTTAACATTTGGTACCTTAGTACTACTTTGCCCTCCTTCATTTAGGGAAGTAACTGCTGCATGGTGTGGCGCTACATATGATGAAATTAGAACTCAGTAAATATCGGCTAATATGATTCAGGCCATATGATTCTACATTTTTACGGTTTATTTTGAAGTTACTAAATGAAAAAAGAGCAAGTGTAATTCAATTTAGTACATGCCTGTGTTTGTAAAGATAGGACACTGGATGTTCCGTTACTGACATCTGTACATGTTTGCTACCTATATTCTTTTGCACCCTATCTATTCGCTACTTCGAAGATTCGCTACAGGATTTATCACACATTGGCTAACTTGTGAATAATTACCTGACTTAAACTGGTTAAGTATTTAATTAAAAGCAAATATACATAATAATTATATCATTTTATTGTATAAATGTTTAACAATTTTTTAAAAGTTTAAAGAGTAAAGCTAAGGATCATCAGTTGCAATTGACTTGACAAAGAAATAATATATATATAATAATATATATAACATTTTAGTATGATTATTGCAGTGGTAGCATTAAAAGGATAAATTACAAATATAACTAACGGCTCAGTTATCTCTATAGTGTTCTAGAATTTGATGCTGATTTGTATGATAACTTATTTTATGAATTATAAGGGTACAAATTCTTAATTATTAGAAGATCATTTTCTAGAATGTGTCTCCTATTCCGTAACATAGATAAAGTTGTTTAATGTATTGTACATGCATATGATTAATTAAAAAATTTTTAATTCTAAAAATGTTAATTTGCAATTTTAAGGCCCTGTTTGGATTAAATACCAATTTGTGCTGATTTAATTTAAATACATGTAATGTGCATTAATTAAAAAAATATGAATTTGTAATAAGTTACATTAAATATTGTTGTATTATTGGAATGTATCATTCATTCATCTAAAGAAATTCAGGTATCAAAAACACTTGGTATAATAGTATATAATTATATAATTATATAGGTATATATATAATTAGTATATACTGGGTAGCGAAATGACTCAAGTGCGATCATACAGAGTTAGTGTAAAAATGACCTGAAATCTATAGATACAACTTCTGAGAAAGGTGTCAGGGAGTAGATTCTTTGGGTCAGTGGTTATCAAAGAAGAGCATTGGTATAGAAAACTACTTATGATTGAGACGGTTTGAGTACAAATTGCACTCACAGGTGGTCTTTTTAAATACACAAACTGTTTAACAGTTATTCTAGCATAAAATCACTTGTTTTTGCCCGTTTTGCCTATGTTTTAACAAGAGCAAAATGGTGTGTAAACAAGGAAGTTCTCGCGCTCACGTGCTGTTATTACCCGTTTTCAATTATGCGCGTTACAGGGCCTTTGTACGCTGATCCGTCTTTTTTTTGCCCAAAATCGGCAGTTTATGTAACTTTGCAGGTTGGAACGTAGACGAAACATTGATGATTATTGATAAAATCAATGGCTGGCCTTGTTCAATCGTAAATCCACATGAAATCCTTCCAGATATTTTTTTAATCAACACTTTTTAAGTTTAAAGATGGCCGCTTGAAAGGTTGAAACACGTGTCGCCCTGGAACGCATATTTAAAACACGTATCCATAACAACCTAAAGGCGACTGTACTATTACTTATTTATTTATTTTTTTTGTAAACATGTCTTTTCTAAATCATTTTATGCTAGAATAGCGTTAAAGCACGTTTTTTTGTGTCATAACATCTGCAGAATCCCTCTGGATATGTTGGAGCCCTCGCCCTACGGGCTCGGGCATCAACCATCCCTCGGGATTCTGCAGATGTTATAACACGAAAAAACATGCGTTAACCCTATATTTGAATAGTCAGTTTGTGTAACTTACATGTATCCAATACATTCACATCTTCAGAATCTCCTGCGCTGACTTGATGTTGTGCATCAAGGTTTTTATTGTGTACCATTGACATAAGGAGTTTTGTGAGGGGCGAACTTCTTCCATCTAGTATATCTCAACTTTTTTCAGTTGTCAATAATTTTTGCTTTATGCTTTTAAGATGAACTACTTCCTTGCATGAATATTGAATATTGAGCAAAACATAAAAGATTTTTATGTTTATTGCCTGAGCTATAAAAGAGTGAAGTTCTTCTGAATAGATAGCCTTAATTTGTGAGATAGAGCTCTATGGCAGAATTATAGCCCAGAAACTGTTTTATTGTATTAGCGTGGCATTGATTAGTTAGATCATAGACAGGTTGTTATCTGATTTATAAACTGCAGTCTGTCATAGTTGGCTACTGTCTGGTATTTAATGACTTGGTTTGTTTCCTCTGACAGAATGTACATAAATGTTTAAGGCATCATAATACATTATAATGGTATATTCCTTTTTTGGAAAATCGTGGTTACTTAGAAAATTGACAAATATTTTGAATTTCAAACATTGTATTAAAGCAGCTCATTTACACTTATGGTGAAAAAAAAATGAATTCCTTCCCAAAGAAATTGTTTTAAATCACTTATGTAAAGGTAAAAAATTAATCAACAGATTCACTGAAAATTTACCAAGAACTTCGAGAAAGTCTGACCAAAATGTATTTGAACTTTGGTTTAAAGGCAGTCAATCTGATTTGAAGCGAATTTTACAACATTTTTCACAATTAACATATTCCATAAGGGATTTGTTTAACAAATTGAAAGACCCGTCACATTTGGTTAGATTCTTATTAGAAAAATTAACTTAAATATTTTTATAAGAATTTTTAATTATCTCTCTTTTGAACAAAATATGCATTTAAGCTAGGTAATAATTTTGGTTTCTATATAAAGTTCATTTTCACACTTGCAAACCATGTGTATTGACATGTGTTTACAAACAAAACTACATGTCAAATTCTAAACTAGTTTACTGCTTCAAAATTTAATTTTTCCTGATCTATCCTGGTTGTGCAACCAAGATAGACAAAGGGAAGTGATAATAATTTTACAAACTTAGGTTTCTTACGAAAATCTTCTAGATATGTTACCGTTATGTCAAATTTATTATTAATATGGTAAAATAATTAGGATATTTCTTTAAATCACATTGATAATTATGTACATGAAATAAATATTGATGCTCAAATAATTTAATCTTTAGTTTGAACACAGGATAAAAAACAAAGTTTTAAAAATACCTCTGGAGAAAATATTACATGCAATATGTCACCAGTGACCTTATAGTAGTATACATTGTCAGATACTTACTTAGAAAGACTTACAAAGATTACCTTCATGAACAAAATCAGATTGACCACCTTTAACAGTGCAGCACTCTTAGCCTGTATTGTTAACAGTTTTACTGTTTGTCACACTATAGACTAGGCAGAGTTACATAATTAAAAAAAAAATATCACTGATACATTATAAGAAACTTTACTGATACAAATATCTACTTACAGATTGATGACATTTAATTCCAGAGATGCCAGTTAGTCTTTATGCCCCCAGTTTCTAAATTACTAAGAATTGAAGTTCATGAACTTCAGAATAAAGTTCATAAATAGTTCAAGTCCATAAGGTAGGACCATCAAAAATTATGATCATCAGAATGAAAATTTATGTAATTTTATACTATATCTATGAACATAAAAAAAATCTAAAAATTTCATGAGATTATGAAAAAATTCATGAAATTATGAAAAGGTTTATGACCTTAATTTAGGGGTTTTAAAAATGCAAATTCATTCCGTATTCTATCTCTTGTCACTGAATAAGTTCTATGACGAGTTAAATGCTTTTTCTTTTGATATTAAGTATGGAAAACAATTTTCAAAAGAGTATGCAGTTCTTCTATGGATGGAATTCAAAGTGTGTTGCATTTAAAACGTCAGTAGTTTTTTATGAGTATATCCTGTATATCCTGTAATACTCAAACTTTGTCATTTTCCAGTCTCCTTAATGTGCTATTTATTTTCATTCAAAATGTAACACCGTTCTTGGAAATAATATAGAAGTCAGATTGGATTCTATCTGTGTTTTCACGTAAATTGATTCATCAATAGTAATCACGCTGTTTTGGACAAGGTTATTTTTGTTAACTGTCATGTTTCATGACAAAAATTATTAAGAAGTTGACATATTATTCCGGCAGCATCTTAAACAGAACTGATCAATCGATACACAATTTCTCTTTGTTTATGGACCTAAGGCTTAGAAACGTTGCAAAATATATTTGTTTCCTTTCCAGTTTCTGCACAGTATTTGCATACGGATTTTCACAAACCACTGCAATATTGGTCTCAGGATTAAAAACAATTAGAATGCTGCCATGGGCAACCTGTAGGTTAGTTCAGACCAAATTCTTATTGGAGCTTGATCTATTTGTCTTTCCTGGCTACAATTTTGGTTGGCAAATTATGACGGTATTTATCACCTAAAACTTAAATTAAGATAGTTTTTGTGGAACCCACTTGTTGGATAAATTTAGTGGAACCAACTTATGGTAAGCTGACAACAAAGTTGTCACAATAGTGGGCTATTGTATGTGTGTGTCACATTAGCAGGCTGACAATTTGTACATTTGTATGTGTGTCACAATAGTGGGCTGACAAGTTGTATGTGTGTGTCACAATAGTGGGCTGACATGTTGTATGTGTTTGTAGTATTTAAAAAAGGTTCCCTTTGCATGGCATATTTCTCTTATTTTACTTATTTCTCAAAATAACATCATTTTTAATGAAGTATCTAATGTACAGTATATTAAGATGTATGTAGAGACTTTCTTTGGTTATGAGTTTTAAGTTAATGTTTCAAGTGGTGCTAACATGATTTTGTAAATATTTATCTGGGAATGAAACTTAGTACGATTACAGTAAGGTTGACATGTTTAAAGAAAAGAATACTCAGGTATCTGGTTCTCTTATGCCATGAATTAATGGTTTAAAATGGAAAAAAAGTTTTTAAGTTGTATGTTAATATTGGAAATACCTGCCATGTATAATGTGCAAAATTTTGTTTTGCTATCTAATGCCTCATTCCAGCCATTAGCAAGTGGATGCCGTACAAGCCAGTTCTTGCATTTTCTGTGTAGTGTATTTTTTTTCATTCTGATTTATAATTAGGCCATTAAAGTCTCATATTTTACTATAATTGATCTGCTTGTCTAATAACCATTTACTTTACCCAGATTTATGATGTCTGCCTCTACTGGCTGCAGGAAAGAAAAAAACTTCTGTAATATATGTTGCTGCCGAAATGTTTACCTGCAGGAAACTTGTCCTCTGGGAAACAATGCATTAGTTAAACTTACAGGTTTGTCCTAGAAAATTGACATTTCTGTAACAGATTTGGAGACATTTAGTTAATGATCCATTGCAGATGGTATCAGATTTAATTCTCAGGTGGAATGTCAAGAAAGAGAACAGCAAGCTTTATGTCACATTTCCTTATGATTTGTATGTGGCATCGTAATAAACAGTGACTTTTGTATTGTCACCCATTTTTATGCCCCCCTATGGCATCCATTGCTAATGGCTGGAATGAGGCATTAGATAGCAAAAATTTTACACATTATACATGGCAGGTATTTCCAATATCAACATATCACTTAAAAACTTTTTTTTTTCATTTTAATAACCTAAAATTCATGGCATAAAAGAACTAGATACCCGAGTATTCTTTGCTTTAAACATAACACACCAATAGCTGAAGTTTTCAAAGAACTGAAATGGATGACAATATCAGAAAGAATCAAATACAGAAAGCAATTTTAGTCTGTAAATCTCTAAATAATCTGTGCCCAGACTATCTTAAATCCAAATTTGATTTAATTCAAACTTCAGGTCCTGGACTCATATCATAAGAAAATGGTAAACTAGTTGTACCAGTAACCACGCATAGAATTTTTTCACAAATCTTTTTATCACTCTGGGGCAGTTATCTGAAATAACATACCACAACATGTGAGAATTTCAGAAACACTTGAACAATTCAAAAAGACATAACTTAACATGGAGGTACTCTAGCAGGTAGTTTAAAACAATATCCTTAAAACTTTTTTTTGTATAAATTCTGTACATAAATTTGTTATATTTTCTGTTTTCATTTCTATTTGTATTTTATTATGCCTTTTCATTGAACATTGCTTTTGATCTGTCTTAGGACCATATTGAAAATCGGTCATGAATTAGATATGTAATCCACAATAAACAAAGTCATTATTATTAATATTGTTTTGCAAATGTTGGTATAGGTAGGTCGGTCAGTAGACACTTCATTTCCAAACAATATCTAGAGAACCCTATGACCCACCTTCCTCAAACTTGTTTTGTAGGTTGGTCATGACTAGTTAATGACCCTGTAGTTTTCCAGGTCATTAGGTCAAAGGCCAAGGTCACAGTAACCTTGAAAAGCAAAACAGTTTCCAATCATTAACTCTAAAATGCTTGGGCGCAGGTTCCTCGAACTTGGTAGGAAGGTTGTTTAGTAGACCAGTAGATCACCCCTGTAGCTTTTCAGGTCACCATTTCAAAGGCCAAGGTCATAATGACCTTGAAAAGCAAAACGGTTTCCCATCAATAACTGTAGAATGCTTTGGCCAAGGCTCCCCAGTCTTCATAGGCAGGTTGGTCATGGCCAGTAGATGACCCCCTACAGATGTTTGGGTCATTAGATCAAAGGCCAAGGTCACATTGATCTTCAGTAGCAAACCGGTTTCTGATCAGTTATTAAAGAATGCTTTGGCCCAGTTCCTGAAAGTTGGTATGTAGGTTGGCCATGAACAGTACATGACCCTAATGGCTTTTCAGGTCACCAGGTCAAGGGCCAAGGTCACAGTGACTTTGAAAAGCAAAACAGTTTCAGATCAATAATTATGGAATGCTTGGGCCAAGACTCCCTAAATCTTCATATGTAGGTTGGTCATGGCCAGTAGATGACTCCTAAAGATTTTTGGGTCATTAGGCTAAAGGCCAATCCCTGTCACAGTGACCTTGAAGAGCAAAACCTTTCCTTATAAATATCTAGAGAATCCTTAGGCCCAGGTTCCTCAAACTTGGTTTATTAGTTGGTCATGACCAGTAGATAACCCTGTAGTTTTTTCAGATCACTAGGTCAAAGGCCAAGGTCACAGTGACCTTGTAAAGTGAAAGAGTTTCAAATCAGTAATTATAGAATGCTTGGGCCCAGGCTTCCTAAAACTTAATAGGCAGGTTGGTCATGACCAGTAGATGCTCCTTTAGTTTTTAGGGTCACTAGATCAAAGGCCAAGGTCATATTGATATTAACTGAAAAACGGTTTCTGAAATATAACAAGAGAATGCTAGGGCTACAGTCTTTTAACTTGCAATGTAGGTTGATAATGACCCATAGATGACTAATATTTCTTTTGTCAAAGTTCAAGGTCACAGTGACCTCAGAAGCAAAATGGTTTCCAATCTATTACTATAGAATGTTTGGGCCCATGCTCCCAAAAACTTCAAAGGCAGATTGTTCATGGCCAATAGATGACCCCTAGTTGCTCAGGTTATTAGGTCAAAGGCCAATGCCACAGTGACCTTGAGAAGCAAAACCTTTTCTGATAAATATCTAGAGAATCCTTGGGCTTAGGTTCCTCAAACTTGATTTGTAGGTTGGTCATAACCAATAGATGACCTCTATAGATTTTCAGGTCACTTAGTCAAAGGCCAAGGTCACAGTGACTATAAACAGTAAAATGGTAACCAGTCAATAACTAGAGAACCCTTGGGGATTGGCTCCTCAGACTTGCTATGCAGGTTGGTCTGTTCAGGAAATGACCCCTATTATCTTTGAGGTCACTAGGTTAAAGGCTATGATCACGGTGGCCATACACCATAAAACAGATTCTTATTGTTAACTAAGAACTGTTTGGCCTTGCTGCCTCAAAACTACCTACCTACCTACCTACCCACCCTCCCACATTACTATCTTCCTGCCTGCCCATGCAGTTCCTGTAATCTTTTGTGTTCTCCTATAATTGAACTTTATAGATTTTATAACCAAAGTGTCATTGACATAATCTACAGTTACTCTCATTCATCTACTTGCCATGGCCAATTGCTTTTGATATCAGAATTCCCTGCCATCCACCCTTTAATGTGCTGACATAAGTCCCTGTGCTTCTACCTTTCTATTCTTTTATGGCTGCCTGCCTGTAGCAATAAAGTGCTAGGGGGGGCATGTATGTTTTACAAACATCTCTTGTTGCATTTTGATTTGAAATTCTAAACTTAACATAAAAAATGTAACTCAATGCATGCAGACATTGATTTTTCTGACTTTGAGCATTATGAATAAGAGCACACAGCACTTAATGTTTTGCAGATTGAAGCATTCTGTTTGTTGTGCTATACATGTATTTCTGGCAAGCACCAGTCCTGCTGAAAGATTCTTTATTTTATCTGACCTTAATTATGCAACTTCTGATCTGTTCAATTGTAAACATTTTAAAATTTCTTCATGTTTCATGCCTGCTTATGAACTTTCAAGTAATCTTCTCTGTTTAAGTTATATCCCTTGACAGTCTGGTTGCCCATATGACAAGGTTTTGTTTGAGATACAAGAAACCATTACAGTTCCAGAGAAACTATTTCTTGTGCAGTGTATAGCACCAGTATACGTAAGACCTTTGTTAACATCAAGTTTGAATGTAAACTGAATCTTCAGCCCCTGGATAACATAAGCTTTATGCATTAAAGAACTAGAGCAAAGATAATAGCTATTGTTATATTGTAAAGTAAGTGGACCTTTCTGTTAAAATAATGTATGTTTGAATAGGAAATGATACTGAAGAAAGTAAAGCAGTATACAAGGTTGTATGTGGGGATCCAGCTTATGTACATGTAGATGTTAGAATTACAGATTCAAACTGATGTAAAAATCATCAGAGACATTTGCTAGACTTTCAAAGTGTTTCTTTTATCCCCCCGCCAAAGGCGGAGGGGATATTAGGAATGCCCTTCGTCCGTCCGTGCGTCCGTGTGTCCGTGCGTCCGTGCGTCCGTCCGAAACAATTTTGTCCGGAGCATAACTCCAAAACTACTTGAGGGATTTTATTCAAACTTCATACACTGACAGAGCACATTGGTAGGTAGTGCAGTGTGCAAGTCCAATAACTCTTCCTTGCCTTTTTTTAGAGTTATTCCGCTTTATCAAATTTACTTGATAAATTTTGTCCGGAGCATAACTCCAAAACTGCTAGAGGAATTTTATTTAAACTTCATACACTGACAGAGCACATTGGTAGGTAGTGCAGTGTGCAAGAACAATAACTCTACCTTGCCTATTTTTTAGAGTTATTCCTTTTTATCAGAATTACTTGATAAATTTTGTTCGGAGCATAACTCCAAAACTACTTGAGGGATTTTATTCAAAGTCAGTACACTGACAGAGCACATTGGTAGGTAGTGCAGTGTGCAAGTCCAATAACTCTACCTTGCTTATTTTTAGAGTTATTCCCCTTTATCAGAATTACTTAATAAATTTTGTCCGGAGCATAACTCTAAAACTACTTGAGGGATTTTATTCAAACTTCATACACTGACAGAGCACATTGGTAGGTAGTGCAGTGTGCAAGAACAATAACTCTACCTTGCCTATTTTTAAAGTTATTTCCCTTTATCAGAATTACTTAATAAATTTTGTCCGGAGCATAACTCCAAAACTACTTGAGGGATTTTATTCAAATTTCATACACTGACAGAGCACATTGGTAGGTAGTGCAGTGTGCAAGTCCAATACCTCTACCTTGCCTATTTTTTAGAGTTATTCCCCTTTATCAGATTTACTTGTTTACATTTCAAAAATCCCAGCATATACATGTTTATCTAATTCTTGAATTCTTGAACTTATTATCCCCGCGAAAGGAGGAGGGGATATTAGAAATGGTCTCTGTCCGTCCGTGCGTGCGTCCATTCCAGTGTTGTCGGGAGCATAACTCCAAAAGTACTTGAGTGATTTTCTTCAAACTTCATATACTGAAAGAGCACATTTGGAGGAGGTGCAGTGTGTAAGAATAATAACTCTACCTTGCCTACTTTTAGAATTATTCCCCTTTATCTGATTTAATTGAAAAACTTTGTCCAAAGCATAACTCAAAAAGTGCTAGAGCGATTTTCTTCAAACTTAATACACTGACATAGCACATTGGTAGGAAGTGCAGTTTGCAAGAACAATAACTCTACCTTGCCTATTTTTTGTGGGATTTTCTTCAAACATTATTACATTGAGTGTTTGAAAGTACAACCTTCAGGTAGCTTCTTCCCGGCGGGGGGATTAACCATGTGTAACATGGCTCTTGTCAAAGTTGATTTATAAAGTTTCATACAAAGTTGCTTAAGTTTTATTGGTTGTTTTATGTTCAAACTGATGAAGAAATCACCAGAGACACCTGCATAGCTTTCAGTATTCCTTTTCCAACGGTGATTTGTAAAGTTTCATGCAAAGTTTCTTGAACTTTTTTAAAGGCAGAAGAGCATGTTTGATGAATGGAAAAGATTTGTGAAAAGGGTTATTAATCAGTTGAATATCATTATTTGAAGCTGAAATATTGATTTACACCCGAAATATTTCAAGCCAATATTTTATAAAAAAAGATATAAAAATGGTGTTTCCTATCCTATGCGACGCGCACAGGTTAGCTATTTTTGTATATCCCGTGTAAAGCCACGGTGGTGCTTGGGAATGTCATGTGATCATTTCAACAAAAATATGCATTTGGTGTACATTGCCGATTATCGACAGCGCCATTTGTTTCAAAATGCCGTTGAATGACCACGTGACATTCCCATGATGTCCCTTGTCGCTAAATATAGAATGTATTTTTGTTTCATGATTTCTTAGGGGATTGTTTTCAGGTCAGGTAAAATTCACTGAAAATTTCCTCCTGGAGGGTTTGAAATGTAGTGTTTTAGTGAAAAGTAAACGTAAGTGTTACATAGATTGATCTTTCACGATTTTACTGAGCACACCTGCTCCACCCTGCAGTTCCCCCTTTAATTGCATATGTCCAGTTCTAGATTTTGGAGGATATGAAATTTTCGTTAAGGATTAAGCAAACTAACAAGACTTCAAATGAATTATGTTGTACTTCAGTGAACAAATCACTGCTTGTCAGGCATTGGTCTTGTCAACAAATCTGCCAGTGCTTTAAGTAGGTCCTTCAGTGAGGTATAATCACATAAAAGCTCCTTATTTTAGAATGGGGAAAAAGCTCTTAGGACTGGTGATATGTGAGGTCTATTACGAAGACTGACATGATCAAATAAAGCCTCAATTATTGTGTTTTCTGTAATGGCGATTGCTGGCAGTTTTTTAAGATTGGTGTATTGATTGGTTCGGCGAAATGTCCTGGATAATTTAATATCATCAAGAAGTGACACAAATTCATGGCACAACCCTTGAATACATTTATTTGTCATGTGTGAACCTGTCTTTCACATTAATTAATGTCTCAAGTCTGTTGTGCATGGTACATGTCGCCTAGCCGTAGTTAAGTCTCATTACTTTACACCGTTTTGAAATTTGTTACAATTTTATTGAGGTAAAATCTCACTTTATTGCACTGTTTCATAGTGTTTTCAATTTTAATGAGTTAAAACCACATTTAATTGCACTGTTTTGCAATCTTTATTCGTTATAACCTCACTATTTTTCACTAATTTGCAATCTGTTGCAATTTTCATTAGTAAAAATTAGGGATCCGAGGAACAAATGTTCGAATATTCGAATATTAGAAAATCGACAAAATATTCGAATCTGAAAATCAAATTCGAAAATTCCATAATGAACTTTTTTTCAAATAAAGCATTGTTGATTTTTATAAATGTAAGCATTCTAATTATGCAAAAAAAACAACACAATCTCTTTGATATTGTACTTGTATTTTTTTGACTGCTTCAAAGTTTGTTGCAATGTTCAATAGTTGAAACCATTTTCCACTGTTTTTCAATCTGTTGCAATGGTCAATAGTTGAAACCATTTTCCACTGTTTCTCAATCTGTTGCAATGTTCAATAGTTGAAATCATTTTCCACTGTTTCTCAATCTGTTGCAATTTTTCAATACATCTGATTTACAATCTATTGCAATTTTCATTAGTATAAACTTAAATTTTTTCCACTATTTCACAATATATTGCAATGTTCATTAGTTAAAACCATTTTCCACTGTACCATAATCTGTTGCAATTTTTATTTACAAAAGACCCATTATACTTACCGTATATACTCAGCCAAAAGTCGAGAAAGGGTTTTTGAGGTTAAAATTGATGATTTTTACTTAGACCCTTTTATACGTCGAGTTGGATTTTTTAGATTTTATGCAATCGTACAAATTGCGTATCTACAGTAAAGGGAAGCAACTTCGTCGATAGAGTGGTGTGCGGTAGTTTCATTATACCGAAGACGTACGGGCAGTATGTTTTAAGACATTTTGGAAGGGATAATTTGAAAGTGACACAGTTGTTTGCTGTCAATATCATTCGTTTAATTAATAATTTATTTTACTTGCAGGTCATTAAAAATGCACAAAAAAAACAAACACAGAAATGTAATACCGAAGCACATGAATAATTTCAAACAGGAATTATCACACTGAAATTATACCAGTTATTATGAAAAAAAATAATGCCGGTAATTGTTCACACCTTTGATTTCTGAATAAAGCATAATGCTGTTATGTTTACATAGCAATAAGGACCTGTATGATATACGATTATACAAGCGGAAAAGCCCTGACACTGGACAGACTTTATCAATAAACAAGGGAAGTCACTCTACAACAACTGCGACATGGTCATTTGTTTATTACATGTCAATCAGATGTGTGAAAAAATCTTTGTCATACTGCCAAGCAGACTAATAAAACAAAACAAAGGTAGTCCCTTTTATAAGTTCTTTATTGATTAGAGAAGCCTGCTGAATAATAATGATGTAATTACGCTACGGGATTACCTCCGTGTAGTGTAAAAAATATGACTGTCATACGGGCAAGTACGTTTGATAATTTTTTTCATTTTCTTTACCTGACTCGCCCATACGTCGAGCAATGACTTTAAGGCCATTTTCTGGGGATTAAAAACTCGACTTATGGCCGAGTATATACGGTAGTTATTTATCTCCCAGTTTTTGTCAAGTAAAATGTCAGTTTGTCTGTTTTTCTATTTGTTGCAGTTTATCAGGTAAAATATCAGTGCTGTACCATTTTTGCTATTTGTTGAAGTTTTATCAGGTAAAATATCAGTACTGTACCGTTTTGCTATTTGTTGAAGTTTTATCAGGTAAAATATTAGTACTGTACCATTTTGCAATTTGTTGAAGTTTTATCAGGTAAAATATCAGTACTGTACCGTTTTGCTATTTGTTGAAGTTTTATCAGGTAAAATATCAGTGCTGTACCATTCTGCTATTTGTTGAAGTTTTATCAGGTAAAATATCAGTACTGTACTGTTTTGCTATGAGTTGAGGTTTTGTCACCTAAAATATCAAAATTCTGCAATATTCTGTTATACTTGCTGGAGTTTAATTGCAAACAGAGCACTTCAGTCCTGGTGAAGAAGAATCAGATTTACCTGAAAAATTCAGGTCATAAACATAGCCTCATAAAAATGCTTAGTTTATAGGTATACTTCTTGTGCTATATTTTAAATCCACTACAGTTTAATGCAAACCCTTCAAGCTTAAACTTTTTCTGGTATCTGATGTGTTCCAAACTTTTTATGCCCCCACAAAGTGGGGAGCATATAGCGTTGCACTTGTCCGTCCATCCATCCGTACGTCTGTCCGTCCGTACGTCTGTCCGTACGTCCCGAAATCTTGTGAACGCAACTCCTCTTAAACCAGATGGCAGATTTTGCTTAAACTTCCAGGGATAAACAACCTTAATGTGTAGATGGTAGTACAGGAAGGAATTTTTGCTGCGACCAAATTTAACAGAATTATGGCCCTTTGTTGATTTTTTAACTATATACTATGTAGAAATTTTGTGAACGCAACTCCTCTTAAACCGGATGGCAGATTTTGCTTAAACTTCCAGGGATGAACAACCTTAATGTGTAGATGGTAGTAAAGGAAGGAATTTTTGCTGCGACTTAATTTAACAGAATTATGGCCCTTTGTTGATTTTTTCATTATATACCATATAGAAATTTTGTGAACGCAACTCCTCTTAAACCGGATGGCAGATTTTGCTTAAACTTCCAGGGATTAATATCCTTAATGTGTAGATGGAAGTAAAGGAAGGAATTTTTGCTGCGACCAAATTTAACAGAATTATGGCCCTTTGTTGATTTTTTCACTATATACCTAAGAAATTTTGTGAACGCAACTCCTCTTAAACCGGATGGCAGATTTTGCTTAAACTTCCAGGGATGAACAGCTTTAATGTGTAGATGGTAATAAAGGAAGGAATTTTTGCTGTGATTATATTTAACAGAATTATGGCCCTTTGTTGATTTTTTCACTATATACCATATAAATAATTGAACATATAAATTTTACATTTGTAATTTAATTTAACATGTACATAAGGTTACCTGTAGATCATTTTAGGTATATGTACAGAAAAAATCTTACAAACAGGATATACATGCTCTTGTTTATGAGCACTTATGCATAGTGGGGGCATCCGTGTTTCCTATGGACACAGTTCTAGTTTTATTGTTAATTACCGACAGAGGTGTTGTTGCTTGCCTGTTTGGTCATATCAGATTACTTCTGTATGTCTAAATGCCAGCACAGTTTGTTACTCTTCTAACATTTTTAGGTGTTTTCTTTTTTTTGCTTGCTCTTTCTGTTTTTGGCAATGAAAACATACTGAAATGTTTCAAGTAAGGTTGATTGATGGGCTAGTTTTGTACTGTGTCTTTTTGTGTTGAAACTTCTGACTGATCTACTTTAAAAGTTATAAATGAAGTAAATTATTATTATTTGTTTGCAAATAAATTGATACTGAAAAGGTAAAGGTGTGTCTGGGATATTTGTTTTGTAAAGGTATCATTTTTAGCTCACCTGGACATAAAGTGCTTTAGCCAAGAATAGTCATTGACAGAAGATTTGAAAGTGTGGATACTTGTATCAGATGGGGCTGGCAGTGTTAGGTTGGTTAGTTTTATTGCGCCTTTGCTTCAGATATTTATTTTGACAGAAGAACAACAACTTTTGCATGTACTCGCACATAAAATAGAACTGTAACATGTAAAAATTATAGAGGTTCAAACAGGTGTGATATGTTGAAATTAGTAGAACTATTCTTTAATAAGAAAATGAAATGTTTCGTATGGAAAGAAGACTAGAGTTTTATTTGGTATTCAGACTATGAGCCAATCAGATATCACAGTCAAATTTGAAATCAGACAGAGTGTGCTATAACAGAATGACATAATAATTTCTGCCTGTGACATGATTAAAATGATATGGCACATTATGGTTTGCATATAAGAACACAAAAGTATTATTCCCTTGACTTTATTAATAATGTTGATAAAAAAAATATCTGTTCGATAAATCTCTTGTTAGGTTGAAAGACCAGTAGATGAAACATCATCCAGGCCTTGCAAATTTAAAATGAGTCACGCAGTTTCTTACAAATACTTTCTGTGACATCAGTGAAAAAACTGCACCCTGTTTGTTGCATTTCAACCTGTCAGTCAGATATGCTCCTTAGCTTAATCATGTCTTTGTGCCTGATATCAGCCATACAGAAGCTGTATAAATCACTTGGACAGTCACTAGTATGAAATTGTATATTTCCAAAGATTGTCCTCTATCAAGTTTGACTGAGTATTAGACCCGAGTATTAACTGACTGCATTAATGATTGACACTTAAGGTAATCATTGATTTTGTTTGATATGTTAAAATCTCTCACAAGTAGACAAGACTACCATCTGTCCTGCCCCTTTAAGATGAAAACCAACCTTCCACAATATAAATTCATAGACAAAACAGAAAAAATAAATATGACACTGACAAAATTCTTGTCAACCATTTTCCAGGAACAAGTACACACTTTTGAGCATATATTGCTGCACATTGTGGTGCTCTTGTTTAATATACTGGCCTTGTTTATTACTTACTAACCATTGTAAAATGAAAGTAAAAAGAAATGCTTTTTTATCTTAATTTTTCTCAACAGATTTAAAATATGTAAACTGGTCTATGAAACTTTTTTTGAAACAGAGGCGAGCAATTTTGGACCACTGTGTCCCTCTTGTAGTATAAATCAATCGAATAACATTGTTAGTATTTAACTGTAAAATGAACGTCTTCAAACCTCTTAAAAAGCTAATAACAAAGATTCTCAATGTCTCACTTCCTGTCATTTTTTTTGTCACTAATAAATTAATTGTTATAAATGAGTCATTTAGGCCATTTTTTTTTTATATTTTGGTTTACTGATTTTTTTCAAAAAAAGGTAGGGTAGGAGGAGGGAAAAAAAAAAAAAAAAAATCTTGAAAAAAAAAAAAAAAAAACATCGGAAAGTCTTCTTATTTCTATTTATTCCTGAATACTGTATATATGAATATTTTAATAATGTATTCAGTCTTTACTGTGAAGAAACCAAGGAAAATGAGCCGTTCATACGGTACATTTTCTGTAAAATCGGCGTTCAGAATTTTTTTTTTCCTGAAATTTTTTTTTTTTTTGAAATTTTCCAAAATACAGGGTCGGCGGGTCAGTAAACCGAAAAATATAAAAATAATGGCCTTACTTTTTTGTAGAAATGATATGTCAGTATTGATGTAAAACTTTCCTTGTTACTGTAATCTATATCTAAATAAATCAGGACCTTATGAATGCTCCATGGTTGCTGATAAGTGCACATTCCTCAAATAGCTGGATATATCATATTGCTTCACTACACTCGTGTATGTCTTTACTCACAAGAGGTTATTATTATCCTTATGCAATTTTTCAAACTATTTCGTGGATTTATTGGTATTAGATATATACATATTGAATTCAGTAAGCCAGATGAATACATATTGGAAATGAACAGTGTGTGGAATTAGAGTGGTGAACTTTAATTTTTCGCTTTATTTTGTGACTATATTTGAAAGCAAGTGAACCTTTTAAGGGGTAAAAAGACACGAGGTACTTAAAAATGAACGGTAAGCAGTGTTCAGTAAATATATAATTACCGTTTCACTTTTGGAAAGCTGTGTGTGTTATAATTATTTAGATATATTGATAAAAGATTTTCTTAAACTATAAAATTTTCCAAGTGTGTACTTACAAAGATGGTGAGGTGAAATGTACATGAGAAACACTTGTTACAGTTAATATTTTGTCTAAACTGACAAGGTTATAATACAGTCTGGTGCATGTAGTTTTTTTTTTTTTTTTTTTTTTTTTGTGTATTTGTTGCTTTCAAATATTTTGTGATTTAGTATATTCCAGGTGAACACATTAAACAAGGTGTATATTCACGAAAACATTTTCGGAGGAAATTCATCAAACTTGTTTTTTCACTGTCCGAAAGTTAGTTCAAGGTTAAATATTATTTCACAGATTTATTGATAATTTTATTGAGTATATACGTTATACTTCTGTAATCCAGGTGTGATATTGATAAAAACAACCCTGGGAACATTTATGTTACTAATAAGTAATTTTTGATAAATCATATATACATATAGTATAGTGTTCTAATTTTTTATAGGGATAGATTTAAATTAAAAGTGTTTGAAGTTATAACTAAATAGTAGTGTTTTTTTTGTTTGTGTGTGTGCTTAACATACATTAACTTTATTTGTTCAAGGCCGTTACAGAGAAGTTGTGCACAATTTACAATGTGTGTCACATTTATTGCAAGACTTGTTTAATCTGTATGTTTAATTATCTATTAATGAGGAGACGGCTATATAAAATCTGGTATTTATAGCTCACCCAGACATGAACTTCTTTGTTTTGCCTTTTGTCTGTTTATCTTTGTTTTGGGAACAGTTTGATGTCTGAAATATTTCTAGTAATGATCAGTATGATTTTATATTGATATTTATATTAACGAAATTGCTTCCCTGTAATTCCTGTAAAATCTTTTATATAGCTCGTGTATGACATAGAATGAATGAAATTGCAGCCATTGTTCAATTTTGCAGTCTAGATAAAAAAATAGATGTCTGTTTGTGCCGGTATGTAAACGTAAGACTTATTGGAAAAACTTACACCCTAGGGAATTCCTTCATTCACCATGTAATAGAAAACAAGGAAAGTGCAATGTTTTAACACATGGCGAAATTAGTTCAAGTGTGAATGGAGAAAGTTGGGAATTCTTTCATTCAAACTTCTTCTTATAACAGGGAAGTAGCAGTCTTTTTACAATGGTTTAAATTAAGTTAAGTCACTCAGTAAAGAAATTAAGGACAGAGTCGTATTTCCCTTGCCAGTATTTCGACTGTTTGGATTCTTTAATTACTGTCTCAGAGAAAGCAAATTGTGCTGTTGAAATTAAAGCTGGGGAAAACTGCTGAAACAGAGGTTTGTATTGATGGAGGAATAGAGTTTAGATATTTCTAAATTTTAGAAACTATTGGAAGATTGCAGTATCAGAAGATTAGGGATTTTATTGTTATGCAGTGAACTTGGCATATAGCACTGTGGATATTGTAGGGAAAATCGAGCTAATATTGTAGTGTATAAATTTCATGATAATTGTTAATTATACGTAAAATTGTTTAATGCAGTTATGACATTATCTTATCAAGAAATTGCATGATAAAAGTTTGGATAAATGACTTGATGTAGTAAACCTTATAATGCATAGAAGACTTTTCAAGAAATTTTGTAAGTATTTTTTATTCTTACGTATTATTATTCTGAAGCATTTATCAAAGTTGTTTACTGATGAAATTTCAATGTTTTTGTCTTTATTTTTATAAATCCTTAATATTTATCCAAAACTGGTTTTGAAATGTTTCTTTTTTCTCCTTAAAAGCATACCTTGTTAATATTTAAACATTAATGTCAGCTTGAGTAAATATGTGTAAAAGGTATGAAAATTTTCTCTCTTTTTAGCTCACCTGAGCTGGCTCAGGGTGAGCTATTAGGATCGATGAATGTCCGTCGTCCGTCGTCCGTTCACATTTAGTTCGTTAACACTCTACTGGTCACATTTTTGCTCCAATTGTCACGAAACTTGGTCAGGATGTTTTTCCCAGTAATTACTTGGACGAGTTCGAATATGGGTCATATGGGATAAAAAACTAGGTCAAGGAGCCCAAAAATAGAAAAATCTTGTTAACACTCTTGAGGTAATGTTTTTAGCCCAAATAATCTGGAAATTTGTCAGCAAGATTGCTTCTATAATTTCTAGCTCAAGTTCAAATATGGGTCATCTGGGGTCAAAAACTAGGTCACAGAGCCCAAAAATAGAACATTCTTGTTAACACTCTAGAGGTAACATTTTCAGCCGAAATAATCTGGAAATTTGTCAGAAAGGTTGTTTCCATGATTTCTAGCTCAAGTTCGAATATGGGTCATCTTGGGTCAAAAACTAGGTCACAGAGCCCAAATATGGAAAAACCTTGTTAACACTTAAGAGGTAACATTTTCAGCCCAAATATCCTTGTAATATGTCAGAAAAGTTATTTGGATGATTTCTAGCCCAGGTTCGAATATGGGTCATCTAGGGTCAAAAACTAGGTCACTGAGATGAAATATGGAAAAACCTTTTTATCACTCTAGAGGTAACATTTTCAGCCAAAATATCCTGGAAATATGTCAGAAAGGTTGTTTTGATGATTTCTAGCTCAAATTTGAATATGGGTCATGTGGGGTCAAAAACTAGGTCACACAGCCCAAATATGGTAAAACCTTGTTAACACTCTAGAGGTAACATTTTTAACCCGAATTTCCCGAAAAACTGTCAGAAAGCTTGTTAAGATGATTTTTAGCTCTAGTTGGAATATGGGTCATGTGGGGTCCAAAACTAGGTCACACAGCCAGTATATGGAAAAACCTTGTTAACACTCTAGAGGTAACATTTTCAGCCCAAATATCCTGGAAATATGTCAGATAGGTTGTTTCGATGATTTCTAGGTCAAGTTCGAATATGGGTCATGTGGGGTCAAAAACTAGGTCACACAGCCTGAATATGGAAAAACCTTGTTAGCACTCTAGAGGTAACATTTTAAGCCCAAATATCCTGGAAATATGTCAGAAAGGTTGTATTGATGATTTCTAGCCCAAGTTCAAATATGGGTCATCTGGGGTCAAAAACTAGGTCACAGAGCTTAAATTTGGAAAAACCTTGTTTACACTCTACAGGTAACATTTTCAGCCCAAATATCCTGGAAATATGTCAGAAAGGTTATTTCGATGGTTTCTAGGTCAAGTTGGAATATGGGTCATCTAGGGTCAAAAACTAGGTCATAGAGCCCAAAAATAGAAATAGCTTGTTAAGGCTCTAGAGGCTGCTGTTTCAGCCCAAATATCCTGGAAATATGTCAGGAAGGTTGTTTTGATGATTTCTAGCTCAAGTTTGAATATGGGTCATGTGGGGTCAAAAACTAGGTCACACAGCCCAAATATGGTAAAACCTTGTTAACACTCTAGAGGTAACATTTTTAGCCCAAATTTCCTGAAAAACTGTCAGAAATCTTGTTAAGATGATTTCTAGCTCAAGTTGGAATATGGGTCATGTGGGTTCCAAAACTAGGTCACACAGCCTGTATATGGAAAAAACTTGTTAACACTCTAGAGGTAATATTTTCAGCCCAAATATCCTGGAAATATGTCAGATAGGTTGTTTCGATGATTTTTAGGTCAAGTTCGAATATGGGTCATCAGGGGTAAAAAACTAGGTCATACAGCCTGAATATGGAAAAATCTTGTTAACACTCTAGAGGTAACATTTATAGCCCAAATATCCTGGAAATATGTCAGAAAGGTTGTATTGATGATTTCTAGCCCAAGTTCGAATATGGGTCATCTGGGGTCAAAAACTAGGTTACAGAGCTTAAATTTGGAAAAACCTTGTTTACACTCTACAGGTAACATTTTCAGCCCAGATATTCTGGAAATATGTCAGAAAGGTTATTTGATGGTTTCTAGGTCAAGTTTGATTATGGGTCATCTGGGGTAAAAAACTAGGTCACAGAGCCCAAAAAAAGAAATATCTTGTTAAGGCTCTAGAGGCTACTGTTTCAGTCTAAATATCATGGCAGTTTGTCAGAAAGCTTGTTTGGTTGTTCACATTATTAGATTAGGTTAAAGGTCACGGAGGCTTAAAATAGATTTATCTACTGTACCTCATAAAGCCTTCATTTATAGACCAATATCTTTGATATTCAGTATATAGGTTCCTTGCATGGACCTCTACCCATGTGTAGGGTTTGAGGTCACTGGGTCAAGGTCAAGGTCACCATAGCTTATAATAGATATTTCTACTTTCTGTCATAGAGCCTTTATTTATTGACTGATATTTTACATATTTGGTTTGGAGGCATTTTCAACTAAAAAATGAAATACTGCTTAACAGCAAACCTACAGCCAAAGTACTCAGGTGAGCGATCCAGGGCCATCATGGCCCTCTTGTTTTTGATAATAAGGTAAAATGTAAATAATATCAACATGAAAGTCCTGTATATTCACTGTTAGTTCTGTTTACTTGTTATAAGTAGTCAATGCTAAATATTTTTTTTTTCAGAATAATTGGATATCCATCTTTCATAATCATCATTTGATATTTCCTGTCACACTGCAAACCATGGTGTTTAAAATTTATATAGGGTACATAAACATCAAATGTTTATTATACTTTGCTCATAAAAAATTCAGATGCCCCTGTTTTATCGACTGCAATAAATAAATTATGCTAATATATTTCAGTTTATATAATATATTCAATTTAAAACTTAAACTACAACTGTTAATGTAGCCTGTACATGATAACAGGAATTTAAAGTGTTTAATTATGTGGAAATTAATTAATAAGAAGTGTACATTGCATTGAGACACCTGGTGTGGCAAAAATTGTTTATAAGTCCTTGAAACCAATGTGTTTTGCTTACATGAATGACTCAATAATGTAAGAGGACTAGAATACTTAAGACAATTTGCGGTGGCTTTTACTTAGAAACTGTGTTAATTTTGAGACTTATATTGTCAGACTTTTGCATACAAGGACAGTTTAGAACATAAAACTGTGATAAACTTCAGTAAATAGTGTCTGTACATATTTGTCATTTCTGTTAAGATTGAAGCAGCGGATGTATTCAACAATGATTTTCTACGTTGTGTTTAAATGACTTGTTACATAAAGTATATATTTTTTCTGCATTGTGTTTAAATGACTTCTTACATAAAGTTTGTATTCTAGGACATCTAATATGATATTGCATTAAAACTTTTTTTGGGGGAGGTGGGTGTGTGGGAAGAAAGATACTGTAAGATCATCAAAGGAACTAAGGCAAGTGGTCTTAATTTGAAGTTGGTCTCATTTTTAAGTTTCCTTGACCCTGCGGTATTTATTCCAGCTTGTAATTAAGTAATGAATGCCTTAGTATTATTGCCTGTGCACTGTCTTAACGTTTTGTACCTGCACTTATGTGGGGAAGTGCTAATTGTCGCCTATAATCCGATTATTGATAGATATAATTGGTAGCTTGACTGCATTATGGACCTATAAAGGTGTAATTAATCCCTGTTTTCAGGCTACTATTGTTACCATAACATTGTCAGAATCACCAGTTCTCTGCAATTTACAACTTCCTTTTTGCATGCGGTTGTTGTAAGATACATACATATACTAGTAAAACATTAACAGTTGTCGTATAAGAATTGCTACTTTATACAACAATTTCGGCCTGGTTGTGTCAGCAAGTTTAATTTCAAAAGAAGGTCAGCTTTTGGGACCAATATTCTGGTCACACTTCACAATAGCAACTTGCCCATATTTTTAGCTCAACTATATAAAGTATATGGAGAGCTGTCCAACTCACCCCAGCCTTGGCATCCCATTTCAGATTTATGAATTAAGTTTTTGTGCAGTATATATTTTTTACTTTAACTACTTTATTATATCCCCGAGTCACCCAATGGTTGGTTGGTCGGTTGGGCAGTCTGTTGCAATTTCCTTGTCTGGAGTATAACTTGAAAACTAATAGGTTTGAATTCAGTGCAACTTCATACAATGATCAAGCACAATGAGAGGAAGTGCAGTGTCCAAGAATCATAACTCCATCTTCACTATTTGCACAGTTTATTGCCCTTTGTTGGTTTTCCTTGTCCAGAGCATAACTTGAAAACTAATGGTTGGAATTCAATGCAACTTCATACAGTGGTCAAACACAATGACAGGAAGTGCAATGTACAAGAGCTATAACTCCATCTTCACTATTTGCACAGTTATTGCCCTTTGTTGGTTTTCCTTGTCTGGAGCATAACTTGAAAACTAATGGTTGGAATTCAGTACAACTTCATACAATGGTCAACCACAGTGAAAGGAAATGCAGTGTACAAGAACCACAACTATCTTTAGTTGTCCACAACCATAACTCTATTTCAATTCTTTTAAAAAGTATTCTGTTACTAGTAACTAATCCTCAGTTCCGAAGCAGTCTTGTGGGGGTATTAATCACGTTTCTTTAAGGATTTACTTTAAACTTTAAATATTTGTTCCTTATCATCCCCCACATCATATGTGGTAAGGTTCATAACTCTAGCACCCATACTTCAAGAATTATCTCCCCTTTAAACATAGAATTTTCCTAAAAAAAAAATTGTGATATTTTACTATAACTTTTTTAGTCTTGAAGCCGTCCTGGCTAGCTCAATTGGTAGAGCACTGGATTGTCAATCTTGACAATCCCGGTTCAGTCCCCATCAGGGCCGGCAAAATTTCTCCATGATAATTGATCTAAGACAATGCGCCTATAGGTCATTTGTCCCTCACCTCTGAAGCAAGTGAGGAAGTAGTTAGTCACTTGGGGAGAAATCAGTTAGTAAACTGGTTAGATACCCAGGGACTCTGGTTAGGTGGACTGACAAACGGAATGTGACCAATTAGCTGTTAAACTGGCATTAAACCCCAATTAAACCAATCTTTATTTCTTGAGGGATTTTCAGTGATAAAATAATAAATTTTACATGATATTTCATCTAACATGGAGAAGATTCTTGTCTATATATCTACAGATCTTGTATTAAATAGATTTTTTTTAATAGTTATCCCTTTCTAATAACTATCCAGTACTTAAATACTTGAGCATGCTGTCTTCACTGATGGCTCTTGTTGAGTTTTGTGGATATTGACTTAGTTTGGGACTGAGAAAATCTGTCGCCACATTGAATTGCCTGCATTTTTGAGTTTTCATAAAAATTCTTTTGTTGTTTCAGGGTATGTTGTCATTGGGGAAGGAATGTAGATCATAGTTTGATAGCCAGTCATGGGGGCAGAAGAGAGTAAGGTGGGAGCCCCCTGTTATGGGCTGATGGGCCCCTCATCTGTTGTCAGCAACATGAACAGGCAAGCTCAGATGGCTAGAGCTTGGGCGCTTCTACATCAGTGCTCCTTAGACCAATGGAAACTTGGCCATGGAGGTAGGTAACAGGTCTTTCTATTGCCAAAAGGCCTAATTAGTTAGGCAGTGCATTTGAGCATATACATGATGATAATTCAAGATTCAAACCTCCATTGCAAGGGTTGAGCATTAAGCATGAAACTATTTTAATGCCTTTCCATGTCCCAAGGGGTGGCATATAGTAGTCGCACAGTCCATCAGTTATTCTGTCTGTCCGTCCAATCTTCTGTTTGCAACTCCTCCTACATTTCACATGCAATTTTCACCAAACTTTCACAGAGTGATCATTACCAAGTGCTATAGTGCATATGCTCCAGTTCTTTCGATTCAAATATGTTTGGCATAGTAATTGCCCTTTGTTAAATTTTACTTAATACTGCTTATTCTCATTTGATTTTCACCAGACTTTCACAGATTGATCATCATCAAGTGCCAAGTGCATATTTTCAGGCTTTTGCGATTCATTTATTTTTGGCATAGTTATTGCAGTTTGTTAAATTTTACTTAATATTGCTTCTGTGCACAACTCCACCTACATTTCTCATGCAATTTTCACCAGTCTTTCACAAAATGATCATTATCAAGTGCTGCAGTGCATTATACGTAGGCTTCTTTATTTGATCATTTTTGGCAGAGTTATTGCCTATGGTTTAATTTTAATATTGCTTCTGTGCACAACTCTTACAATTTTATAATTGAACTACTTGTATACTTTTGCCTTTAGTGTTCAGCTGGAACATAAGAATCCAAAAGTTAAAAAGTAAGAAACTGTTTTGAAACAATTTTTCTGTAAAAGACATGTGGTGACCTAAGGGTACAAAACCATAGATCAATGTCTTTTGAAACACATCAGTTTTGGAAATTTTATCAGCCATGCAAATAGGTAAAGGACATGTAAAAGTCTTACCCCAGGATGTATGGGTTCTTAGTTCAGTTCACAGACTGCAGAAAATTTTGGCACAAATGATCAAAGTTATATCAAGTTATAAGCTAGCAGGAGTGTGACCATTGCTATGTTTCAGGTGGGGTGGGGGAGGAGGGGCATTTGTATCCGTGACACATTTCTTGTTTTGTCTAAATGCAGATACAATAATTTCAGACTTAACCCTTGAAATTTGGTCATACAAATAAAAAGGTGTAACTGTACAAAAGTAAGCAAATAGGAATTAAAAGTTCTATTTTTTCTGTCAGCTGCAAATAACAAATTCAGACAGATCAAATGCAGACATGTTTAATAACCATGTCATTTTTTAACGAGACAAAAATGATGTTTATTTTCATTCTGAGATAGCAGACGTCCCTGTCAACAATTGATGTGACAGTCTGCAGGCTTCCTGTGTTTGAGGTGTGCAATTATTGATCTTTTCGATAACAATTATCTGACTCTGACACTTTGATGAGAAAACATGGTGCACTTATCATGCACATCACACTGTTTACTACTTGAAACACTTTAAAAACAATTTGCGTGATTTTGATACAGCTTAGCTGTGTTTTCAAACTTTGTACTGTCACATATGTTGCTGAAAAACCAGATAACAATTCAAAATGAAAATGTAAAACATTCACAATATAGTTTATTGGTACTGCAGTGGCAATTATAAATGATGCCGTTAGCAATACAACTGTCAGTATTATTTATGGGTATATAATGATCTAAGTATAGGTTAGAAATCATATTTTAAAATTTTAAACACATTAAGTGCAGAGGAGTGCTAGTAGCCAAAGCACTGATTTTTTAGCTCATCTGAGCACAAAGTGCTCAGGGTGAGCTTTTCTGATCAGTCTTTGTCCGTCGTCCGTCTTTTCATTCAAATGACATCTCCTCTGAAACCAAAGGGCCAAATTAAATGAAACTTGCCTGGGAGGTTCCTTGCATGAAGATCTATCAAGATTGTTCAAATGGTTTTAGTCCATTGCATTTCTGGTTCACTGGAGCTAAAATTAGATTTTAAAAGTTGGATTTTTAAAAATCTTCTTCTCCGAAACCTCAAGGCCTGGAGCTAAGATATTTGGTGTAAAGCATCATCTAGTGAACCTCTACCAAGTTTGTTCAAATCATGACCCTAGGGTCAATACTGGCCCCACCCGGGGGGTCATTTGATTTTACACAAGGATTTATATAGGGAAAACTTAAAAATCTTCTTGTCAGATACCACAAGGCCTAGAGTTTAGATATTTGGTGTGCAGCATTGTCAAGTGGACCTTTACCAAGTTTGTTCAAATCACGGCTCCTGGGTCAAAAATGGCCCAGCCCCGGGGGTCACATGTTTTATGACGGGGTTATATAGGAAAAAGTTTAAAAAATCTTCTGGTCAGAAACTGCAAGGCCTAGAGTTTAGATATTTGGTGTGTAGCATTGCCAAGTGTACCTCTACTAAGTTTGTTCAAATCATAGCCACTGGGTCAAAATAGGCCCTGCCCCGGGGGTCACATGTTTTACATATAGTTATATAGGAAAAGTTTTAAAAATCTTCTTGTCAGAAACCACATTGCCTAGAGTTTAGATATTTGGTGTGCAGCATTATCTAGTGAACCTCTACCAAGTTTGTTCAAATCATGACCCTAGGGTCAATACTGGCCCCACCCGGGGGGTCATTTGATTTTACACAAGGATTTATATAGGGAAAACTTAAAAAATTTGCTGCTCTGAAAGACCAAGGGCTATACCTTCAATTTTTCATTGTTAAGTCTCCCTCCAACCCTGCACTTCTGATGGAGACATAATGTTTTTGCCTTGTCCATGGGTGTCTGTTTGTTTGTCTGTCTTTCACACTTCGTTTCCTTTTAATAACTTGAGTACCAGTTGACCCAAAGCCTTCAAACTTAACAGGGTTATTGCCCTTATTGAGTATAAAAAATCCCTTTTCTGTTTTGGGTCAGTAGGTCAAAGGTCAAGGTCAGAAGGACCTCTAGAGTGAAAACCATTTCCACTCAATAACAGGATTACCATTTCACCCAGAGCCTCGAAACTTCATAGGATGATTGCTTTTACTAAATAGAAGAACCACGTTGTTTTTGGGGCTAGTATGTCTAAGGTCAGGGTCACAGGGACCTGTAGAGTGAAAACTATTTCTGCAGAGTAACTGTAGTACCATTACACACAGAGCGTTCAAACTTTATAGGATAATTGTATTAGAAGAACCCTATTGTTTTTAGGGTCCATAGGTCAAAGGTTAAGTTCACAGGGACCTGTAGAGTGAAAACTGTTTCTGCTCAGTAACTGGAGTACCATTTTACCCAGAGCCTCCAAACTTCATAGGATGATTGCCTTTACTCAGTAAAAGAACCCAATCGTTTTTGGGGTCAGTAGGTCAAAAATCAAGGTCACCGGGACCTGTAGAGTGAAAACTTTTTCTTCTCAGTAACTGGAGTATCATTACACCCAGAACCTTCAAATTTTATAGGGTAATTATATAAGAAGAACCCTATTGTTTTTGGGGTCTGTAGGTCAAAGGTCAAAGTCACTGGGACCTGTAGAGTAAAACTATTTCTGCTAAAAAAATTGAGTGCCATTACACCACACCCAGAGTCTCCAAACCTATTGCAAAGCTTTTCAAACTTGCACCTATAAAAACCAATAACGATATAATTATGTAACATGAGCAATGAGACTCAGGTGAGCGATTTAGGGCCATCATGGCCCTCTTGTTTTTTAAATTCTAATAATTATGTGATTTTTTAGCAACTTTTAGTTAACTTCACCTCTTTTTTACTTCTTGTCTGATGTATTTCAATCTGATTTCTGACAGATCTGAAATCACTTTGAAATTTACTAGAAAATTGGCGAACACCTGTTTCAATGATTTAGTTTTAACAGACAGGTTGGTGCTACAAATCAAGCTATACACTCAGAGTAGTCATTTTCCACTTGTTGGTTGGTGGTGTAATTCTTTTTTCAAGAATATATTTTTAGGATCTTTGAAATACTTTTCTTTATAGAATCAACAAATCCAATCATTTTGTGTGTACAATTATTAAAAAAATACTCAAATTAAGCCATCACATTGTATGAATAAACAGTTGTATGAATAAACAGATAAACTTTCAGGGAAGTAACCAATGTGAATAGCAGTGATATAAAGAAGTTGGCTATTCAATGAATTTTTTTTTACATTTCAATTTGCTTGACTAGTTGACTAGTCTGTTTAATCCATTGATGAACCTACCTCACTATTATCTGGTTCACAGTTTCCATCTTGCTCTCCTCAGTTTATTTTTCACTTTTAAACAACTTAGAGTCAACTCGTGCCACTGAATGTGGTAGGCATACTTATTATCGCCGTTCCTGGACGGCGATATATACAATTAACAAGATTTTAACAGTTTTGCCTGTACACCGCGTGCTTTTAGCCAATCAAAGCAAAGCATTTCATATCACATGATAACAAAATGGACGTCAAAATTCTTCAGCAAGGGATGCGTTAATGGACTCGCCCAACCGCCATGTTTGTCGGGTTACTTATTCTTACAACTGAAAAATACTATCATCAATGTACGATCTCAGTACCAGTCTTCAGGCTCGTGTAGGATAAATACAGGATAATCGCAATATTTTTTGCTACATGTCATTTTTAACTAGAGAATGTAGTCTAAATAAGAGTACGGTTTGTTTGTTTTTTCCAAAACTTGCACTTAAAGAAAAAAATAAATGCTTGCTTCCGGGCGATTCTAGTCAGGATACAAACTCCCCGCAGGGGTTACTTCCCCTGATTAGTACAGTAAAAGTAGCAAAGCGTGACGTGACTGGTGCGAGGAGTTTGATCAGGATTTTTCCGTGTTTTATATATGCTTGATTAGGGTCAGGGCAATATCGTATTTTTTACCTAAAATTTATTCTGTTTAAATTGTACATAAAATATTCTTATGGTATTGAAGAACTGTATCTAGCTTTTGTTCAGTATACATTTTTTAAGTAATAAATAAAGTTAAAAAACTACGCAGATAGTCAATTAATTATGCGTAGACTGGTTTACAACAAAGCAATATTTACAAGGTTTTAATGCTGCAAATTTTAACATGATGTATAAAAATATTGGGATGTTTTCATAAAGAAACCAAATCGTCCGCTTTCAAAAATAGTCCAGCTACAATAATAATTACAATGTATATTTCATCTACTTTATAATTTCTGTGTGAAAATTATCAAATATAACTTCGCTTTTCAGTGCAAAGCATGTTCTAAGATTATCAAATTAATGAATGAAGAACATGAAATACATTCATCTATGGATAAGACGAAATGCATGGCTGAACGGCGATTTCAAGCATTTTTGGAAATGCTAATACTTGTCTTACATCTAACCAGTTGCTTTATCGATGATTTCACTTATCCAGATATTGAAAATATTGCAAACTAACTCAGGTCAGTCATCTAAAATCGTAAAAATTCCTTGTTGCTGATAAGATCAAGAACACAGGAGAGGGCAGAGTTAACTGTAAGCTAAAGAAGACCCGTGAAGAATCTTTTACATAACTTAATTATAGGAAAAATAGTTCTTTTCATAGTTGCAGAAGAAGTCCATTGTACATAATCTTTTTACTAAAGCAGTTCCCATGATTACTTGTTGTTAGAAATAATAACTTTGCTAAAAGTCCTTTGAAAAATGAGTCTGCTGAATATTTTGCTCAACACTTGTACATTTAAGTGGTCTGACATGGAACTAAAACATATAATTTCACTGTACTATCTGTAAGTTGAAAAGCTGCAGCGATGATATATAGGTTAAATGTTTTGGCAGACTTCTTCCTGAAAGCAAAGAAGGTCATTAAAAAGCTATATTGTTATAAATCTTTTTTCATCCTTTCAGCAAATCCCTGAAAAAACATTCGTATGGTTGCCAACATCTGTAGGAATTCAGATAAATAGAATGAAAACATTAAATAATATTTTCCAAATCCACTTGAAATTAGGTCATAGAAATAAAATTACTTTGCTTATCTCTGCAAGTTTTTCTGTATGTTGACACCCCTTCCAGTCTTCTGAATACAGTGTGACCATATCTTGTGGTAATTGCTGTCATTTAGGCTGTCACAAGCAGCATTTTTTTTGGCCTCAATTCGGAGGAAAAAACTGCTGTTTTTTATTTCTTCATCAATTTTAATGGTATATAGCCCATGCGAAGTGGAAAATTATGCCCTACACATTGGCCCTGATTATTCTTTTGTCAGATGTACAGAATTTTCTAACATTCAGGAAAACTCTTTATTTCCTGAGTGTTAAGAAAAACTGACAAAAGAATCATTAGGACCTACAATTTTATGTAGAGCTCAATTTTCTGCTTTGCATGCACTATAACCCTCTTAAACTGATGAAGAAATAAAATACTTGAAGAAGTTTTCTCCTCCGAATCGAGGTAAAAAAATGCTGCTTGTGACAGCCAAAATGAAATCAAATACCACATGGTATGGTCACACTTGAATATAACCAAGTAAAGGTTCAGGTCCTATGGAGAGCAAAGTCACATTGTTAATTGCTAGAAATTTACTCATTTATTTATAGGTTAATGACAGTAGACTGTCTCTTGTTATTTTCTGAATTTATTGCTAAAAATTGTTAGTCATGGTGACCTGTCAAATTGTCTATTAATCAAAATAAATATTAGCAATCGCAGTTGGTATTAAGACATTTGGTAAATGTCTTCCTTTGTTAGGTCAGTGTCTAACCTTGCACTAACAATGGTCATTTTTATTGGCTGTTTTGCAGATTCATATATTACATAACAAACTGTTTTTAGGTTTGTAGAATTGATGTTTTAGGGGTGAAGAGCTTAGTACACATGCTTCTGAAAAGATAGAAAATTTTGTTTTCCTTTTTTTATTTTATGTGCTTTTAAGATTTATACTGAAAATGTAATTTACATCATTCCCCCTACCTTTAAAGAGCAGCGAACAGAAAGTTATTTGTATACCAAATCTTTTCTTAATAACCTAAGACTTAATTATAAAATGTGATTCTTTTGATTTCTTTGTAGAAAACTACAAACATTGTTACACAGGTTTCAGACATCCTTGACTTTACCTGAAAAAATAGTCTAGATCTAATTTGATATGAACTTAGACAATGATTTTATCTCCATGAAATATGTAGAGTTTGTTTGAACTCTGCAGGGTGGTATCACAGATACGCCTCTGCTAGAGCAGTGATAGATATCATGTATTCACTACAATAATCAAAGATTCAGGAGGGAGAATGTTATCACATACCTGCAGGCAGTTACCTTGGTGTTTTTTTTAGCTCACCTGGCACATAGGTGAGCTATTAGGATGGCCCATTCTCTGAAAAAGCAAAAAAAACAAGAACTTTTTGTATAAACCACAAGACCTAGTATTTTAAAATTTGGCATGTAGCATGGTCTAGTAGACCTTTACCAAGCTTGTTCAAATTATTAGATTGGGGTGAAGGTAACCAAGGCTAAAAATATATTTATCTACTTTACCTCATAGGGCCTTCATTTATAGACTAATATCTTTGATATTTGGTGTGAAGGTTCCTTGCATGGACCTTTACCCGTAGATGGGGTTTGAGGTCGCTGGGTCAAGGTCAAAGTCAGAATAGCTAATAGTCAATATTTCTACTTTCTGTCATAGAGCCTTTATTTATTGACTGATATTTTAGATATTTTGTATGTAGGCACCTACACATTTTCAATTAGAAAATGAAATACTGCTTCTTATATCTGCTTCACAGCAAACCCACAGCCATCGTACTCAGATTAGCAATCCAGAGCCATCATGATAGCCCTCTTCTTTACAGAAAGAAGTTGTATAAGATGTCGTTTTCAAACTCAGTAAATTACATTGTTAAAACCTGGTGTTAGCAACAAGGATACGTAAGAATACTAAATCCAAACCCCCTTGGAAAAATAAAAACAGCAACAGAAACTTGCAGATCATACTTTTTGTAAAGGTAGAAAAAATGTTGTACAGATTATAACAGAGATTTGATAACTGAAAAACACATCTTGTTATTAAACCCAGAAAAACTTGCAAAATAGAGCAGAGAAGACAGGCAGAAAAAATGTCCTGCAAATTAAAAGATTTACTACTTGAAAACACATCATATCACTTGCATTTTTCTGGAACCTCAAAGGTAACATTTATTATCACATTGCATGATAGTCTACCCTTTAATAAGATGGCAGTGACAGACATGCAGTGGTTGACATCAACTAATTGAAGATTTTTATTGATCAACAATGGTTTGAATGAAGTATACTCACCCATGCTTCAGTTTTATTCACACCAGCCATTTGCACAGTTTTCACAGAATTCATTTTTCTCACATGATTTGCATTATTGTCATGTGTACAACTCAAATACACCATTTATAAGTATACAGATATCATAAATAAACTTAGAGGTTTTAATAGATAAACTAAAATAAAGGTGACTTTACATAATCTTAAGTCTTATTTCAAACAATGAAAGGTCAGGGTCAGGAGGTCATGGTCAAGGTCATTCTTTCAGGGGTCATTTACTCCAGCCATGTTTATTCAGGAATGAACTAGGATATCTATTTCAGGGAAATTTGAACTAAATAAAAGGTTTGGAGAAAGGAAAACAAGACAGCTAATAAACTTACGCCAACTTTATTGATGCCTTGCCAAACAGAGATTGAAGTGAGCAAAAGAACGCTGAAATTTGATTATTATTTCTCGAAATAACCCAAGGATGTGATTAAAGTGAAAATAAAAACACTTGCCTTAGTAATTGAGTAGCTGAACATGTAAGACAGGAAAAAAACATGCATTCTCTGCAATTCAGTTTTACACAGTTATAGCAGTTGGTTTTAATGTAGTATCTTTGAAGCATTTTGTGTCATTGCATTATAGTGAAATCTTTAATCAATTAGTACATATTCTTATACTGTTGATTTGTGAAGACTTCAAGAGGTGCATGTGCAAATCTGAAAAGACAAAAGATTCAGTGTAAATACAAAATTATTCTTAGTAAAAAAATTAAGGTGGCATGATATCTCTCTGCATATTTCAGGTCTTTTCCTTTTACAGTATAACTTGCTCTTACTACGACACTTGATTGTAATGACATTAGGAGCATACTGACATATTTGCCCAGTCCCATTTATTGTTTTTTTTTAACTTTATATAATTTGGACCTGGTTGTAACAGCACCTGGGATACTCCATAGCCGACCATACTTCTCGGTCCCTATACATCCTCACTTCATTGCTCTTAATTGGCCCTTGCGTATCCGACACATAAAAAAAATGCCGCTGTTGCCATTATCATTTATCATTTAAGTACATTTGAATAAATAATTACCGCTGGTATTGTTAAAAAAAAAGTTGAATTTCGCTCTCTTCAAAAATTTTATCAAACATGTATTGAGTAAAGGTAATTGTTTTCTAGCCTTATGCAGTACTAAGTATTCCCGATGTGTACATGTTCATCTTAAGATTAAAAAAAAAAAAAAAAACCATAAAAATGATAGCGGATAACCAAACAGGCTTCATCAAGAAAGTGTCACTTAAGTGATGCTGGTGCATATACTTTGCCAAAAAGATCGAGGAAATTGTTAAATTTCAAGGAAAAAATGGATTTAATTGAAATAGAGTCTGAAAAAAACAAAACATTTTGCAATAGAAAAAGACGGCAGAGGTCTTATACCAATTCATTGACCAGACTGATTAAATGTAAATTAGAAAAAAATACAAAGAATTAACAAACAACACATTTCTTTTAGAAATGACTCTTAAAGCGACTGACTCACAGATGGGCCGACAATGAAAAAATAGAAAATGTTCTTACATCTTGAAATTTTTGCTGCAATTGTGAAGAACATATTTAAACTAAGTTACTGATTCATTTTTTGATACAGAAAAATATAAAGTTTTACACACTTTTATCCGTAAAAAATTTACCGCGTTAGTCACGGGGTAGATACTTTAGTTATAACATTAATTTTGACGCATCAGTACATGCAAGCGCCATGGCTCAGTGGTCTAGATCGTTGCCCTATATTTTACTGATCGAAAGGTGGTGGGTTCGAATCCTGGTTAAGTAAAAACATTTTTTTTTTCAGTTTTCATGGCGTATAGAAGCATAATATTATGTTTTTTCCGTAGTATATTAAATTCTCTTAAAATTTAAAGGAAAAAAAATTCAGCAAAATTTTGTGAGTCAGTCGCTTTAATTGTATTGAAAGACTACATGTATATGTTTTCACTAAACACTGTCAAGTTTTCATGATTAACACATGTACATAAAGATGTTTTCATGTAATAATAGTTTTTCTTGTGAATATATGCAAAATGATCCTTGCAATATTCATAACTTGCTATCCGACAACTTCCCGTAACCGACAACCATGGCCACTAGTCCCAATCTGTGTCAGTATAGACAAGTTTTACTGCACATTCCATTTCCTCTTTAAAGCTTTGGGATTAGATTAAGAATTTATCCAATGATTAATGAATCCCAAAAGTACAAGGATTATAAATGGCTACATAATAATGTTTTTGTTTACAAAGATGGGACTCTATTTTATTTGATGAAGAGCAGTGAATGATACTGCTGTTAAACTTAATTATCAGCACAAACTATCATCTCATTAACATTGAACAAGCTTACTTCATTTTGTAGAAATATTTGGCATAATTCAAATTAAGCAAAGTGTAGGTATAGTTCCAAATGGATGACAGACATAGTTGTGTTTGCAATAAAAGGGCTAAGTCTGTTTATAGTAGCAAGCTGGTCTTTATGAAAGTTCTTGAGTTTATGTAAAGTGAAAGCTTAGTCTCTTATGTAGTTGGGGTATGTTATTCAGTAGAATAATTTTAAGAAATTTAAAAGAAAGCTAGAGCAATGCACAGTTAAAACATGATTCTTTGAATTGGCAATAGGCCTAATTATTTTTTAGCTCACCTGAGCATATGCTCGAGGTGAGCTTTTGTGATTGTCTTGTGTCCAGTGTGCATCATCCTTTTTTTACTTTTGAACAACATCTCCTGAACCACTAGCTTAAAGTTGATAACAGTTAGTAATACAATGTAGCAGGGATGTTCCCTTCATGCAGCACTACCAAAGTTATTCAAAGAATTGAATTCCATCAAGAGCTCTGGTTGCCATGGCGACAGAAATAAAAAACTTTGAAAATCAATTTGTCTGTAACCACAAGGTCAAGGGCTAAAATATTTTGCATGGAAAATCATTTAGAGGTCCTCTATGCCTCGGGGATGTTTAATGAACCTGCCCTGAGGGTCACTTGATTTTACTTAGGCTTTTTTAGGGAAGTCTTCAAAAATCTTCTTGTTAACTCACCAGATCATATGCTCAGGGTGAGCTATAGTGATCACTGGTTTTTTATTTTGTTGATCTGGACTTTTAGTTGTATCATATTGTTTTCCTTAGCAAGAGACCAAACAGGGACCAAAAAATTATTTTCATGGTACTTAGAAATTCATTCGGTTGTAATTCATTTGATCTCATTCTAACTTTGAAATACAAGAAGTTTCTTGTAAAATCGAATATCTTTGGTATAGTTATCTTGGAAACTTTCTAAATATTCTGATCAATTTCTCCCCAAAATGGAAAGTTATGCATCAGAGCAGCAGTTGTATTGTTTAAGATTTATTTCATTTTACTGAAAGTTTGATTTATGATATTTTGATAGAAGTAAATGAGCAGTAACATTCCTAATATTTCAGCAAAGCTCTGGGGACTGCTAGAAAATGGAAGTATGAGCTTTAATTGCATATGCGGCCTTTTATCAGTTTTCTGGAATATTGATGAGCAATTTAGAGTGAAAGAGAGATTTTCTGCCCTTTCAAATCAGAAGTTGAAGAAATCAATTAATTCCTACTGTATCAACTGATACAGTCTGATAAATAAGAGACAAAATAAATTTACCGTTGTAATTAATTTACTAATTTATTGTTTTAAGTATTTATTAGTCATGTCCTAATACCGCTAAATGTATCCACTACAGAGCTGTCTCCAAGTGATGAGATTCTGTGTATATATGAATAATAATGAAAGGTATTGCCTCTCCAAACAAAAATAATTGATATCCAGTTTTAATTGTCAAACAAAACATAATTGCAAGAAAGATTGATCCCCAAATAAGCCACAGTATCAAACAAATATTACTGGTAATGGTTTGACAGATAATCAAGATCATAACTTGCCTAATCTTGAAGCAAGCACACTGTATATTGGCATGGCTGAAATCGTAACATTTTACATGATATATCACTGGAGAATACTGCCAGAATGAACCTGTTTCAGTCTGTTAAACACAATATTATTCTCTTGAAATACCGTCTTGTATTCCAGATCTTCAATTATTGGTGCCTGTTTTACAAATATCAAGTTCAATATACATTTGTTCATAGAGCAGAAAGAGGACTCTATTAAAAGCTTCATAAACTGACAATTTACACAATGTTCCAAACAGGTTGTCACTAATTCATATGTTTTCTGTCAAGTAATAGTAGTTTATTTGTGTATTTCAGAGGCAGCTGGGTTCAGTGAGACAGTTATGTGCTGTAACAATGTTGTGTTCAAAGACTGTAGCCCAGCATTCTGTACAAGCAGGCAGAGCATTATAAACATACCCAAACCGTCAAGAATTTTTCGATTCCGACGACGACGGAAATTTACAAAAATGGCAGAGCACTTTGAATACAAAGTTGTTCCAGCTCAGATGTCCTGTATACAGAATTTTCAAGTCAAAAGCGTATTGTGTTTCCAAGGTAACACGGTGATTCTTCATTTGATCCGCAATATGACCACCCAGTTTGGCATTGTGGACCTGTCTCAAGACAAGTTTCTTGGCGTGTTTGGAATTCAGTTTGCTAGTTTTAACAATGATGTTCTGAGGGGCAAGATAAGCCCTGATTGTTCAGTTTGCCTTATCAAAATTCCCCAGTTACAAGCTGGTGCCACCAACGTGTTTATCTTACAGCTCTATGATCTCAAGAGCAAGGCATTGCTCAGTGAGTACACACTGCCATATCTTGATACAGCTTTTGCCTTTGACCCACGGTTCAACTGGACCCGGCTTGCTGCGACTAGCTTCCAACAGGGAAGTGACAATAGCTTAAGTGTTGTACGTGTTAAAACCTGGGAGATCCTTGCTTCTAACCCTAGGCTGGATGATTCAAGACCTAGTCAAAACATTGAACTAAAGGATGTGCTGTACTCCAAGGATGGTTTTCTCATCTTTGCTGTAATGGTCACTGGTGGTTGTCATTGTCGTGAGAGGAAGTCACGGCGAACAAATCCCATTGATGTGAGTATATACGTGTTCAATTCTGACACAGCAGACACAATCCATTGTATTCAGTATCACCGATATACTTGTGGACTTCATCTCTGTCCAGTCAACTATATGCCAACATTTTCACATTGTGGAAGCCGTATGGCTATTGTGCTAAATGACATGGAAGACACCCTGGACCATGTTCAGATCTACAAGCTGCCAAGTTCAGTGAGTCTGCAGAACAGATGTAGGGTTCGAATCCTGCAGCAGTTCCCGCCAGATATGCTTCATCAGCTTCCGCTACCAAACAGGATGATACAGTTCCTAAAGTTTCGACCAGAATATGAGTAAACTAAGAATCAGCTGACCCAAAATTTTCTAGTCTTAAGTTTATTTCATGTACTGGTGGGCTTAATGTTGGATCCTACTGTTACTAGCAAAAAAGTTTTTTATGCAATAGCTTAGCAAAAACTCTATAAAAAAAACAAGTTTATTTAAATTATTTATTAAGTAAGTGAATGATAGTGCCAGTATGTTTATAGTAGAAAAAAGTTATGAGTTTAAAGATGCTAATAAGATTAAAGATAGTAATTATAAACATATTTTGTCTAACCCACACACAATGGCTCTGATACCGAGTTCCCAAATAGGACCTAGTTGTTAATTTAAAAATATTTTTGATGAATTTAGAGTATTTAAAAAGAAATCCCTGTGCTTTGTTGACTTACACTTAATTAGCATAGAGTCTGAACTTATACATGTACCTACTAGTATTATAACATACATATTTTTCTAGCCTGCAATAGATGTACTCTATAAACCTTATCTTCAAAAAATAAATGTTTATAATTATTATATATATTCTTGACAGTTAGGACAAGTTGTTGACAAATAGCAGTTTTTGGCAAGAAGGTCTAATTGCAGTACTGTTTTTGGATGAAAATCTGTCAGGACCACATTATTTTTTGGGAAGAACTTTGTGTACACATGTCCTAGCTGAAAAGATATTAGTATCAGTATATAAGATTATCAGTGCAAATCAGATTAAATTTTGTAAATTATTGAAATGGCATTCAATTTATAGGGTTAATCTGTACGTTAGGGTCTGTGTTTGTATTTAAAAGATCTTTTTTACTTTTTGGATATGGTAATTTTTACAGGCTGTACACCAGTACTTTTAATTCAGTACACCTGCAACTTTAGTTTAACTTTGAATACAAGATTTGATTTTAAAAATGAAAGAAATGCTAGAATATCAATTTTAATGAAATGTTTTACTTAGTGCAAAGTATGGTTTTAAGAAAAAAAGAAGATTATGATTTAATCTCCTGTGAATAAGAGTGAAATTTGTTCATTTTCAATTAATGTTTTGAAAAGGTTAGTGCTAACTTTTTGATTTGCTTTTTGAAACTATTTATTTTTTGAAACATTTGTCATTTATAGATGCTATTTTACCTGAATGAATCAAACACAGTTTATATTTCTTAGTGTTATTTTCCTCACAGAAATCTTTTTTTTTAGAAATCATTGCTTCTTATTGTTTTTTTGCCTTCAAAACTGTAAGTGCTTCAGGAAACATTCCACATTTTATCACTTCATTTACAGAATTACCAGTTTGGCACATTGGTAGAATAGGCTGAGAAAAATTATATCAATTTTTAAATATTTTTCAGATTTTCTTTTCCAGTTACTTACATAATGTATTCTGTGTTATTTAAGGCAAGCTGAAATTCAAGCAGACACACCTGAAGTACTGAAATAAAGGGCTATGCTGATCACAGAAATTACTGTGTAATTGGTAAAACTATACATTACATAATTAACATGTTGGAAATGCAGTCAGTCATTAAACAGCAGTGATTCACACCAGTCAATCAATACCAATATTTCTCATTTCATGAGATTTTGTATTGAATGTGATACCCATGATACAACATTAAACAACTCTGTAATGTAAACCAATAAGCCCACTGTGTTAAGTTTAATGTTTGAGAGAGGGAGAGACTTGAGCAAACAGGTTATATGATACAGAGACAAACTCTTTATAATGCTCTTAGGATGGATAAACTAAATGTATCTGGTCATAAAGAGTGTCCTGGGAAAACAAAGCTAAGTGGTTTTGCCCATGTTCTGAAATTTACAGAGGTAAAATTTCAAGAATAATTTTATTAAGTACTGACTTTTTTTTTTTCTCTGGCATTTTTATCTTCTGTCACAGCTACATATAACGAAACCCCATGTCAGTATTTGAAAGCTACAAGTGCTGTCTTGTACATTTTGGCTGCAAGTTGACTCTAAAAGATTGGCCAAAAACAGATTTCTGCTCATTTCTGCAAATACATATACAATGTAATATGTCAATGGTAGACATTAAGATAATCACTTTATTTAAAAATCTGTCGTTAAAGGAAATTGACGAAAGAAAAAAAGACCACTGACCTCTGCATGTGAATTGCTAGGCTCAGCTAAAAACATTTAAGTCAGATAATTGTTATATACTGTAGCTTTTATTGTGTTCTCATTAATGATTACATGGGGTAAAATGCTAATTGGCTTTGAATGTATTGGTTTTACTTATTTGAAAAAAAGAGTCAGAATTGGTTCAATGGAAAGCTATTCAGTTTCTTGTCTGACAGGCAAACGTTATTAAAATCTGATTAACCTCAATAGTAGATTGCAAGTTTGATAGGTTGGAAAAAGTTAATTGCTTTTAGATTTTGTTTGTTGTTTTTCTTTAAAAGATACATGATATTTGATATCCTGAGACTATCTGTTTGTTGGTAATGAAAGGCAACAACAACAACAGGAAGTAGTAGTTATAATATGATTTTGCCAGTTTATTTAAAGATTTTTCATTTAATGTTATGTCACTTTTTATGTTTAGAGATAAGAAGCAAGGAGGTCTGGTCCAAGGTGAATTTTGTATGAACACTTGTAAAGTAATTTACATGACCAAAGTGCTGAGTTTAAACAGCTTAAGTACTATCTCAGATGAGCTATATGGAGCCATCTTGGCTTTTTTGTTATGTTAGAGATAATATATAGACATATTTTGACATGATATATTACAAAGTGATATGTAGCAGGCTACATATATCTGTTGTTGAATGTTTTCTAGTCATATATTTTGTAGTAATAAATTGTAATTTACTGTTGTAATCATATTAATATAGCTTCTGTATTTACTAGTACCCAAATTTTTCACAGTTTGAATATATTTTTGAATATATTTTTGAAGCATGGTCTTAAGACAGAATGTGAGGAGGTGCAGTGGTCAAGGGGTTAGAGCATCAGACTTGTGATCCAGAGGTTGCTGGTTCGAATCCCACCAGGGGTGAGAGTCTGCAGTGATTTTCCACATTCCTCACTTTTGGCGTGAGTACTGGTTTGAACCCAGGAAGCAGTCATCCATAGGGATTAATATAAGTTGAAAGAACTTGCTTCCCAATCGATGTAAAATAAATAAGTTTAAACTAAACTGAGACAGAATGTGTTGCAGGTGTTATTCTGTGCTAAAATACCTTGTGTGTGGAATATTTGCTAAGCCAAGTTAACATGTTGAGTATCAGCTGGAAGGCATCAATTGATTTTACACAGAAACAATATTTACATGTATTCATTATATCTCTGACATCTCTGTTCCAAAGTCAATGGCGTATCTAAGTTTTCAGATGACTTACTCAGTCAAATTATAAACTAAAAATGTGCTTGTTCCAGTGGTATAGTTAACTGATTTATGGTGCATAATTTGAAAAAAACAAAACAACATTGACCGGATTTTTTTCACCCATCAAAATGCCTCTTTCATTACAAATGTTTTTGTGTGATAACATTTCTAATAGTGCTTGTTCTCAATATCTTGTACAATGTTGGTATTGATAGATACTGTGCTCTGCTCATACATGGTGTTCAATTTTAATAGTCTTTCTTGTTTATTGCAATCCTTTCATTACATTGTTAGGTCATATTTGTAGATCACTTGAGTAACATTTGTATGCATTAATTCTATGCTGCAATCAAAGAATCATAATTCAGTCATTTTAAAACACTCTGGAGAACATTTAAATGTCACAAACAAATTATGTATTTACTTCACGTAGGGTACTTATGAAAGTTTGACTTTAACAACATTTCTGCATATGGAATGAAATTCTAACTTACATGTTAGGAAAATTTTGTCCTAATATTTTTCATATGTTTTTGTGTATATAACATTGAAAGAAGGTAAATATACTGTATTTTATTTTAGAAACCCAAAATTTTTGTTGCACATTTGTATTACACACAGCTTACAATATTATATGTTTAGACTTTTTTTCATGAGAAATAATTTTTTACCTAATAATATTAAACATGTATTCATTCTTAATTCACTCTCTGGCAACACAGCTTTTAAAAGAAGGTATTCAAACACTAAACATAAGCTACTGCTAAAAGTTTGAACAGTTAAGTTACTTAATATTAGTAGGATACTTGAATTTTCTGCATTTTTCTTATTGAAGAGAATATGAAACAAACACTTGTATGTAACTTTTTAGTAACAGATATTACACTTTGTTTTTTTTATGAGGGAAATCCTGCTGTTTAATTTAAGTTTGTCTGTTGATGCCTGTACAAAATCGTTTCATAGAACTATTTCTTATTCTCTACAGAATATGCTTTGCCCTAGTAATTTATACATACTGAAAACTTCTCTCCTTTCTAAGAGAATCATTATGTTATATAATGTTGGAAAAATATGTCTGTAAAAAAATGGATTTCTTGTATAAGTAAAATTGGTTCAGTTTATTTCATATGCTAACTTTTTTTATATAAATCTTTGTTGCTGACTCTGGAATCAGTAAGTATTTGTAAATATAAATATATTGATCAAAAGGCAAAGAAAGATGCATTTCTGATAGAGAGTAAATTTTTCCAGCAAGACCAATAAATGAAAAGGTATTCAGTTGCACAAATGATTTTCCTGTCTGTGTTAGATAATAATTTGGTTATCTGTAGCATATATTTTCTTAATTAAGTTTTCAGATAGTTTGGTTTGCCAAGATCAGTTAACAGATAATAAAAAAAACCTTTAACTTGATTGTATAATACCCTCCTGCAAGTCAGGAAGAAACAGCTGCTTCAGAAGTTATTGATGAAAATAAAATTGGCTGTATTTAGAGAACTATTCAGTTATTTAAAGTATTAGAACTATCTTACACTGTAATTTTGTTCTGGGACAAATCAGGGCTCCAGTGATTCAAGGAAACTATTGTTTTTCATCAATGCGAGATTGTTGTCCTAGCTTACAAGAACTAATCAGTCTGTTGTTATGCAACCTGTGATACATATTTGTAACAATTCTAGTAGAGAAGCATGATATTACAATTATTTTTGACAGGGTAGACACATCTTTAATGAGATTCTGGTATCTGCAATGGTACTTGACTATGACATCCATATTAATTGATATTCCTTGATAGCTAGTGCTAGATTTACATAGATTGTGCTTTTTGCTTAGTGCTTGTCAGTGATATTTTCATACAGAAAATATGCTTGTTGCATGCATAATCACATTTTATAAACATAGCATCCTGATTATCATCACAAAATTCTTTGGATACTGGAAACCTATTACATTATGATAACCTGTTGTATTTTCCACATTGCATACTACAAAACTACTGACTTTTTCTGTGACACTGTACAGAGAAATTCCATTGATGTATTTTGAGATAAAATAAAGATCGTAAGTCAACAGATATAACATCAGACAAAATTGTTGTTTTCCATTAAGACCAGCATTGCAGTGATTTGTAGTACAGTTGTAATCAATATTGTGCCTTTTAGATGCTTGCATTCCATACAAACCCTGTCATTTTATTCATTTAGGCTACACAAATAAAATTGTAATACTACAGTAGATTTTCATTTTAAACAAGAATTTGAAACGTTTTGCAATATGGTGCTTTGTATTCATTTTAACCAGATTTATGAAGTGCTGTAAAAATTCTTGTGACCAGTCTTTTATGCATGTTCCACGGGTGACAAATTCTGTTGAAGTTGAATCCAGGGATTGAATCAGCCATAAGTTACTGTTGTAATATACTGGAAATTTATGAACACTTTGAGAATTGCAGAACAAGGAAAAAATGTCTGACACGTCGTACTGTCTTTTATTCAACAGTTGTATTCATTTTAATTACTCTAGGATAGACAAGGAACGTATTTGTTTCTTTCGCACTAATAGGATTTAAAATAACGTAGATTTATAAATTTGCAAAAAGACTAACATATTCTAAGACTAAGATGCACAATTATACTCTTGCTCTCTAGAAGTAAATTGTTTTATGAATAAGATATTGAAAGCAATGAACCAATTATTCTTGTACTAAACTTTTATAAAACTTTCAGAAGGAAAAAAATTGTCACAATGTATTCTTGAGAGCCATTTGTACAAAAAATGTTGTTTTCATCTCAAAATATATTGTAATTTTCCTGCTTGAGAGTGTATTTCATCACTTCTGTATTCATATCTAGGTGTGAATGCAAAAAAGCTCGAAGTGCTTTAAGATAAAGAAGCAGATAGCACTGGTTGGCATTCATCCTGGGTATACTTATGTAAATATACACAGCCTTGTCAAGATTTTTTGCCTCTACTCAACTTTAAGTTTATTTGTTTTACTCAAGTATGAAGTTTGTCAAGAATCAACTTTTTCCTTTTCCAGTTTTGCTTTTCAGTTGTTTTTAGACTATATTGTTCAAACTTAGATGACAGAATCATTTCCATCAGTTAAATATGTGTATTTCATAATTAATTAAAGATCATATAGGAGAAATAAAGTCACCACATAAAAGTGTGTATTTTTTGGTGACATGGCTTATGTTGTAATATCTTTTATATTGGTTGAAATATTATTCATGACGATGAACTGTAAATGCTTTAGTCATAATAAACATCTGTTCTGTTCTGTTGTGTAAAATATTAAAAAAATAATTGCTTGCTTATGAAATAACAGATTAAGGTACTGCAGAAGGAGTCATTGATAACTAAAGGGAGTAAATCTGGAAGTACAGAGGAAATAATGTGTTTGACAATCAAACTTAATATGTATAAATAGTGTTGTAAGTAGTATATTGTTAGTTAGCTAATGCTTCAGCTGTGTAATTTGCTTTTTCAGTTTTCAAGTTTTTTTTGAGAGAAAAAATTATTATTTCGTAATGTTTTTGACAAACCGGTCATTATAATGCCACTAATATGACTGATTTAGCAATTTTACTGCTAGGAACTGCTAACTTAAGGAAAAAAATCTGTATGACAAATTGATCACTTAGTGCCCGTTCACATTGCCAGCCACTTGAAAGTGCAAGTTGAAATGACCACTTGAAGAACCTGGATATGACAAAACAGGTATTTCTTATTGTAGTGGAAGATTTTCCAAAGTGTGAATTTGAAAAAAAGTTTGTTTGAAGTATGGTTAAGTAATGCTTTGTATAAATTACATTAAAAAATATTTTGCAGTATATCAGTGCTTTAGTTACGGTCATGGAAAAGAAGTTACTCAGATTTTCTTTTTATGAAATTTCCATTTGAGATTTTCTATTATTTTTTTGGTCATTATGATACATACTTTAGAAAGGTTGCTGCTTATTGGATTGCCTAAGGAAGTTATAGATTGTGAATAAAAGCTGAAACTTGTATATTTTTAAAATGTTTGAAATTTTGGAATCATCCATCTCATAATCTTTGTTGTAATAGTAATAAATGTTCTACATTTAGTCTTAAGTCGGGCTGCAATATTTTTGCTGAAGAAGAAGGGTTTATAATAAATATGAAATTGTTGACAGGTTAATGATTTGTATTGCAATTCATGAAATAAAAAGGAGCTTCATTATAAGAAATTGTGTGAATTTTATTCTATCCACTATCAGAAAGTGTAAATATTGTTGTTGGTTTATTTGAATCATAAGGCAAGGCAACCCCTTTACTTGAAATTTGCTATGACCCTCATTTAGGTAAGAAATGCACATGGTATTTGTTAGTATAAAATGTTATTAAGTTCTACTAAATCTAGGTGGAAGGTTCTTAAATGCTTTCAGTTAAACCGTATGCTTATTTCCTAACAGTCATTTCAACAAATTATTTCAGTCAGAAGATGTTTATCTCCGGTGTAGATAAAGAAACTTGTTTTACGTTTATTTACAGAGATGATTTTAACTCATGACTGCAATCTGTTTGAATCTTTTAAAATCTTTGGGATTCCGTCTTTCAGTTGAAACAAATCTCCTCTTTTCTAAAATGAATATTTAAAGTCTGAGTGACAGAACCAGCTAAATATGGTCATGCTTTTGTCTTTTCGTGATGAAAAAGATTAAAAAATCTTGGATATGCAGCATTGAGTGGAAAACACGTGAAGGATTAGATTGTAAGAGAATCAATAACAATGCTATTTATGTGCAACCTCGACATTCGCAGTTGTTAAGAACAGCTAAAATAATTTAGTATTTGAACATAAACTGTAATTGTAGGACAAAACCACACAGTCTGGCACAAAATACGGACCTTTACGTTATCGAAATTTGTTTCATTTGCACTTCTGTTATTTTAAGCATCTTCGATATGAAAAATAAATAGATGGAAAAAAAGAGAAGAGAGTTGTCTTAACCATGTCTGAAACCTGTTAATCTACAAAGAAATGGTTGAGGAATGATTGATGGAGCGTTTTCTGACAGAGAGAACCACGTTGTTCCACTTTATGATGAGAAGAAATTTGGCACCGTCTAGATGGAGACAGGTTTTCTTGTTTACGATCGCTTTGTTTGGGGAAAAAAGCAACAACGGTTTAACCATTTTTAAAACAGTAGTGTATAATAAAACAGCATACTTATTTAGTGGGTATATTAAAACTTGAAAAAGAACTTTTTCAAATTTCAAAGATAAAAAAAGTTGAAATGTAAAGCTTATTTTCTTTTACGGTAGCTTTAACTTTTGGCATTGGATACACTAAACGCAGAAACGTAGAGCGATATATCCGGTACAAATTTCGTTAAAACTTATAGATTGTACAGATTAGGTGTATGGAGGATGTAACTGTATTTCCAGTTCTTAATTTTCTGAATTTCCCATATATTTGCTTCGCTAGGTGGAGTGAGTATAAAATTACATTAGATGATCTACGGTTATCAACACTTAAAGTAAAAAACGACTAATTTGAGGTCGAGGCATCAGTGTAGTGTTCTTTATAAACTTTTATGCTTAATGATGCACCATAGTCCACAATCCAGACAGCTTCATTTTTATGATAAAGTTTTTCGGACGTTGTAATTGTATCACCTTGGAATGCTGTTTTTTTCTGCCTGACATACTATTTATATTTTGCTAGAGACTGTTTTTGAGTTGTAATGAGATACTTTTTTTTAATAATTATTTATGATAAAATGTGAATTTTGACGCAGCCATTACATTTCAAACAAGTCATGTTTTCTTCTATTTAACTCAACATTGTTATGCTGTAGCGTTCTATTTGGAATGAATTCTTGATACAAGCTTTGTCATTATATTGATAAAGCAACACAAATTATTTTTTAACAGTTTTTCCAGTTAGAATGAGAAAATACATGCATGTGTAAACAAGACGATGATGATCCTAATTAATTACAGTCGTTTTTATAAACGAAGACAAAGGTAATAATTTCTTTGAAGGACTTAGAGGTTCTATCAAAGATGACAACTACTATTCAAACTGAAGGTATTTCTGAGATGGGACCCATTTTAATTCATTTTTCAAAGCTTATACATCCATATAGAGAGTGCACAAAAAGAGAAAATGTATGAAACAATGGTTTTGTGTTTTGCAAACTTTTCCTCCCTTCATTCTTCCTTAGTTAACCAAAAAGAGATTGAAACCTCTCAGATGTTCTAGGTAGAGTATTTCTTCAATGTAAATCTAAGTATTTGAAATCTATTTGTGAATCGGCAAGTAATAAGGTTATAGTAGACAGACAGTCCAATAATTTTTTTTCTAAATGTTACAAAATGATTTTCATTAAAGTGATTTTTATAATTTAAAGGCGTGTTGCAGTAAATGAATTCGAATTCATAATTAATTTTGATATTCAGAGATTGCTGTGAAATAATGTCTTGTATTGAGTGAATGAGCCACTGTATAAATAATATAATTTGTAATGTCCGTAAGTTCTAGTTTACATAATTGATAATTTAAGAACTGGCTACACACCAATATCGTGACTTTAAAATCAAATTCACATAAAGCCTGGCATTAGAGATCCACGACTCATTCAAAAGCATTCACTCTTGAGAATCTGTTTTTGATATAAATGATTTAGTTGTATTGGCAATGGTTTGAAACAAATATTTTTCATCTGTCTGTTAGACTTGTTTTTGTTGCAATAGTTAAAGATGACTTCTGTTGGCATAACATGTGTTGCAGTTCTTTTGCTGGAGAATTCCAAACTGAGGAAGCAGTGTAACAACGCACGTTGGGGTCAAACGCACTTTGAGGTCCAACCCCAAAGTGCGGTAAACTTCACAACGCACTTTGGGGTCAAAATCGAGAAATGAACCCTAAAGTGCTTTAATATGTTACATATCAAGTTCCAAAGTTCTGAAGGTGTCAACTGAGTTCTGCGTAAATAAATACTGAGTACTGAATTATTTTCGATCTGCAACCTTGAAAATTTAAGGTGGAGTTCAAGCTGACGGTCGATAGTTAGATACATCACTGTACATTTAAATAATCTTACTTAGTGCCATTTAAATTCTGATGTGGTAGTAATTCATAATAATAATAAAAAAAACACTGTGTTTGTCGCTTAATAAATGTAAGCGATAAATGTTTTATGAATTTTATCACTTTAAATATCACGAAAATCGTGACTATTTAACAAACTATTTAAATTGTAAATGTATACCTAATAATAACAGATGTTTCGTAGAGCATTCTGTTCTGTCAGCCATTTACTTGATAAGTTTTGGTGCCATATTGAATCTTATTGCATCTTCTTTTCAAACAATTCAATTTCTGTTTAAATGACTTGTAACAAGTAAGTTAGAAGTAACATTCATCACAGTAAAGTTGCGTTAGGGCTATAGCTGTAACTTCATTTAAAGCCTATTTCACATTTTTCGATTTTCCTAATATTTGGACCACGTGACATCGCTATTGAAAACTTATGCAATGTCAAAAATCATTAAAACTTTAAAGAAAATATACAGTTTACATCTACACGGAATGACCATGATCACTCGATCAGTAGATACCTTTAAGTAAATATATTTTTGGTTGCCATCTTGTAAAAAGCTGCCGTTTCAAAATTTAAATGATTTTTACGTTTGTCAGTATCAGTCATGTTATTTCATGAAAGTAACTGCAACCATTAGTAAATTTAAAGTATTCTTAAATTTACAGTAATATGTACGCAATGACTTATTTTCAATTTGTGGGCATTTTGCACGCCATCTTGAGACTAAAAATGAAATGGCACGAATGGATTTACAGCACGAGACATTTTATATTCTGAATCAATGAAATCTTACAGGTTATTTAGGGATAATTGTAAGATTTTACAAAATGTATCTGTTTTATGTACAACCAAAAATGCTGTCATTTTGAAATGACCGCCATATCAGAAAAGAGATGAATTTCGTATTTTCCGAAAATTACCTTATACGTGTTTAAAATAATTCCTGCCATAAATGGACGCGAATTTCATCTAAATGTGAACTTACAATCTTGATCAGTATGTTGAATTCTTATAATTTGGCATCCATCTTAGGCAACATCTTAAATGTTTCATTTTCCCAGTGGTGGCAGGATGCCACCCGCTGAATTCTTTTTAATGAAAGTGTTTTCTACAACATTCAACTGAGAAAGAACTATAATTATACTCTTTTGCAAGGTTCTGGTGAAATATCAGGATTCTCGGCCGGACTATAAATAATGATCTTTACAAATACATTATTAAATTAATCAACAAACTTTAGTTTTTTGTAAGCTCTGTTACAACCGTTTAGAGCGTTCGCCATAGGGGGTTGAAGGGCTTTTTTAAAGGAAAATCTTATTACAGAGGGCTCCGCCTTGATTTTTCAGGGGTGACCGAGCGTCAATTTTGTATTTGTTTTCCATTAAAAACGTAATTTTCATAATCCAAGGGGATTCGACACCCCTCGACCCCTCTGGATCCCCCAGTGAGAAATGTACATTATTATGAAGTTCCGCTTGTAATTGTGTGACTACTTAATACTAAATGATATTTTTGAGTACTGCTTAAAACACCCCGGATACGGCGCACCAAAGGGGGAATGCATTATCGTGTAACGCATTCTAGTCAATAAAGACGTGTGTACACGTTATCAAGTGAGGTTAGTTGCGGCATGCTTGTTAAAGTCTTCTGTGGTTCGTGAAAACGCTTTCGACATCGGTTGCGGCATGCTTATACAAGTCTTTTGTTCTCTTGGAAAACGCTTTTGATGTTACCGACTATCGTCTGCTATTGTTATCAGACTTAATACATTTCGCCTACTTCATTCCTTATTTTTGGTTTACCAAAAAAAGTTTAACTACAAGGTATTACTTTAAACTATCACTAAAGTTCATTTTTTTGTTGATTTAATTTGTATGGCACCAAAGTGCGGTCGTTTGTCTGATGTTAAAAATTGCATATGTCCTGTGTTATTTTGGAAAAAAAATCGGAGTACTATAAAGTGGACTTCCATCAACGTGCTCTGGTCAACCTCCTTTTGAGTTGAGTTCACTCAGTCCATGAAAAAAAGATTGTATGAGTTTAACCGATGTTACACTTACTCAGAAATGTTAAATTCTCACTGTGAAGTCTGTCATGCTTTCGTCATAATAAACATCTGTTCTCTTTTGTTGTGTTAAAATATTAAATAGGTAATTGCTTTCTTATGTATTAACAGATTAAGGTACTGCAAAGGAGGGGGAGTAAATCTTGAAGTACAGAGGAAATAACGTGTTTGACAATCAAACTTAATATATATAAATAGTGTTGTAAGTAGTATATTGATAGTTAGCTAATACTTCAGCTGTGTAATTTGCTTTTTCAGTTTTCAAGTCTTTTGAGAGAAAAAAATGATTATTTCGTAATGTTTTTGACAAACCGATCATTATAATGCCACTAGTATGACTGATTTAGCAAATTTACTGCTTGGAACTGCTAACTTAAGGAAAAAAATCTGTATTACAAATTTGATCACTTAGTGTCCATTCACATTGCCAGCCACTTGAAAGTGCAAGTTGAAATGACCACTTGAAGAACCTGGATATGACAAAGCAGGTATTTTTTATTGTAGTGGAAGATTTTCCAAAGTATGAATTTGAAAAAAAAGTGTGCTTGAAGAATGGTTAAGTAATGCTTTGTATAAATTACATTAAAAATATTTTGCAGTGTGTCAGTGCTTTAGTAAAGGTCATGGAAAAGAAATTTTTCAGATTTTCTTTTCATGAAATTTCCATTTTTTTCATAGGAAACTTAATGCTAATTTGAGATTTTCTAGAAAATCTTTTTTGTAATTATGATATTATATATTTTAGAAAGGTTACTGCTTAATGGATTGTTTAAGGAAGTTATAGATTGTGCATAAAAGCTGTAACTTGTATACATGTATTTATAAAATGTTTGAAATTCTGGAATCATCCATCTCATAATCTTTGTTGTAATAGTAATAAATGTTCTACATTTAGTCTTTAGTCGTGCTGCAATATTTTTGCTGAAGAAGAAGAGTTTATAATAAATATGAAATTGTTGACAGGTTAATGATTTGTATTGCAATTCATGAAATGAAAAGGAGCTTCATTATAAGAAATTGTGTGAATTTTATTCTACCCAATATCATAAAGTGTAAATATTGTTGTTGGTTTATTTGAATCATAAGGCAAGGCAAGCCCTTTACTTGAAATTTGCTATGACCCTCATTTAGGTAAGAAATGCACATGGTATATGTTAGTATAAAATGTTATTAAGTTCTACTAGAACAAGTGGAAGGTTCTTAAATGCTTTCAGTTTAACTGTATGCTTATTTCCTAACAGTCATTTCAACAAATTATTTCAGTCAGAAGATGTTTATCTCCGGTGTAGATAAAGAAACTTGTTTTACGTTTATTTACAGAGATGATTTTAACTCATGACTGCAATCTGTTTGAATCTTTTAAAATCTTTAGGATTCCGTCTTTCAGTTGAAACTAATCTCCTCTTTTCTAAAATGAATATTTAAAGTCTGAGTGACAGAACCAGCTAAATATGTTCATGCTTTTGTCTTTTCGTGATGAAAAAGATTAAAAAATCTTGGATATGCAGCATTGAGTGGAAAACACGTGAAGGATTAGATTGTAAGAGAATCAGTAACAATGTTATTTATGTGCAACCTCGACAATCGCAGTTGTTTAGAACAGCTAAAATAATTTAGTATTTGAACATAAACTGTAATTGTAGGACAAAACCACCCACAGTCTGGCACAAAATACGGAACTTTACGTTATCGAAATTTGTTTCATTTGCACTTCTATTATTTTAAGCATCTTCGATATGAAAAATAAATAGATGGAAAAAAAGAGAAGAGAGTTGTCTAAACCATGTCTGAAACCTGTTAATCTACAAAGAAATGGTTGAGGAATGATTGATAGAGCGTTTTCTGACAGAGAGAACCACGTTGTTCCACTTTATGATGAGAAGAAATTTGGCACCGTCTAGATGGAGACAGGTTTTCTTGTTTACGATCGCTTTGTTTGGGGAAAAAAAGCAACAACGGTTTAACCATTTTTAAAACAGTAGTATATAATAAAACAGCATACTTATTTAGTGGGTGTATTAAAACTTGAAAAAGAACTTTTTCAAATTTCAAAGATAAAAAAAGTTGAAATGTAAAGCTTATTTTCTTTTACCGTAGCTTTAACTTTTTGGCATTGGATACACTAAACGCAGAAACGTAGAGCGATATATCCGGTAAAAATTTCGTTAAAACTTATAGATTGTACAGATTAGGTGTATGGAGGATGTAACTGTATTTCCATTTCTTAATTTTCTGAATTTCCCATATATTTGCTTCGCTAGGTGGAGTGAGTATAAAATTACATTAGATGATCTACGGTTATCAACACTTAAAGTAAAAAATGACTAATTTGAGGTCGAGGCATCAGTGTAGTGTTCTTTATAAACTTTTATGCTTAACGATGTACCATAGCCCACAATCCAGACAGCTTCATTTTTATGATAAAGTTTTTCGGACGTTATAATTGTATCACCTTGGAATGCTGTTTTTTTCTGCCTGACATACTATTTATATTTTGCTAGAGACTGTTTTTGAGTTGTAATGAGATACTTTTTTTTAATAATTATTTATGATAAAATGTGAATTTTGACGCAGCCATTACATTTCAAACATGTTTTCTTCTATTTAACTCAACATTGTTATGCTGTAGCGTTCTATTTGGAATGAATTCTTGATACAAGCTTTGTCATTATATTGATAAAGCAACACAAATTATTTTTTAACAGTTTGAAGTTTTTTTCCAGTTAGAATGAGAAAATACATGCATGTGTAAACAAGACGATGATGATCCTAATTAATTACAGTCGTTTTTATAAACGAAGACAAAGGTAATAATTTCTTTGAAGGACTTAGAGGTTCTATCACAGATGACAACTACTATTCAAACTGAAGGTATTTCTGAGATGGGACCCATTTTAATTCATTTTTCAAAGCTTATACATCCATATAGAGAGTGCACAAAAAGAGAAAATGTATGAAACAATGGTTTTGTGTTTTGCAAACTTTTCCTCCCTTCATTCTTCCTTAGTTAACCAAAAAGAGATTGAAACCTCTCAGATGTTCTAGGTAGAGTATTTCTTCAATGTAAATCTAAGTATTTGAAATCTATTTGTGAATCGGCAAGTAATAAGGTTATAGTAGACAGACAGTCCAATAATTTTTTTTCTAAATGTTACAAAATGATTTTCATTAAAGTGATTTTTATAATTTAAAGGCGTGTTGCAGTAAATGAATTCGAATTCATAATTAATTTTGATATTCAGAGATTGCTGTGAAATAATGTCTTGTATTGAGTGAATGAGCCACTGTATAAATAATATAATTTGTAATGTCCGTAAGTTCTAGTTTACATAATTGATAATTTAAGAACTGGCTACACACCAATATCGTGACTTTAAAATCAAATTCACATAAAGCCTGGCATTAGAGATCCACGACTCATTCAAAAGCATTCACTCTTGAGAATCTGTTTTTGATATAAATGATTTAGTTGTATTGGCAATGGTTTGAAACAAATATTTTTCATCTGTCTGTTAGACTTGTTTTTGTTGCAATAGTTAAAGATGACTTCTGTTGGCATAACATGTGTTGCAGTTCTTTTGCTGGAGAATTCCAAACTGAGGAAGCAGTGTAACAACGCACGTTGGGGTCAAACGCACTTTGAGGTCCAACCCCAAAGTGCGGTAAACTTCACAACGCACTTTGGGGTCAAAATCGAGAAATGAACCCTAAAGTGCTTTAATATGTTACATATCAACGCACTTCAAGTTCCAAAGTTCTGAAGGTGTCAACTGAGTTCTGCGTAAATAAATACTGAGTACTGAATTATTTTCGATCTGCAACCTTGAAAATTTAAGGTGGAGTTCAAGCTGACGGTCGATAGTTAGATACATCACTGTACATTCAAATAATCTTACTTAGTGCCATTTAAATTCTGATGTGGTAGTAATTCATAATAATAATAAAAAAAACCACTGTGTTTGTCGCTTAATAAATGTAAGCGATAAATGTTTTATGAATTTTATCACTTTAAATATCACGAAAATCGTGACTATTTAACAAACTATTTAAATTGTAAATGTATACCTAATAATAACAGATGTTTCGTAGAGCATTCTGTTCTGTCAGCCATTTACTTGATAAGTTTTGGTGCCATATTGAATCTTATTGCATCTTCTTTTCAAACAATTCAATTTCTGTTTAAATGACTTGTAACAAGTAAGTTAGAAGTAACATTCATCACAGTAAAGTTGCGTTAGGGCTATAGCTGTAACTTCATTTAAAGCCTATTTCACATTTTTCGATTTTCCTAATATTTGGACCACGTGACATCGCTATTGAAAACTTATGCAATGTCAAAAATCATTAAAACTTTAAAGAAAATATACAGTTTACATCTACACGGAATGACCATGATCACTCGATCAGTAGATACCTTTAAGTAAATATATTTTTGGTTGCCATCTTGTAAAAAGCTGCCGTTTCAAAATTTAAATGATTTTTACGTTTGTCAGTATCAGTCATGTTATTTCATGAAAGTAACTGCAACCATTAGTAAATTTAAAGTATTCTTAAATTTACAGTAATATGTACGCAATGACTTATTTTCAATTTGTGGGCATTTTGCACGCCATCTTGAGACTAAAAATGAAATGGCACGAATGGATTTACAGCACGAGACATTTTATATTCTGAATCAATGAAATCTTACAGGTTATTTAGGGATAATTGTAAGATTTTACAAAATGTATCTGTTTTATGTACAACCAAAAATGCTGTCATTTTGAAATGACCGCCATATCAGAAAAGAGATGAATTTCGTATTTTCCGAAAATTACCTTATACGTGTTTAAAATAATTCCTGCCATAAATGGACGCGAATTTCATCTAAATGTGAACTTACAATCTTGATCAGTATGTTGAATTCTTATAATTTGGCATCCATCTTAGGCAACATCTTAAATGTTTCATTTTCCCAGTGGTGGCAGGATGCCACCCGCTGAATTCTTTTTAATGAAAGTGTTTTCTACAACATTCAACTGAGAAAGAACTATAATTATACTCTTTTGCAAGGTTCTGGTGAAATATCAGGATTCTCGGCCGGACTATAAATAATGATCTTTACAAATACATTATTAAATTAATCAACAAACTTTAGTTTTTTGTAAGCTCTGTTACAACCGTTTAGAGCGTTCGCCATAGGGGGTTGAAGGGCTTTTTTAAAGGAAAATCTTATTACAGAGGGCTCCGCCTTGATTTTTCAGGGGTGACCGAGCGTCAATTTTGTATTTGTTTTCCATTAAAAACGTAATTTTCATAATCCAAGGGGATTCGACACCCCTCGACCCTCTGGATCCCCCAGTGAGAAATGTACATTATTATGAAGTTCCGCTTGTAATTGTGTGACTACTTAATACTAAATGATATTTTTGAGTACTGCTTAAAACACCTCGGATACGGCGCACCAAAGGGGGAATGCATTATCGTGTAACGCATTCTAGTCAATAAAGACGTGTGTACACGTTATCAAGTGGGGTTAGTTGCGGCATGCTTGTTAAAGTCTTCTGTGGTTCGTGAAAACGCTTTCGACATCGGTTGCGGCATGCTTATACAAGTCTTTTGTTCTCTTGGAAAACGCTTTTGATGTTACCGACTATCGTCTGCTATTGTTATCAGACTTAATACATTTCGCCTACTTCATTCCTTATTTTTGGTTTACCAAAAAAAGTTTAACTACAAGGTATTACTTTAAACTATCACTAAAGTTAATTTTTTTGTTGATTTAATTTGTATGGCACCAAAGTGCGGTCGTTTGTCTGATGTTAAAAATTGCATATGTCCTGTGTTATTTTGGAAAAAAAATCGGAGTACTATAAAGTGGACTTCCATCAACGTGCTCTGGTCAACCTCCTTTTGAGTTGAGTTCACTCAGTCCATGAAAAAAAGATTGTATGAGTTTAACCGATGTTACACTTACTCAGAAATGTTAAATTCTCACTGTGAAGTCTGTCATGCTTTCGTCATAATAAACATCTGTTCTCTTTTGTTGTGTTAAAATATTAAATAGGTAATTGCTTTCTTATGTATTAACAGATTAAGGTACTGCAAAGGAGGGGGAGTAAATCTTGAAGTACAGAGGAAATAACGTGTTTGACAATCAAACTTAATATATATAAATAGTGTTGTAAGTAGTATATTGATAGTTAGCTAATACTTCAGCTGTGTAATTTGCTTTTTCAGTTTTCAAGTCTTTTGAGAGAAAAAAATGATTATTTCGTAATGTTTTTGACAAACCGATCATTATAATGCCACTAGTATGACTGATTTAGCAAATTTACTGCTTGGAACTGCTAACTTAAGGAAAAAAATCTGTATTACAAATTTGATCACTTAGTGTCCATTCACATTGCCAGCCACTTGAAAGTGCAAGTTGAAATGACCACTTGAAGAACCTGGATATGACAAAGCAGGTATTTCTTATTGTAGTGGAAGATTTTCCAAAGTATGAATTTGAAAAAAAAGTGTGCTTGAAGAATGGTTAAGTAATGCTTTGTATAAATTACATTAAAAATATTTTGCAGTGTGTCAGTGCTTTAGTAAAGGTCATAGAAAAGAAATTTTTCAGATTTTCTTTTCATGAAATTTCCATTTTTTTCATAGGAAACTTAATGCTAATTTGAGATTTTCTAGAAAATCTTTTTTGTAATTATGATATTATATATTTTAGAAAGGTTACTGCTTAATGGATTGTTTAAGGAAGTTATAGATTGTGCATAAAAGCTGTAACTTGTATACATGTATTTATAAAATGTTTGAAATTCTGGAATCATCCATCTCATAATCTTTGTTGTAATAGTAATAAATGTTCTACATTTAGTCTTTAGTCGTGCTGCAATATTTTTGCTGAAGAAGAAGAGTTTATAATAAATATGAAATTGTTGACAGGTTAATGATTTGTATTGCAATTCATGAAATGAAAAGGAGCTTCATTATAAGAAATTGTGTGAATTTTATTCTACCCAATATCATAAAGTGTAAATATTGTTGTTGGTTTATTTGAATCATAAGGCAAGGCAAGCCCTTTACTTGAAATTTGCTATGACCCTCATTTAGGTAAGAAATGCACATGGTATATGTTAGTATAAAATGTTATTAAGTTCTACTAGAACAAGTGGAAGGTTCTTAAATGCTTTCAGTTTAACTGTATGCTTATTTCCTAACAGTCATTTCAACAAATTATTTCAGTCAGAAGATGTTTATCTCCGGTGTAGATAAAGAAACTTGTTTTACGTTTATTTACAGAGATGATTTTAACTCATGACTGCAATCTGTTTGAATCTTTTAAAATCTTTAGGATTCCGTCTTTCAGTTGAAACAAATCTCCTCTTTTCTAAAATGAATATTTAAAGTCTGAGTGACAGAACCAGCTAAATATGTTCATGCTTTTGTCTTTTCGTGATGAAAAAGATTAAAAAATCTTGGATATGCAGCATTGAGTGGAAAACACGTGAAGGATTAGATTGTAAGAGAATCAGTAACAATGTTATTTATGTGCAACCTCGACAATCGCAGTTGTTTAGAACAGCTAAAATAATTTAGTATTTGAACATAAACTGTAATTGTAGGACAAAACCACCCACAGTCTGGCACAAAATACGGACCTTTACGTTATCGAAATTTGTTTCATTTGCACTTCTATTATTTTAAGCATCTTCGATATGAAAAATAAATAGATGGAAAAAAAGAGAAGAGAGTTGTCTAAACCATGTCTGAAACCTGTTAATCTACAAAGAAATGGTTGAGGAATGATTGATAGAGCGTTTTCTGACAGAGAGAACCACGTTGTTCCACTTTATGATGAGAAGAAATTTGGCACCGTCTAGATGGAGACAGGTTTTCTTGTTTACGATCGCTTTGTTTGGGGAAAAAAAGCAACAACGGTTTAACCATTTTTAAAACAGTAGTATATAATAAAACAGCATACTTATTTAGTGGGTGTATTAAAACTTGAAAAAGAACTTTTTCAAATTTCAAAGATAAAAAAAGTTGAAATGTAAAGCTTATTTTCTTTTACCGTAGCTTTAACTTTTTGGCATTGGATACACTAAACGCAGAAACGTAGAGCGATATATCCGGTAAAAATTTCGTTAAAACTTATAGATTGTACAGATTAGGTGTATGGAGGATGTAACTGTATTTCCATTTCTTAATTTTCTGAATTTCCCATATATTTGCTTCGCTAGGTGGAGTGAGTATAAAATTACATTAGATGATCTACGGTTATCAACACTTAAAGTAAAAAATGACTAATTTGAGGTCGAGGCATCAGTGTAGTGTTCTTTATAAACTTTTATGCTTAACGATGTACCATAGCCCACAATCCAGACAGCTTCATTTTTATGATAAAGTTTTTCGGACGTTATAATTGTATCACCTTGGAATGCTGTTTTTTTCTGCCTGACATACTATTTATATTTTGCTAGAGACTGTTTTTGAGTTGTAATGAGATACTTTTTTTTAATAATTATTTATGATAAAATGTGAATTTTGACGCAGCCATTACATTTCAAACATGTTTTCTTCTATTTAACTCAACATTGTTATGCTGTAGCGTTCTATTTGGAATGAATTCTTGATACAAGCTTTGTCATTATATTGATAAAGCAACACAAATTATTTTTTAACAGTTTGAAGTTTTTTTCCAGTTAGAATGAGAAAATACATGCATGTGTAAACAAGACGATGATGATCCTAATTAATTACAGTCGTTTTTATAAACGAAGACAAAGGTAATAATTTCTTTGAAGGACTTAGAGGTTCTATCACAGATGACAACTACTATTCAAACTGAAGGTATTTCTGAGATGGGACCCATTTTAATTCATTTTTCAAAGCTTATACATCCATATAGAGAGTGCACAAAAAGAGAAAATGTATGAAACAATGGTTTTGTGTTTTGCAAACTTTTCCTCCCTTCATTCTTCCTTAGTTAACCAAAAAGAGATTGAAACCTCTCAGATGTTCTAGGAAGAGTATTTCTTCAATGTAAATCTAAGTATTTGAAATCTATTTGTGAATCGGCAAGTAATAAGGTTATAGTAGACAGACAGTCCAATCATTTTTTTTCTAAATGTTACAAAATGATTTTCATTAAAGTGATTTTTATAATTTAAAGGCGTGTTGCAGTAAATGAATTCGAATTCATAATTAATTTTGATATTCAGAGATTGCTGTGAAATAATGTCTTGTATTGAGTGAATGAGCCACTGTATAAATAATATAATTTGTAATGTCCGTAAGTTCTAGTTTACATAATTGATAATTTAAGAACTGGCTACACACCAATATCGTGACTTTAAAATCAAATTCACATAAAGCCTGGCATTAGAGATCCACGACTCATTCAAAAGCATTCACTCTTGAGAATCTGTTTTTGATATAAATGATTTAGTTGTATTGGCAATGGTTTGAAACAAATATTTTTCATCTGTCTGTTAGACTTGTTTTTGTTGCAATAGTTAAAGATGACTTCTGTTGGCATAACATGTGTTGCAGTTCTTTTGCTGGAGAATTCCAAACTGAGGAAGCAGTGTAACAACGCACGTTGGGGTCAAACGCACTTTGAGGTCCAACCCCAAAGTGCGGTAAACTTCACAACGCACTTTGGGGTCAAAATCGAGAAATGAACCCTAAAGTGCTTTAATATGTTACATATCAACGCACTTCAAGTTCCAAAGTTCTGAAGGTGTCAACTGAGTTCTGCGTAAATAAATACTGAGTACTGAATTATTTTCGATCTGCAACCTTGAAAATTTAAGGTGGAGTTCAAGCTGACGGTCGATAGTTAGATACATCACTGTACATTCAAATAATCTTACTTAGTGCCATTTAAATTCTGATGTGGTAGTAATTCATAATAATAATAAAAAAAAACACTGTGTTTGTCGCTTAATAAATGTAAGCGATAAATGTTTTATGAATTTTATCACTTTAAATATCACGAAAATCGTGACTATTTAACAAACTATTTAAATTGTAAATGTATACCTAATAATAACAGATGTTTCGTAGAGCATTCTGTTCTGTCAGCCATTTACTTGATAAGTTTTGGTGCCATATTGAATCTTATTGCATCTTCTTTTCAAACAATTCAATTTCTGTTTAAATGACTTGTAACAAGTAAGTTAGAAGTAACATTCATCACAGTAAAGTTGCGTTAGGGCTATAGCTGTAACTTCATTTAAAGCCTATTTCACATTTTTCGATTTTCCTAATATTTGGACCACGTGACATCGCTATTGAAAACTTATGCAATGTCAAAAATCATTAAAACTTTAAAGAAAATATACAGTTTACATCTACACGGAATGACCATGATCACTCGATCAGTAGATACCTTTAAGTAAATATATTTTTGGTTGCCATCTTGTAAAAAGCTGCCGTTTCAAAATTTAAATGATTTTTACGTTTGTCAGTATCAGTCATGTTATTTCATGAAAGTAACTGCAACCATTAGTAAATTTAAAGTATTCTTAAATTTACAGTAATATGTACGCAATGACTTATTTTCAATTTGTGGGCATTTTGCACGCCATCTTGAGACTAAAAATGAAATGGCACGAATGGATTTACAGCACGAGACATTTTATATTCTGAATCAATGAAATCTTACAGGTTATTTAGGGATAATTGTAAGATTTTACAAAATGTATCTGTTTTATGTACAACCAAAAATGCTGTCATTTTGAAATGACCGTCATATCAGAAAAGAGATGAATTTCGTATTTTCCGAAAATTACCTTATACGTGTTTAAAATAATTCCTGCCATAAATGGACGCGAATTTCATCTAAATGTGAACTTACAATCTTGATCAGTATGTTGAATTCTTATAATTTGGCATCCATCTTAGGCAACATCTTAAATGTTTCATTTTCCCAGTGGTGGCAGGATGCCACCCGCTGAATTCTTTTTAATGAAAGTGTTTTCTACAACATTCAACTGAGAAAGAACTATAATTATACTCTTTTGCAAGGTTCTGGTGAAATATCAGGATTCTCGGCCGGACTATAAATAATGATCTTTACAAATACATTATTAAATTAATCAACAAACTTTAGTTTTTTGTAAGCTCTGTTACAACCGTTTAGAGCGTTCGCCATAGGGGGTTGAAGGGCTTTTTTAAAGGAAAATCTTATTACAGAGGGCTCCGCCTTGATTTTTCAGGGGTGACCGAGCGTCAATTTTGTATTTGTTTTCCATTAAAAACGTAATTTTCATAATCCAAGGGGATTCGACACCCCTCGACCCCTCTGGATCCCCCAGTGAGAAATGTACATTATTATGAAGTTCCGCTTGTAATTGTGTGACTACTTAATACTAAATGATATTTTTGAGTACTGCTTAAAACACCCCGGATACGGCGCACCAAAGGGGGAATGCATTATCGTGTAACGCATTCTAGTCAATAAAGACGTGTGTACACGTTATCAAGTGAGGTTAGTTGCGGCATGCTTGTTAAAGTCTTCTGTGGTTCGTGAAAACGCTTTCGACATCGGTTGCGGCATGCTTATACAAGTCTTTTGTTCTCTTGGAAAACGCTTTTGATGTTACCGACTATCGTCTGCTATTGTTATCAGACTTAATACATTTCGCCTACTTCATTCCTTATTTTTGGTTTACCAAAAAAAGTTTAACTACAAGGTATTACTTTAAACTATCACTAAAGTTCATTTTTTTGTTGATTTAATTTGTATGGCACCAAAGTGCGGTCGTTTGTCTGATGTTAAAAATTGCATATGTCCTGTGTTATTTTGGAAAAAAAATCGGAGTACTATAAAGTGGACTTCCATCAACGTGCTCTGGTCAACCTCCTTTTGAGTTGAGTTCACTCAGTCCATGAAAAAAAGATTGTATGAGTTTAACCGATGTTACACTTACTCAGAAATGTTAAATTCTCACTGTGAAGTCTGTCATGCTTTCGTCATAATAAACATCTGTTCTCTTTTGTTGTGTTAAAATATTAAATAGGTAATTGCTTTCTTATGTATTAACAGATTAAGGTACTGCAAAGGAGGGGGAGTAAATCTTGAAGTACAGAGGAAATAACGTGTTTGACAATCAAACTTAATATATATAAATAGTGTTGTAAGTAGTATATTGATAGTTAGCTAATACTTCAGCTGTGTAATTTGCTTTTTCAGTTTTCAAGTCTTTTGAGAGAAAAAAATGATTATTTCGTAATGTTTTTGACAAACCGATCATTATAATGCCACTAGTATGACTGATTTAGCAAATTTACTGCTTGGAACTGCTAACTTAAGGAAAAAAATCTGTATTACAAATTTGATCACTTAGTGTCCATTCACATTGCCAGCCACTTGAAAGTGCAAGTTGAAATGACCACTTGAAGAACCTGGATATGACAAAGCAGGTATTTCTTATTGTAGTGGAAGATTTTCCAAAGTATGAATTTGAAAAAAAAGTGTGCTTGAAGAATGGTTAAGTAATGCTTTGTATAAATTACATTAAAAATATTTTGCAGTGTGTCAGTGCTTTAGTAAAGGTCATGGAAAAGAAATTTTTCAGATTTTCTTTTCATGAAATTTCCATTTTTTTCATAGGAAACTTAATGCTAATTTGAGATTTTCTAGAAAATCTTTTTTGTAATTATGATATTATATATTTTAGAAAGGTTACTGCTTAATGGATTGTTTAAGGAAGTTATAGATTGTGCATAAAAGCTGTAACTTGTATACATGTATTTATAAAATGTTTGAAATTCTGGAATCATCCATCTCATAATCTTTGTTGTAATAGTAATAAATGTTCTACATTTAGTCTTTAGTCGTGCTGCAATATTTTTGCTGAAGAAGAAGAGTTTGTAATAAATATGAAATTGTTGACAGGTTAATGATTTGTATTGCAATTCATGAAATGAAAAGGAGCTTCATTATAAGAAATTGTGTGAATTTTATTCTACCCAATATCATAAAGTGTAAATATTGTTGTTGGTTTATTTGAATCATAAGGCAAGGCAAGCCCTTTACTTGAAATTTGCTATGACCCTCATTTAGGTAAGAAATGCACATGGTATATGTTAGTATAAAATGTTATTAAGTTCTACTAGAACAAGTGGAAGGTTCTTAAATGCTTTCAGTTTAACTGTATGCTTATTTCCTAACAGTCATTTCAACAAATTATTTCAGTCAGAAGATGTTTATCTCCGGTGTAGATAAAGAAACTTGTTTTACGTTTATTTACAGAGATGATTTTAACTCATGACTGCAATCTGTTTGAATCTTTTAAAATCTTTAGGATTCCGTCTTTCAGTTGAAACTAATCTCCTCTTTTCTAAAATGAATATTTAAAGTCTGAGTGACAGAACCAGCTAAATATGTTCATGCTTTTGTCTTTTCGTGATGAAAAAGATTAAAAAATCTTGGATATGCAGCATTGAGTGGAAAACACGTGAAGGATTAGATTGTAAGAGAATCAGTAACAATGTTATTTATGTGCAACCTCGACAATCGCAGTTGTTTAGAACAGCTAAAATAATTTAGTATTTGAACATAAACTGTAATTGTAGGACAAAACCACCCACAGTCTGGCACAAAATACGGAACTTTACGTTATCGAAATTTGTTTCATTTGCACTTCTATTATTTTAAGCATCTTCGATATGAAAAATAAATAGATGGAAAAAAAGAGAAGAGAGTTGTCTAAACCATGTCTGAAACCTGTTAATCTACAAAGAAATGGTTGAGGAATGATTGATAGAGCGTTTTCTGACAGAGAGAACCACGTTGTTCCACTTTATGATGAGAAGAAATTTGGCACCGTCTAGATGGAGACAGGTTTTCTTGTTTACGATCGCTTTGTTTGGGGAAAAAAAGCAACAACGGTTTAACCATTTTTAAAACAGTAGTATATAATAAAACAGCATACTTATTTAGTGGGTGTATTAAAACTTGAAAAAGAACTTTTTCAAATTTCAAAGATAAAAAAAGTTGAAATGTAAAGCTTATTTTCTTTTACCGTAGCTTTAACTTTTTGGCATTGGATACACTAAACGCAGAAACGTAGAGCGATATATCCGGTAAAAATTTCGTTAAAACTTATAGATTGTACAGATTAGGTGTATGGAGGATGTAACTGTATTTCCATTTCTTAATTTTCTGAATTTCCCATATATTTGCTTCGCTAGGTGGAGTGAGTATAAAATTACATTAGATGATCTACGGTTATCAACACTTAAAGTAAAAAATGACTAATTTGAGGTCGAGGCATCAGTGTAGTGTTCTTTATAAACTTTTATGCTTAACGATGTACCATAGCCCACAATCCAGACAGCTTCATTTTTATGATAAAGTTTTTCGGACGTTATAATTGTATCACCTTGGAATGCTGTTTTTTTCTGCCTGACATACTATTTATATTTTGCTAGAGACTGTTTTTGAGTTGTAATGAGATACTTTTTTTTAATAATTATTTATGATAAAATGTGAATTTTGACGCAGCCATTACATTTCAAACATGTTTTCTTCTATTTAACTCAACATTGTTATGCTGTAGCGTTCTATTTGGAATGAATTCTTGATACAAGCTTTGTCATTATATTGATAAAGCAACACAAATTATTTTTTAACAGTTTGAAGTTTTTTTCCAGTTAGAATGAGAAAATACATGCATGTGTAAACAAGACGATGATGATCCTAATTAATTACAGTCGTTTTTATAAACGAAGACAAAGGTAATAATTTCTTTGAAGGACTTAGAGGTTCTATCACAGATGACAACTACTATTCAAACTGAAGGTATTTCTGAGATGGGACCCATTTTAATTCATTTTTCAAAGCTTATACATCCATATAGAGAGTGCACAAAAAGAGAAAATGTATGAAACAATGGTTTTGTGTTTTGCAAACTTTTCCTCCCTTCATTCTTCCTTAGTTAACCAAAAAGAGATTGAAACCTCTCAGATGTTCTAGGAAGAGTATTTCTTCAATGTAAATCTAAGTATTTGAAATCTATTTGTGAATCGGCAAGTAATAAGGTTATAGTAGACAGACAGTCCAATCATTTTTTTTCTAAATGTTACAAAATGATTTTCATTAAAGTGATTTTTATAATTTAAAGGCGTGTTGCAGTAAATGAATTCGAATTCATAATTAATTTTGATATTCAGAGATTGCTGTGAAATAATGTCTTGTATTGAGTGAATGAGCCACTGTATAAATAATATAATTTGTAATGTCCGTAAGTTCTAGTTTACATAATTGATAATTTAAGAACTGGCTACACACCAATATCGTGACTTTAAAATCAAATTCACATAAAGCCTGGCATTAGAGATCCACGACTCATTCAAAAGCATTCACTCTTGAGAATCTGTTTTTGATATAAATGATTTAGTTGTATTGGCAATGGTTTGAAACAAATATTTTTCATCTGTCTGTTAGACTTGTTTTTGTTGCAATAGTTAAAGATGACTTCTGTTGGCATAACATGTGTTGCAGTTCTTTTGCTGGAGAATTCCAAACTGAGGAAGCAGTGTAACAACGCACGTTGGGGTCAAACGCACTTTGAGGTCCAACCCCAAAGTGCGGTAAACTTCACAACGCACTTTGGGGTCAAAATCGAGAAATGAACCCTAAAGTGCTTTAATATGTTACATATCAACGCACTTCAAGTTCCAAAGTTCTGAAGGTGTCAACTGAGTTCTGCGTAAATAAATACTGAGTACTGAATTATTTTCGATCTGCAACCTTGAAAATTTAAGGTGGAGTTCAAGCTGACGGTCGATAGTTAGATACATCACTGTACATTCAAATAATCTTACTTAGTGCCATTTAAATTCTGATGTGGTAGTAATTCATAATAATAATAAAAAAAAACACTGTGTTTGTCGCTTAATAAATGTAAGCGATAAATGTTTTATGAATTTTATCACTTTAAATATCACGAAAATCGTGACTATTTAACAAACTATTTAAATTGTAAATGTATACCTAATAATAACAGATGTTTCGTAGAGCATTCTGTTCTGTCAGCCATTTACTTGATAAGTTTTGGTGCCATATTGAATCTTATTGCATCTTCTTTTCAAACAATTCAATTTCTGTTTAAATGACTTGTAACAAGTAAGTTAGAAGTAACATTCATCACAGTAAAGTTGCGTTAGGGCTATAGCTGTAACTTCATTTAAAGCCTATTTCACATTTTTCGATTTTCCTAATATTTGGACCACGTGACATCGCTATTGAAAACTTATGCAATGTCAAAAATCATTAAAACTTTAAAGAAAATATACAGTTTACATCTACACGGAATGACCATGATCACTCGATCAGTAGATACCTTTAAGTAAATATATTTTTGGTTGCCATCTTGTAAAAAGCTGCCGTTTCAAAATTTAAATGATTTTTACGTTTGTCAGTATCAGTCATGTTATTTCATGAAAGTAACTGCAACCATTAGTAAATTTAAAGTATTCTTAAATTTACAGTAATATGTACGCAATGACTTATTTTCAATTTGTGGGCATTTTGCACGCCATCTTGAGACTAAAAATGAAATGGCACGAATGGATTTACAGCACGAGACATTTTATATTCTGAATCAATGAAATCTTACAGGTTATTTAGGGATAATTGTAAGATTTTACAAAATGTATCTGTTTTATGTACAACCAAAAATGCTGTCATTTTGAAATGACCGCCATATCAGAAAAGAGATGAATTTCGTATTTTCCGAAAATTACCTTATACGTGTTTAAAATAATTCCTGCCATAAATGGACGCGAATTTCATCTAAATGTGAACTTACAATCTTGATCAGTATGTTGAATTCTTATAATTTGGCATCCATCTTAGGCAACATCTTAAATGTTTCATTTTCCCAGTGGTGGCAGGATGCCACCCGCTGAATTCTTTTTAATGAAAGTGTTTTCTACAACATTCAACTGAGAAAGAACTATAATTATACTCTTTTGCAAGGTTCTGGTGAAATATCAGGATTCTCGGCCGGACTATAAATAATGATCTTTACAAATACATTATTAAATTAATCAACAAACTTTAGTTTTTTGTAAGCTCTGTTACAACCGTTTAGAGCGTTCGCCATAGGGGGTTGAAGGGCTTTTTTAAAGGAAAATCTTATTACAGAGGGCTCCGCCTTGATTTTTCAGGGGTGACCGAGCGTCAATTTTGTATTTGTTTTCCATTAAAAACGTAATTTTCATAATCCAAGGGGATTCGACACCCCTCGACCCCTCTGGATCCCCCAGTGAGAAATGTACATTATTATGAAGTTCCGCTTGTAATTGTGTGACTACTTAATACTAAATGATATTTTTGAGTACTGCTTAAAACACCTCGGATACGGCGCACCAAAGGGGGAATGCATTATCGTGTAACGCATTCTAGTCAATAAAGACGTGTGTACACGTTATCAAGTGGGGTTAGTTGCGGCATGCTTGTTAAAGTCTTCTGTGGTTCGTGAAAACGCTTTCGACATCGGTTGCGGCATGCTTATACAAGTCTTTTGTTCTCTTGGAAAACGCTTTTGATGTTACCGACTATCGTCTGCTATTGTTATCAGACTTAATACATTTCGCCTACTTCATTCCTTATTTTTGGTTTACCAAAAAAAGTTTAACTACAAGGTATTACTTTAAACTATCACTAAAGTTAATTTTTTTGTTGATTTAATTTGTATGGCACCAAAGTGCGGTCGTTTGTCTGATGTTAAAAATTGCATATGTCCTGTGTTATTTTGGAAAAAAAATCGGAGTACTATAAAGTGGACTTCCATCAACGTGCTCTGGTCAACCTCCTTTTGAGTTGAGTTCACTCAGTCCATGAAAAAAAGATTGTATGAGTTTAACCGATGTTACACTTACTCAGAAATGTTAAATTCTCACTGTGAAGTCTGTCATGCTTTCGTCATAATAAACATCTGTTCTCTTTTGTTGTGTTAAAATATTAAATAGGTAATTGCTTTCTTATGTATTAACAGATTAAGGTACTGCAAAGGAGGGGGAGTAAATCTTGAAGTACAGAGGAAATAACGTGTTTGACAATCAAACTTAATATATATAAATAGTGTTGTAAGTAGTATATTGATAGTTAGCTAATACTTCAGCTGTGTAATTTGCTTTTTCAGTTTTCAAGTCTTTTGAGAGAAAAAAATGATTATTTCGTAATGTTTTTGACAAACCGATCATTATAATGCCACTAGTATGACTGATTTAGCAAATTTACTGCTTGGAACTGCTAACTTAAGGAAAAAAATCTGTATTACAAATTTGATCACTTAGTGTCCATTCACATTGCCAGCCACTTGAAAGTGCAAGTTGAAATGACCACTTGAAGAACCTGGATATGACAAAGCAGGTATTTTTTATTGTAGTGGAAGATTTTCCAAAGTATGAATTTGAAAAAAAAGTGTGCTTGAAGAATGGTTAAGTAATGCTTTGTATAAATTACATTAAAAATATTTTGCAGTGTGTCAGTGCTTTAGTAAAGGTCATAGAAAAGAAATTTTTCAGATTTTCTTTTCATGAAATTTCCATTTTTTTCATAGGAAACTTAATGCTAATTTGAGATTTTCTAGAAAATCTTTTTTGTAATTATGATATTATATATTTTAGAAAGGTTACTGCTTAATGGATTGTTTAAGGAAGTTATAGATTGTGCATAAAAGCTGTAACTTGTATACATGTATTTATAAAATGTTTGAAATTCTGGAATCATCCATCTCATAATCTTTGTTGTAATAGTAATAAATGTTCTACATTTAGTCTTTAGTCGTGCTGCAATATTTTTGCTGAAGAAGAAGAGTTTATAATAAATATGAAATTGTTGACAGGTTAATGATTTGTATTGCAATTCATGAAATGAAAAGGAGCTTCATTATAAGAAATTGTGTGAATTTTATTCTACCCAATATCATAAAGTGTAAATATTGTTGTTGGTTTATTTGAATCATAAGGCAAGGCAAGCCCTTTACTTGAAATTTGCTATGACCCTCATTTAGGTAAGAAATGCACATGGTATATGTTAGTATAAAATGTTATTAAGTTCTACTAGAACAAGTGGAAGGTTCTTAAATGCTTTCAGTTTAACTGTATGCTTATTTCCTAACAGTCATTTCAACAAATTATTTCAGTCAGAAGATGTTTATCTCCGGTGTAGATAAAGAAACTTGTTTTACGTTTATTTACAGAGATGATTTTAACTCATGACTGCAATCTGTTTGAATCTTTTAAAATCTTTGGGATTCCGTCTTTCAGTTGAAACTAATCTCCTCTTTTCTAAAATGAATATTTAAAGTCTGAGTGACAGAACCAGCTAAATATGTTCATGCTTTTGTCTTTTCGTGATGAAAAAGATTAAAAAATCTTGGATATGCAGCATTGAGTGGAAAACACGTGAAGGATTAGATTGTAAGAGAATCAGTAACAATGTTATTTATGTGCAACCTCGACAATCGCAGTTGTTTAGAACAGCTAAAATAATTTAGTATTTGAACATAAACTGTAATTGTAGGACAAAACCACCCACAGTCTGGCACAAAATACGGACCTTTACGTTATCGAAATTTGTTTCATTTGCACTTCTATTATTTTAAGCATCTTCGATATGAAAAATAAATAGATGGAAAAAAAGAGAAGAGAGTTGTCTAAACCATGTCTGAAACCTGTTAATCTACAAAGAAATGGTTGAGGAATGATTGATAGAGCGTTTTCTGACAGAGAGAACCACGTTGTTCCACTTTATGATGAGAAGAAATTTGGCACCGTCTAGATGGAGACAGGTTTTCTTGTTTACGATCGCTTTGTTTGGGGAAAAAAAGCAACAACGGTTTAACCATTTTTAAAACAGTAGTATATAATAAAACAGCATACTTATTTAGTGGGTGTATTAAAACTTGAAAAAGAACTTTTTCAAATTTCAAAGATAAAAAAAGTTGAAATGTAAAGCTTATTTTCTTTTACCGTAGCTTTAACTTTTTGGCATTGGATACACTAAACGCAGAAACGTAGAGCGATATATCCGGTAAAAATTTCGTTAAAACTTATAGATTGTACAGATTAGGTGTATGGAGGATGTAACTGTATTTCCATTTCTTAATTTTCTGAATTTCCCATATATTTGCTTCGCTAGGTGGAGTGAGTATAAAATTACATTAGATGATCTACGGTTATCAACACTTAAAGTAAAAAATGACTAATTTGAGGTCGAGGCATCAGTGTAGTGTTCTTTATAAACTTTTATGCTTAACGATGTACCATAGCCCACAATCCAGACAGCTTCATTTTTATGATAAAGTTTTTCGGACGTTATAATTGTATCACCTTGGAATGCTGTTTTTTTCTGCCTGACATACTATTTATATTTTGCTAGAGACTGTTTTTGAGTTGTAATGAGATACTTTTTTTTTAATAATTATTTATGATAAAATGTGAATTTTGACGCAGCCATTACATTTCAAACATGTTTTCTTCTATTTAACTCAACATTGTTATGCTGTAGCGTTCTATTTGGAATGAATTCTTGATACAAGCTTTGTCATTATATTGATAAAGCAACACAAATTATTTTTTAACAGTTTGAAGTTTTTTTCCAGTTAGAATGAGAAAATACATGCATGTGTAAACAAGACGATGATGATCCTAATTAATTACAGTCGTTTTTATAAACGAAGACAAAGGTAATAATTTCTTTGAAGGACTTAGAGGTTCTATCACAGATGACAACTACTATTCAAACTGAAGGTATTTCTGAGATGGGACCCATTTTAATTCATTTTTCAAAGCTTATACATCCATATAGAGAGTGCACAAAAAGAGAAAATGTATGAAACAATGGTTTTGTGTTTTGCAAACTTTTCCTCCCTTCATTCTTCCTTAGTTAACCAAAAAGAGATTGAAACCTCTCAGATGTTCTAGGAAGAGTATTTCTTCAATGTAAATCTAAGTATTTGAAATCTATTTGTGAATCGGCAAGTAATAAGGTTATAGTAGACAGACAGTCCAATCATTTTTTTTCTAAATGTTACAAAATGATTTTCATTAAAGTGATTTTTATAATTTAAAGGCGTGTTGCAGTAAATGAATTCGAATTCATAATTAATTTTGATATTCAGAGATTGCTGTGAAATAATGTCTTGTATTGAGTGAATGAGCCACTGTATAAATAATATAATTTGTAATGTCCGTAAGTTCTAGTTTACATAATTGATAATTTAAGAACTGGCTACACACCAATATCGTGACTTTAAAATCAAATTCACATAAAGCCTGGCATTAGAGATCCACGACTCATTCAAAAGCATTCACTCTTGAGAATCTGTTTTTGATATAAATGATTTAGTTGTATTGGCAATGGTTTGAAACAAATATTTTTCATCTGTCTGTTAGACTTGTTTTTGTTGCAATAGTTAAAGATGACTTCTGTTGGCATAACATGTGTTGCAGTTCTTTTGCTGGAGAATTCCAAACTGAGGAAGCAGTGTAACAACGCACGTTGGGGTCAAACGCACTTTGAGGTCCAACCCCAAAGTGCGGTAAACTTCACAACGCACTTTGGGGTCAAAATCGAGAAATGAACCCTAAAGTGCTTTAATATGTTACATATCAACGCACTTCAAGTTCCAAAGTTCTGAAGGTGTCAACTGAGTTCTGCGTAAATAAATACTGAGTACTGAATTATTTTCGATCTGCAACCTTGAAAATTTAAGGTGGAGTTCAAGCTGACGGTCGATAGTTAGATACATCACTGTACATTCAAATAATCTTACTTAGTGCCATTTAAATTCTGATGTGGTAGTAATTCATAATAATAATAAAAAAAACACTGTGTTTGTCGCTTAATAAATGTAAGCGATAAATGTTTTATGAATTTTATCACTTTAAATATCACGAAAATCGTGACTATTTAACAAACTATTTAAATTGTAAATGTATACCTAATAATAACAGATGTTTCGTAGAGCATTCTGTTCTGTCAGCCATTTACTTGATAAGTTTTGGTGCCATATTGAATCTTATTGCATCTTCTTTTCAAACAATTCAATTTCTGTTTAAATGACTTGTAACAAGTAAGTTAGAAGTAACATTCATCACAGTAAAGTTGCGTTAGGGCTATAGCTGTAACTTCATTTAAAGCCTATTTCACATTTTTCGATTTTCCTAATATTTGGACCACGTGACATCGCTATTGAAAACTTATGCAATGTCAAAAATCATTAAAACTTTAAAGAAAATATACAGTTTACATCTACACGGAATGACCATGATCACTCGATCAGTAGATACCTTTAAGTAAATATATTTTTGGTTGCCATCTTGTAAAAAGCTGCCGTTTCAAAATTTAAATGATTTTTACGTTTGTCAGTATCAGTCATGTTATTTCATGAAAGTAACTGCAACCATTAGTAAATTTAAAGTATTCTTAAATTTACAGTAATATGTACGCAATGACTTATTTTCAATTTGTGGGCATTTTGCACGCCATCTTGAGACTAAAAATGAAATGGCACGAATGGATTTACAGCACGAGACATTTTATATTCTGAATCAATGAAATCTTACAGGTTATTTAGGGATAATTGTAAGATTTTACAAAATGTATCTGTTTTATGTACAACCAAAAATGCTGTCATTTTGAAATGACCGTCATATCAGAAAAGAGATGAATTTCGTATTTTCCGAAAATTACCTTATACGTGTTTAAAATAATTCCTGCCATAAATGGACGCGAATTTCATCTAAATGTGAACTTACAATCTTGATCAGTATGTTGAATTCTTATAATTTGGCATCCATCTTAGGCAACATCTTAAATGTTTCATTTTCCCAGTGGTGGCAGGATGCCACCCGCTGAATTCTTTTTAATGAAAGTGTTTTCTACAACATTCAACTGAGAAAGAACTATAATTATACTCTTTTGCAAGGTTCTGGTGAAAAATCAGGATTCTCGGCCGGACTATAAATAATGATCTTTACAAATACATTATTAAATTAATCAACAAACTTTAGTTTTTTGTAAGCTCTGTTACAACCGTTTAGAGCGTTCGCCATAGGGGGTTGAAGGGCTTTTTTAAAGGAAAATCTTATTACAGAGGGCTCCGCCTTGATTTTTCAGGGGTGACCGAGCGTCAATTTTGTATTTGTTTTCCATTAAAAACGTAATTTTCATAATCCAAGGGGATTCGACACCCCTCGACCCCTCTGGATCCCCCAGTGAGAAATGTACATTATTATGAAGTTCCGCTTGTAATTGTGTGACTACTTAATACTAAATGATATTTTTGAGTACTGCTTAAAACACCCCGGATACGGCGCACCAAAGGGGGATTGCATTATCGTGTAACGCATTCTAGTCAATAAAGACGTGTGTACACGTTATCAAGTGGGGTTAGTTGCGGCATGCTTGTTAAAGTCTTCTGTGGTTCGTGAAAACGCTTTCGACATCGGTTGCGGCATGCTTATACAAGTCTTTTGTTCTCTTGGAAAACGCTTTTGATGTTACCGACTATCGTCTGCTATTGTTATCAGACTTAATACATTTCGCCTACTTCATTCCTTATTTTTGGTTTACCAAAAAAAGTTTAACTACAAGGTATTACTTTAAACTATCACTAAAGTTAATTTTTTGTTGATTTAATTTGTATGGCACCAAAGTGCGGTCGTTTGTCTGATGTTAAAAATTGCATATGTCCTGTGTTATTTTGGAAAAAAAATCGGAGTACTATAAAGTGGACTTCCATCAACGTGCTCTGGTCAACCTCCTTTTGAGTTGAGTTCACTCAGTCCATGAAAAAAAGATTGTATGAGTTTAACCGATGTTACACTTACTCAGAAATGTTAAATTCTCACTGTGAAGTCTGTCATGCTTTCGTCATAATAAACATCTGTTCTCTTTTGTTGTGTTAAAATATTAAATAGGTAATTGCTTTCTTATGTATTAACAGATTAAGGTACTGCAAAGGAGGGGGAGTAAATCTTGAAGTACAGAGGAAATAACGTGTTTGACAATCAAACTTAATATATACTGACGGAAAAATATAACTGTGCACACTAAAATACTTAATATCTTTTATTAGGTATAAAATTATTTTAGCAGATTTCTTTTGTGTAATTCACAAGGTAATCTTGTTTCAATAATACTGCTTTTCGCGAGTTGCACGTGCAAAATTTATAGCCCGTAACGGTCGCGCTTTTTACGTGTTTCTTTATGTTAACATCCTCGTACATGCTGTTTCGAGTTATTTTAACCGTCAAATTATAGTGAGCTACCCAGCAGTTCAGAAAAACACCTTAATTTGGATTTTAAGTCTTTGAAGACAATGCCACGCATCTCAGAAAATGATCGCCTACGTGCCGTCGGTATGCTCCAAGCAGGCATTGCTCAAAATGCGGTTGCGCAGCGTTTTGGTGTTCACCGAAACACCATATCAGCACTTTGGCGACGATTTCAGCAACGTGGCAACGTCCGTGATCTACCACGTCCAGGGCGTCCACGTGTGACGTCAATCCGTCAAGACAATTATATCCGGCTTACACACCTACGGAATCGATTTCAACCGGCCACATTAACAGCACGAACAATTCCTGGCTTGAGACCTATCAGTGGACGAACTGTTAGAAACCGATTAAGAGAGCACAGCATTACTCCACGACGTCCTGCGATACGTCCTACTCTTCTCTTACGTCATCGACAACGTCGACGTCAGTGGTGCAGACAGTATCTAAGGCTTCCAAGAGCATATTGGAATAATGTTCTGTTTACTGACGAGTCGCGGTTTCACTTAGAAAGTTCGGACGGACGAGTTCGTGTATACAGGCGTCGCGGAGAACGTTACTTGGATCCCTGTGTTTTTCAACGTCAACGTTTTGGTGGTGGTGGGTCGATAATGGTTTGGGGAGGTATCTCATCTCAAGGCAGGACCCAGCTTGTAATTGTCCGTGGCAATTTAACGGGTGTTCGTTACAGAGATGAGATTGTCATACCCCACGTGCTGCCATTTCTTCAACGTCAAGGGCGTAACATGACGTTTCAACAAGACAACGCTCGGCCACATGTAGCACGTGTAGTTACCGGGTTTCTGGCTCAGCAAAACGTGAGTGTCTTACCCTGGCCCGCTGTTTCACCAGATCTTTCACCAATTGAGCACGTTTGGGATGAGATGAAGAGACGCCTCCGTCAAAGACGTAACCAACCTCTCACGCTGGACCAACTAGCGCAGACATTGGTCAACATCTGGAACACCATTCCACAGGCAGTTATCGCCAACTTAGTTGCCTCTATGCCTCGTCGCTGCCGTGCTTGCTTGAACGCCAATGGAGGCCACACACGATACTGACCTTGTGAAATCAGATTTCATACCTGTCAACTTCTGCGCCTTGTTACTGTAAAAATTGTTTTACATGATGAAGTGTTTGTATTGATTGTTAGAAATAAAACGTTGATTGGCTAATTTGCAAAGTTTTATGTTACTATTCCTAATATTAAAAAAAATTCTATACCTTGAAGTATGCACAGTTATATTTTTCCGTTAGTATACAAAAAGTACAGTACCACCAGCAAGCACATCATGTATGGGAAGTGATGCCGTTTACACAGTTGAGAACAATACAAGTTGCATTATGCAACAGCAAATAATGATAACCTCAGAATGTAAACAAGTTAAATGTTATAAATCCGACAACGTTAGTTTGATATGCGATTGAAAACGTTTAAAATTTTAACAAGCTATTTTGAAAAACAGAGAACAGAAAGTTCTTTCAAAAAAGGGCAAAAGAAATCACTTCACTACGAAATCGAAGACTTTGGTAGTGTTTAACCAAAATATATCACCACACGCATAAGATGTCAATTTCTTTTGCCGTGTTATCAATCAATGGCTACTTAAATTTGTTTCTTACTTCCCATAAACATTATTACAATTCTGCTGTCTGACATTTACATATGTTGTAAAGTTTTCTCGCTCGATAAATAAAGCACCCTAGAAAAGGATGTTGTTAATGACGATAAAAAGATTTGATTGCATTCTCAGAATACAGTGGCTGTAATAAACTATTCTGAAAAATCAAATTTCACACCAGACTCTCGTCAGTCTGTCTGCTATGTGTAAATTGAGGATCAAAGAGAGCCGTGACAACTGCAATTAAGAAAACTAAAATAGACTTTGATAAATTGTATGTCTTAATGAATTTCTCACTTCCTTTATCTATTTGTATATAAAGGATGATTAAGAATTCAGAAGTACTTTTCGAAATGGCAGTTCTATGTTTTGACGAATGGATAAAAAAATGCATATGTTGTTACATTGAGGCAAGCCAGAAAGACTGAAAGTCGCAACAAAGACCATCGATAAAAAAGTTCAGAAGCATTGAATGAATAAAACAACTCCATTGAACAAAGATACACACAAATACTTTACACATTAAAAGAGAACAGACATGGCCCGATGACATAACTGTTTATCACTTGATACAATAATGTGTTTGACATACGAGTTTTTTGTTCCATTCTATCTTTATGAGGAAATTGAAAACGTGACAAATAGAAATCAAACAAGAACAGTTTTAACGTATCTACTTGCATTTGGAAGAAATCTCGATGGCGGAAACAGTGTTCCGTAAATAACAAATGCTGCACAATTAATAACAGAATAAAAGTGAAAACGGTCCGCATAAAATGTTTTTGAGTAAACCCTGATTACAAGACACAACACTAACCAAAATGTTCGAGTCTTTAATTTTGTAAACCTTTTATGTTATGTTACCTTTTAGGTTGGTAAGTTAGTTAAATCATACGGATACTACTAATAACGTCATTGCACATGCGTAAACATTTTCATTCTTCATTTTTAGCTATCTTAAGGCTTCAACAGCTTATAAGAATCAATTGGCATCCGCTATATCAAAAGATCAAAACATTAATTGTAAAACTCTTTTAAAAGACACAGAATATTAATTATTATCAAATAAATGACATAGGATTTAAACGACGGGTATAGCATTTTTAAATTTAGACACACATTTCAAAAATTAATATTGGATACAAAACAAGCTGTTTTATCTTTACGTTTATGGCACGCCAATTGTCCAATTATTACGTGAACCTATGTTTACGGTCGAAAAACTAGGATTTACGGTTGATAAACCAGGTTTTTCAAACGTAAAACCTAGTTTTTCGAATATTAACTTACATTTTCGAGCGAAATCATGGGTTAATGTCGTAAACTGTAGTTTACGCTCGTAAACCATAGATCACGTTTGAAAACACAAGTTTACGGTCGAAAATATAGGTTACGTTTGTGAACTATCCTTTACGAGCGTAAACCGGGGTTCACGAGCGTAACAATAAGATAGTGTCCGTAAACATAGGATAACGGTTGAAATCCGTTGTTTAATTGAAAAACCTACTTTATCAATCGTAAACTATGGTTTAGATTCGATATTTAGGGTTATAAAATCAAACTTGAATTTCGAGCGTTAACATGTGTTTACGATCGAGAACCTAAGTTTTCAAGCGTGAACCTACATTTACGGTCGTGAACCCATGTTTACGATCGTGATCATAGATTAATGACTGGCTATCATATTTTTTCAAGCGAAAACATGGGATAACGTCGAGAACCATAGTTCACGCTCGTAAATGTACATTCACGTTCGTAAACCTAAGTTTACGACCGTAATCCTATATTTACGACCTTAAACATAAGTTAACGTGCCTAAACTACGGTTTACGAGCGTAAATATAGGTTTACGAGCGTAAATATATGTTTACAAATACTATGATTTTGGTCGTAAACATAGGTTCAGGTTCGTAAACTATGGTTAACCTCAGAAATTTACAATTGTTTCGAAAATCTTAGTTTATCGAACGTAAATATAGGTTCAAGAGCGTAATCAAGGGTTTACGACGGTTATCCTATATTTACGCTCGTAAATATAGGATAAAATTCGAAAAATCAGGTTTAACGATTGAAAAACCTGTAGTATCGATCGTAAATCCTAGATTAACGGGCGTAAACATGGGTTCACATTATTTTGGACAGTTGACTTCCCTTGAAATATATTTTACGGAATTTAACCAGTGTTTTCGAGCAAAAACGTAGGATAACGGTCGTGAACCATAGTTTACGGACGTGAACCTAGGTTTACGTTTGATAAACTAAGTTACTGAGAAAAAATATGAATTAACGAACGTAAATATTGGTTTACAGTCGTTAACCTATGTTCACGGTCGCAAACCTAAGTTTACGGTGGTAATCTTAGGATAACGACCGAAATTCTAATATTATTTGAGAAACCTAGTTTATCGAACGTAAAAATAAGATCACGAGCGTAAACTACTGTTTACGGCCGTTATTCTATGTTTACGCTCGAAAATAGAGGTTAAAAATCGAAAAACCAGGTTTTACGTTTGAAAAACCGAGATTATCGACCGTAAATCCTAGTTTTACGAACGTAAACATAGGTTCACGTAATAATTGGACAATTGGCGTGCCATATACGTTCTTTTAACATATTTCGTTACAGAAAAGGTGAAAACATTCTAACTTGTGTATGGATTTAGTACATTTTTGCCTAGTGTTTGCCTTTTTTAAACAGTACTGATAAACGTATTTCAAACAAATTATTTTCGAAATGACTGTTTGGTTTAATGATTTATAGAGCAATTTATATAGAACGAATATTCAGTATCTTAAAATTTTATAAGATCTTTCTTACGGTTTTAGACATTTAACATGAATGAAACAAATCCATTCCGATTCAGTTCTATAGGCTTAGTCAAAAAGTTACAATTAGTTGTTATAAAATCCACAGTTTAAGGTACTATCAGACTTTGAAATCAGACGAGGCCACTAAAATAAATGCAAATTTTGAAATGACAAACAGCTGGGATAATAAACCGATAAGTCTTACCATTCCAATAACAGTTTCAATTCGACATAAATCTGCTGTTTTGGAACAAATATTTACATTAAGTAACAGCATGTATTCTTTGTATTGTTTCTGATTGAAAAACTTATCAAAATAGAATATAATTGTCATTTAGATTCTATCCAACTAGGGTCACCTGATCTTTACTTTATTTATAGATTTATGGGCGATGTGCTATAACCAATTTCACGAAAATACTTCAGCGAATACTCAATGATTTTGATAACTGATTTTGTATCATTTAGCTCAAAATATTTCAAGGAAATTCGAATTTCGAGTCTGTCAGAGGTCAGCTCTTAGAAATACCTTATTACATTTTTAGTCAGTATTGATTTGTGGCATAAATTGAATTTTAATAACAACTCAAGTAAAGAACATTATCTCTGCTTGAATTGCTAAAACATGCGATTACACATTTACATTATCTCGTTGTGTGTAATACTGGAGACCTCCTGTGTAAATCATAACCCAGGTTTATTTAAGCAATTAACTTTATCCTAAATAGAAAACTCAGTCGAGCAAATACATTGTACTTTTTAGTATTCTAGTGAAATCGGAGCCTGGACGTTTTCTCATTATGCATGATTGATTTATTTTGGTTTCTGCTGTACGGAACACGAAGTGTTCAAAATCTGTGTCAACCGATGATAAAATTTCTGTATTCGAATCAAAGTATTGCGATGTCAGTGTCCAAGTTCTACTGAGATTGAAAAACGTGACCAGCTGTATAGATCGGCGAATGAAGGATGTAAAAGACTGTTGTCCCAAAGATTTTTATTGAAACATATCCTCAGCACTTTATCCTGCAGTATGCTGCAAAGGGAAGGTTATATTTTATAACCATGCACAAAAAAGACAGTGTCTCAAGATGATTCATTCCTCCGCAGTAGCCATAAAACAGCCAGATAATATCCTGCAGAATAACGTCTGATCAATACAATTCATATCACAGATTATAAAATTTTGTCATCGTCTGTCGCATAGAATTGCTGAAGGTCATTAAGACACAGCTCATACAACATGACATAAAATTTCACATTTGATCCATACACAGTTATTAAGCTATGGTTAATATTTCATACGGAGTTTGAGCCATAGGTTTTAAGAGTGCAATAGCTGCAATTATTAATGCATCAAATACTTGAACAGCAGTTTCCTCCTTAATGTAAACGATAGAAATCTAGAAATATGTCGCCGAAATAGCAACATTGTCAAAAATGAGTGTCTATTTTAATCTTAACGTTTAATATGTTATCTTTGACCGTTGCATTGTAACGTGTATATGCTATGTTATCTGGAAATTCCTATATGAATGACAAAGCTGTAGTCTGGACAAGCCCAGTTGCACTTATTTTCATCGTTGACTTTTTGATGAGTCACCTCATTTTCACGTTAAAAGTCTTAGTGTGAGATTGACCTTCAAGCAACAGACACGTAACTTACACGCAGCAAAGAACATGTTTCAAACTTCCAAGCGTGACTAGGTTATGGCTCGGACACGACTGGACTTGTAGACAACCAGAAACTCACGCACTCACGTAGACACTGACGAAAATACACAGAACCGTCAGTATGAAGACTGTATCGAGCTCGGTGCAAGCGGACTTGACAAAAATATGTTCATTAGAACTTACGATCGCATAGTATCCGATTTAAGTTTTCTGCCTATTCTTAAAAATTATTAGGAGTGAAAGTCAGATAAATGTTCCCTCCTAATTTGTACTCAATGTCAAATAGTATTAAATAATTTTCTAAATGCAACTTAATATTACTTCATATTTCTTTCATTAGTGTAACCTTACCATTAGCAAATTCATTTTATCGAAACGTCATACAAATGCAAGTCATGTGTCTGAAAACACTGCTCTTAATTAAATTGATAAATCGAATGAAAAAAAAAAGCTTAAGACATAATATTTTACTTTGTATGCACTATTGTTTTAAACATTATTCCGAATTTCGGTATCAAGTAACCATAAGTTGAATTAATTTAAACCAGTTTTGGTCAGCAAAAAGAAAATGTAGACACCCCAACAGACTGAAAATCTTTTACAAATGCGTTTGTCAATACATTTTAGAAGCAGCTCAATTCCAAATCACAAAGTAAAATCACATCTTTTTTTTTTACCTTACCTTTTTACCTTAAGTTTTTGTGCGATCACTCTTCATAGCTTATTAAACTGAGACTGTAATCTTTGACGATACCAATACATATATGATTAAAGCAGTTCAAAATTATTATAGTAAGTAGAACAGCACAGAACACTTTCTCGCCCAAAATTTTTAGAAGTGATATTTTTCAAGCCATCGGCCATAATTTATAATAGTTTTATTTAAATTTTCGTTTATTTTCATTTCTAAAGTGACATTTTTACTTAAATGAAGTTCTATTTCAGACACCTTACAGAGCATGCTATACCTTGACGCGTACATAATCGTTTGGTGCAGAATATCTGTATTCATTGCAAAATACGCTCAATTTCCGTTCCTACAAATTTGTTTATAATTAGTATCACACAGTATTTGCAGATGAAGACATATCAATTTGCTTTTGTAATACAATATATTCTAATCATTACTCATGACTTTTGCATGTTTTTTCCATGCAGTATTAGCTGTTCTTTAATGGGATTAAGTCATTTTCATGCAACAAAAGATGACAAAAACTTAATCTATTTATATAAGCTATGTAATCAGATTTTATTCTACAGAATATTATCTGGTTGTTTTTATGGCGACTGCGGAGGAATTAGACACCTACTAAAGACTTTGTCTCAATTGTGCATAGTTTTAAAACATTACATCTCGTTGTTATACCTTATTTAGCATACAGAATGACGTATTTATTATGATAGAGCCCAAGGATTATCTTTCCATAAGTTTGACTGCATTTTGTTATTATAATCAAACGATTTAAAAGCCTTGTCGTGTATTTTAATCCTGTCAGCAAAATAAATTCAACTTCTGACGTTCTTAGGTACGATTACTTGTGGTCCGAACATTACCATTTATCAACCCAGTATTTGCAAATTTCATCCTATGTACAAAAATTCTGAAGTCATGCATAGAAAATCACGTTGCGCTGAAAGACCTGGACATTGCCCGTAAAACTAACACTATATTTGGTGGTACAATATGGAAGAAAAAATTAATATGATTATTCAAACACTTTTGTAATAAGAATTCCGTAGTTTCATTTTTTAAACCATGAACTTGTTGTCAAGAACCTCCACTTCCTGTATCAATAAAACTGAGCGCGAGGTCTCAGCACTTTTGAAGTACTTTCTAGTATTCAGAGTGCGATAAAAAATATTCAAAAGTAATTTAAAAACAGTCTATTATCTGAAAGTGAAAAAATCTGAAAATGTAAATTTTACCACATTGTTGATAATCTCATGAATTAAAATTTCAAAAGATAAAAAACCCAAAGTAAACAAGATTTTTTACTAGAGATCTTACTTAAACATTTATTGTAAACATTTAAAATCCATAAAACTTGTTCAAGCCACTGATAAAAGCTGGTACAGCTGGGGTAGCCTTAATCTCCGTCGGTAATTCGTTTTTTGAAAAATGCGAGACCTGTTTTTTTATTTTCTATTTTGTAAAGCATGACCAGGCTGGCTTGGTTTCGCCTTTGGTGTAGTGTTCACCATTTTAATTCCTTAATCATGTTTGTTACACTGCAAGTATAATTGTAATCATTATGAACATACCCTGCGGTAGACCTCTGGACCATTTCTATTCTGTGAGTGAGGTATTTGTGCCATGGGTGCCTTATGGTTGAGCAGTATTCGACCAAGGGTCTTACATATGTTTTGTATTCTGCTTCTTTGAGCCGTTTGTTTTGTATGTATACTACTTGCTTTTTCTGAAGATAATTTTTGATTCCAAAATTGCAGCATCACTGCAGAAAAGAAGATATTTATTTGTAGTGTTGACAAAATATTTTTAATGCTTTATAGTCTCATTACAAAACCGGCAATACTTTCGACGCCTTAACATTTAAATTGCTGTCGTAATAAACTTTGGGGATTTGAAGGTAGCTGACTTTACCTCCTAAACAGGCAGGGTACTGTAATAACTTCCAACCTAAACTGTGCGTGTCTGAATTGAAAATGCTGCGTATTTTACTTGTTTCTTAAGTGTAATGTCATTTCCTTGCCAACACTAAGAATTTCGGTATGTAAAATCCACTTTACATTAAGTCATTTGATATTTTCATGAAGAAAAAATATGCTTGTTGGCGAGCCTGCTTGCTGTGAGCTCAAAGCAGTCACTTCCAATTCACGTGATCGTGGTTTTAAAAGGGAAAAGGTAACTATGCACTCTTATCTAAAGTCTGTTGTAAAGGGTGTCCCGTATACAAGGTTCAATTCAGTAACCTTTTTAGAATATCCCATTTTGTTTAAACCATACTGTTTTATTGCAGCGCTTGTTATTTCATAGTGGGACGACATCTCAAGTCTCTGATATCGTCATATGTCTACAGTTTTACCGACTTAACAAAGTGAAAGTAAGTCGTAATGTGGGTTTATGGTATTTTTACACATTTCAGAACAGCGCCGCAGATGATTCAAGTCCGAGCAGAATACCAAAGATATACTTGCATCACGCAATATTTATGATTATGTCACTAGAGTCATGTCTGTTGCCTAATCTAAAATGTAAAACATATTTTAGTACTCTCTTCAGTTGTATTAAATTGTTTTCATTTTATCCGTTTGTCGAGCTTAGGCACACTTGTAACAGAGGAATAATTTGTTGTCAGTAAAACAAACGACAGCTGAGGTGTAGTAATTTGACATATCTTTCTTGTTATTTTGATTACGTATTATTTACTCTTACCACAACTTATCAAAGGACAGTAAATTTATCAAAACATTGTTACACGTTGTATCTTTTATTATAATATTTCAAATATTAATATATAACAAGAAATATTGTTTAAAAAAGCTGGTCGACGTTAGTTACATTATGTATTTATCAGTCAAAACAGCTGATTGGAAAAGGTATAATCGATTAAGCTCTACTTCAAAGAGTACCTTCTATTCCTGATCACTGTAACCCAACAAAAGTAATCGAATGTCTATAAGACTTTTTAAAGACATAAATTACACCGGTTATTACTGACTAGACAATAGAATTTAAAATGGGCTCTAAATCCTTGCGAGAAAATGTTCCAATGATCTGACGGTTCCAGTTAGACTGCATTCCATTCCCGGTTAAGAAAAATTGATTGCGCTTCGGGTTTACTCGTTTTTTTGACTGAATAACTATTAGTGGACAAAGTCGGAATTTTACACGGTTGTTTAACGAAATCCTTGTGAAAGTTACATGACCTGTCTCCACATTCATCCGTAAGACAGAGGAGGTTATTCGTAACAAATTTCGATAATCCGAAAGCTTTCCATTCCCTCTTTTTCGTAAAAACATCTTAGATGGCCAGGTTACACTGGCTCAGACGACCCAGACTCTCGAATGCTGATTGGTTAGATTTTTAAGATTTTTGTTAGAAACGCGTCCATATCAACGGAAGTTCAAACTATGATTAATCGACTATGTCGAATAAAATATTTCTTTAGGGTATCCTGGCCGATAAAAATTTACCAAAAGCTCAAACTAAAGCTATAATTTTCATACCAATTGGCTTCCTCTTTCACAAATAATTCTCAATTGACACATATACGAATTGTATATTCAATGTGACAGCGCTGACAAAATAAGAACAGTTAGTCTTCGTTATAGCATGCAATATATAATTACAAAAGTTACAGTTAGTATGTCAACTTTCAGTGGCTGTCATTTTGTGAACGATTTACAATCAGATAAAAAGCAGTTTGGATGTCTGAAGTTTAAGTGAGAAACTAATCTAGAAACTTTACCCTTTTATTGAAGACTATATTAGTTCTCTTTACTGCAGCTGTCACAGTTCTCTTTGCTTCTTAATATATTTCTAACAGATATATTGTCATCTGTTTCTGCAAACCGATTACTACAGCAAACATTTTGTTACGACGTAATCAATGTTTATTCGTCGTCATGAAGAACATCCTCTTGTAGTTTTATTATGTGAGAAATGAACTAACAACATCGATGTGAAAAATTGAATCAAAATTAAAATTAGCTTTTTGAGAAATAAGACACTAATCAAAGTATGAGTATGATAATTGTACAGTGTTTCATTTACTTCTATACTTATGACATTTGGAATTCCACGATGGAAGTTTAATTTTTGATTTGAGTTAAACCAAACTTGCACAGAACTTGTACACCAGTAGATCTCGGTACCTTTCTTTAAGTTACCTGATCCCGTCAGACATTATGAAGATATAACCCCTGAAAGGACCAAAAAGGCATATTATGCCTTGTCTGCATCATAAAAGTTTCTTTTTTTATTTCATTTAAAGCTACGATAAAGAACATAGACCAGAAATAGATCTTAGCTCCTTTCTGGAACTTGGCAGATCCAGTTATGGGCTAAAAATTATGGCCCCTAAGACCAACTATCAAAGGATCATTTGATAAACTACCTTTCTTGTCCAATAAATATAGAATCGAGAAATGTAAGCAAGAACAAAAACTGTTAGACATTTCTGTGTTATTCTGATAGAGACTCTGTACATCTTTGTAAAATTTAATCAAGTAATTCTGGATTCCACCTCATCTCTTATAGGCATCCAGTTTGGATGAAAATTTGTCATCTGTGGGAAACTGGAAAAATTTGACCCGGGAATTGGTACCATTCACTGAATAAAAAGTTGAAATCTTCTCCAAATATCATTTTCCTTCCCGCAAAATTACTTTTGTGTATTTTTCTTAGTATTCTGTACTATTACAAATTACCCGAGGAGCGCATGTCTGTTTCATGACAGAGTTTGTATTCACAACATGAATCTCAAAAATACAATCACTATGGTCGTAATATAAAGTCTAATTCTTGGGCTGAATTAGTTGAAAGTCTATGTTTTTTGTGTTGTCTCCAGTAAAATGTTTACAAATAGAAATAAATTTTCTAAATATAAGTACAGCTTTAAATTATCTTGTGATTAAATACCTGAAGAATTGAATTTGAAAACTGAAGACCATGACGATGTAAACTTCACTCCTATGTAAGCTTCACGCTGTTTCAAATAGGATAATCGTCAAAGAAAAAGTACAGTAGCACCAGCAAACATAGATTGTATGGAAATTTATGTCATTTATACAGTTGATAACATTACATAAGTTGTATTAGGCAACAGAACATAATGATAACCTCAGAATGTGAACATGTTATATGTTATAAATCCTACAATGTAAACTTGATATGGACTTGAAAATGTTTAAATTGCAACGATAAACATACAAGAAAAATTCTTTAAAGAAAGGGCAAATGAAATAAAATGAATGTCTCTAGGTAAAATCGAATTGATTAAACTAAAAAAAATATCACAGTACGCAGAAAAGTTGTTTGTATATAAAAGATGATTTAGATTTAAAATGTACTTTTCGAAATGGCAATTCTATGTTTTGACGAATGGATAAAATAAATGCAGATGATGTACCTTGAGACAAACCAGAAAGACCATTCATAAAATAAATTCAAAACCATTGAATGAAAAGAAAACTTCAGTGAATAGAGATACTTAAAATACTTTATATCTTAATTGAGAGAACGTACATGACCCGATGACTGTTTTCCACTAAATACAATAATGTGTTTGACATTCGATATTTGATTCCATTCTATCTTTTTAGAGAAATTGAAAACGTGAGAAATAGAACTCTAACAAGAACAGCTTAAACGTTTCTACTTGCATTTGGAATTAAACTCGTAAATAACAAATTCTGCAGAAATTAATAACAGAATAGAAACAAAAGGGTCCGCATAAAATGTTTTTGAGTAAACCCTGATTACGAAACGCAACACTAACCAAAGTGTTCAAGGCTTTAATTTTGTAAACGTTTTATGTTTAAACCAGGTTCTAGGGTACACCAACCTCGTACTTGTTCCAACAGGTTCTCATAAGAAAAAATAAGTACAAGATGTCTTGATGAATTAACTCCAACCCACCGATCAACTATGCAAAAGCACACAAATATAAAACATAAAAAGCTAATGGCATTTTAAAACGAAAAGGGTAGGTAATCAATAACTTTACTGAGATCCGAAAACTTGAGGTCAAATCAGCAAGAACACGCTGGCAGGGATAAAAAAAAACTGATCGAGTTTCTACGTTCTTATAAAGATTTCCCTAGAAACCTAGTTTCCTTCATAAACTCTCAAACCCGTGCCCCCGTCGTGCAAACAAAACGATCAGCAGTAGAAGGAGGCAGAGCGTTGTCGAATATCAGTTTGGTAGCCTTTCTTCTTGATTTACAGATGTTTTTTTTACGAATAACGTGGAGAAATTAATATTGCTTATTATTTTCTTTAATTAATCAATCAAATCTCCATAAAATACTGGTTGAGAAATACCTTGTTGCAGTCTTGATTTTAAACGCAATTGTTTGTTTTTAGTTTAAATCTGGGAACCGGTGATAAAACTCGCGAAACGTTTTTTCTTAATTTGTGGTACCAAAACACCTGTTTCAAAATTTTTCCTGTTACGATTGTATTCATTGAAATCTTTAACATTGTTACTAGCTGTGAAAAAGTGAATAAGCTGTGAAATATTAACCCCATAAGATGTAGCGCATGGGACATCACCATCTAAACATGAAAAAAATAATAATATTAAAATTGAAATCATCTCTTTTATTTTATATTTTAGTAGTTATGAAATCATTTTCAAAAGAAATATTTAGATCAAGAAGGTGTGACTGGTTATCTTAGGTGTTTGCTTTTTAAGCTTGAGTTCATTTTGATATATTTTGTTGACCAATTATGTAAAATGGTTTTCATCTATATTTAACCATTCGTCCGGATAACTAATTTGAGGTACTGTTAAATATTGCAATGATGTCATCTTGATGTTCACAAGAAAGAGATAACAAAGTCTCTCTCATAGCAGTATAAAAACGGATCTGCAACAAGGGGTGCACAATTAACTAATAGGAAGTTGGCAGTAGCAGTACGCAGTACCAGTTGGCAGTAGAAATTATATCAAACGTGAAGCTTGCAGTAGCAGTAAAAGCAGTAGTAGTAGGCAAAACTTGAAGTTGGCAGTAGCAGTAACAGTAGAAGCAGTAGAAAACGACGTGAAGTTACCGCTGTTACTACTACTGCCAGCTTCACGTTTTGCTTTCTTCTACTGCTGTTACTGCTACTGCCAGCTTCACATTTTCTTAACTGCTACTGCTGTTACTGCTACTGCCAGTTTTACGTTTTCTTTACTGCTACTGCTGTTACTGCTACTGCCAGCTTCACATTTCTTTACTGCTACTGCTGTTACCGCTACTGCCAACCACATTTTTCTACTGCTGCGTACTGCTTCTACTCACTTCCTATACATGCACAATTAGTACCCATGGGGATGCCCACCACCTGTTTATGAATAGAAGTGCCAGATATAACATAAATATTATCTAGTAAGAAAGAGAGCGACTCGATCAAGTTTTGAAAAGTCCATAAAATGAAAAGTCCTTAAAGTATAATTATCACAAGAACCATCTTTAAAAATGCGCTATGTTCATTAGGAATGATATAGGTTTTATTTTCTCTTGCAAATGTTTTCTTTCAATGAGACTGGTGACTTTAATTAAATTATGAGGAAAAAAGTTGACAAAGAGAACGTTCTTTCTTATGATTTTGGATATTTTAACATGATCTAGACAAAACAATTTATGAATGCCTCCTATAAGCTAAAAAGAATTTACAAGTTGTAATAAAATCCACAGTTTAAGGTACTATTAGAAGCTGCAGACAGATTAAGCCACCAAAATAATACCAGTTTTGAAATACCATAAAACTAGGCCAATACATTGATTATCCTTAATAATAAAATAAATGTTGTTGTTTTTAATTCCACAGAAAATTTACTGTTTTGGAATAAACAGTTACTTTAAGTAACAGCAAGTATATTCTACATGCATATTGTTTTTAATTTAAATTTGCTAATGCTGACATTAGGAGGGTTCGTGACATAAAACACCAAGTGAAATAAGGAAACTGGGAAATTCTGACAGAAAAAAGTATTAGAAACAAAATATTACCGTCATTGAGATTTTATCAATCTAGGGTTACCTGATCTTAAGTTCTATTTTCGATTTATGGGTGATGTCCTGGTCCCAATTTCACAAAAATACTTAAATAAATATACTCAGTGATTTTATCAACTGATTTTGCCAGGAAATAGTGCATGGAAATTCGAATTTGGAGCCTGTTAGAATCATAATCACACGAATGATATATTCTTAGAAAAAAGCTTATTCATTTCTTTAGTAAGTACTGATTTAAGGTATGAAATGGATTTAAATATCTACTTAAATGCATGAGCTATTACTCAAGCACATTTTCTCTGCTTAAATTGCTAAACCATGCTATTACACAGTTACGCTATCTCGGTATGTTTAGTACTAGACACTTCCTGTGTAAATGAAAGTAAATGCCTGTAATTCATGTTTATGAAGGGATTAACTAACTTGCCTCAGTTGAGCAAATACGTATTTTCGTGAAGTTAGAGCCTGGCCATTTATTTTTACACCTTATTGATTTCTTTAGTATTCTTTAGTACAGAACATTAAATGTTCAACATCTGTGTCGGCAGATCATATAGTTCCTCTTGCATGTATTCGAATGATAGAATAGCGAAGTCAGCGTCTAATTTTGCTTGTGAGATTTAAATACGCGATGTGAAAGACAGGATCCAAAATAAAGTATTGAAGTATGGCCTCAGCACTCTGTCCTACAATGTGCTGCGAAGGGAATGTTATATTTTATAACCATAAAAAGACAGTGTCTCAAGATGATTTATTCCTCCGCAGTAGCCATAAAACAGCCAGATAATATCCTGCAGAATAAGGTCTGATCAATACAATTCATATCACAGAATATAAAATTTTGTCATTGTCTGTCGCATAAAAAATTGCTGAAGGTCATTAAAACACAGCTCATACAACATGAAATAATAGCCACTTTTCTCATATGATACTTGCACAGATATTGAGCCATGGCTAAAAGATGTAAAAAAGCCCAAAGAGTCTGAGTCATAGATTTTATTAGTACAAAAGCAGGACTTGTCAATGCTGTGTTTATTTTGCAACAAATTCTTCGAACAAATCTTTTTCCTTAATGTAAACGATAAAAATCGAAAAGTAGAAATATGTTGCCGAAGTGGCAACATTGTCGAATATAAAGTGTCTGTATTTATATTACCAGATGTATAATATTGTATCATTGACCGTTGCCTGGTTACGTGTATATTGTATGTTGTATAAAAATCCCTATATGAATGACAAAGTTGTCGTCTGGACAAGCCCAATTGCACTTATTTTCATCGTTGACTTTTTGATGAGTCACGTCATTTTCACGTTAAGAACCTTAGTGTGAGATTGACCTTCAAACAACAGACATGAAACTTACACGCAGCAGAGAACATGTTTATGCAAAGTTTCAAACTTCCAACACGACTGGACTGGCAGACAATCACACGCATAGGAAACTCACGCACTCACGTAGGCACTGACGAAAATATAACGAACCGTCAGTGTGAAAACTGTATCAAGCTCGGCGCAAGCGGACTTGACAAAAATGCGTCCGTTAGAACTTACAGTCGTATAGTATCCGATTTAAGTTTTCTGCATATTGTTATATAAATTTGAGGAATGAAAGTGATAAATGTTCTCTCCCTTTTTTATTGAGTGTCAAATAGCATTAAACAACGCTCTTATGCAACTTGATATTGCTCCATATTTCTTTGATTAGTGTAACCTTAACATAAGCAAATTTATTTTAGCTCAACGTCATGCCAATGTAAGTCATGTATCCTTGAACACACACCCTTTAATTATAATCGAATGAAAAAGCTTCAAATATAAATTTTTACCATGTAGAAACTAGTGTTGGATAGATACATTTACGCCTTTTATTCCGAATTTCGTTATCAAGTTACCAGAAGTTAAATTAATTTAAAACAGTTGTGGTTTAACTTTAGCAAAAAGAAAATGTAGACACCCAACGAACAGAGAAACTTTAACAAATGTCCTTGTCAATACACTTTAGAAGCAGCTTATTCCATACCACAGAATAAAAAGCACATCAAGTTTCTGTGCGATCACTCTTCATAACTTATTAAACAGAGACTGTAATCTTTGACGATACCAATACACATATGATTAAAGCAGTTCAAAATTATTATACGAAAAGTAAGTAGAACAGCACAGAACACCATTTTCTAGCGCCCAAATTTATTAGAAGTGATATTTTAAAGCCATCTGCCATAATTTGTAAGAGTTTTATTTAAATTTTCATTTCTTTAGTTTCTTTATTTCTAAAGTGAGATTTTTACTTAAAGTAAAGTTCTATTTCAGATAACGGACACAGCATGCAATACCTCGGCACGTACTTAGTCTTTTGGTGCAGAATATTTGTATATCTGTATTCGTGGGAAAATACGCACAATTTCCATTCCTACTAATTAATTTATAATTGCTGTGACACAGTATTTGCAGATGAAGGCATATCAATTTGCTTTTTAGAACAATATATTCAAACGATGACTCAAGACTTTTGCATGGATTTTTCCAGTGCAGTATTAGCTGTTCTTCAATGGGATTTAGCACTTGTCATGTAACAAAGATAACAAAAACATAATCTGGGTATCAGATATTATTCTACAGATTATATTATCTTGTTGTTTTCTTGGCGACTGCGGAGGAATTAGTCACCTACTGGAGACAGTGTCTTTATTGTGCATGGTTTTAAAACATTACATCACTTTATAATACTTTATTTAGCATACAGAATGACGTATCGTTTATAATAGAGCCATAGGATTATCTTTTCGTATTGTTGACTCTATTTTACAATAACCAATAAAGGTTGGTCATGTATTTTAATTCTATCAGCAAAATAAAATAAATTTCTGTCATTGTTTGGTACGATAACTTGTGTTCAGAACATTACCAATTATCGACCATTTTTTTGCATTTTTCATCTTATGTACCAAAATTTGTCTATAAAGCATAGAAAGCAACGTTGCACTAAAAGACCTGGAAGTCGCAAGTATTGTGGTACAATGTGGATAAAAAGTAACATGGCTATTCAAACACCTTTGTTAAAAGAATTACAGAGTATCTTATCTTTATCAAGAACTTATTGTCACGAACTGTTGTTATCAACAGAACTGAGCGTGAGGCCTCAGCACAGGAAGGTAGAAATATATGGTTTGAATCAAAATCCTGGACAGTACATTATCTTCTTGAAGTTTCTGAAAATAATGTTTCGTCTTCAAGATTGCAGCATTACTGCAGAAAAGGAAATATTAGATTGTAATGTTAACATAATATTTAAAATGCTGAATTATATCGTTCCAAAATGGGCAATACTTTTAGTGGCTTATTTTTTTAAACTTCAGCTTTTAGTACATTGCTGTAATACTTAACTTCGGGGATTTGGAAGTAGCTGTGTTTATCTTAAAATGATAGAATGTGGAAACGGGGATTTGGAAGTAGCTGTGTTTATCTTAAAATGATAGAATGTGGAAACAGTATTTTGTTCTAGTCAAGAAGCATACTTGTTTTCTCTACTGTATAAATGTTCTAATTGATTGGATATAAGCTAATAAATTTTCACAAAGTGATGAGCCACACTATTTTGAAAATATTAATTTCTACTTATATAAGATCTTATATGTACAAAGAAGAAAACTAAAAGGCAAAACATGCACTAAATCCCAACTAAAAACTAGAACTGTGTCCATAGGACACGGATGCCCCCACTATGCATAAGTGCTCATAAACAAGAGCATCTATATTCTGTATGTAAGATTTTTTCTGTACATATACCTTAAATGATCTACAGGTAACCTTATGTACATGTTAAATCAAATTACAAATGTAAAATTTATATGTTCAATTATTTATATGGTATATAGTGAAAAAAATCAACAAAGGGCCATAATTCTGTTAAATTTGGTCGCAGCAAAAATTCCTTCCTTTACTTCCATCTACACATTAAGGTTGTTCATCCCTGGAAGTTTAAGCAAAATCTGCCATCCGGTTTAAGAGGAGTTGCGTTCACAAAATTTCTATATGGTATATAGTGAAAAAATCAACAAAGGGCCATAATTCTCTTAAATTTGGTCGCTGCAAAAATTCCTTCCTTAACTACCATCTACACATTAAGGTTGTTCATCCCTGGAAGTTTAAGCAAAATCTGCCATCCGGTTTAAGAGGAGTTGCGTTCACAAAATTTCTATATGGTATATAGTGAAACAAGAGGGCCATGATGGCCCTATATCGCTCACCTGAATATGACTGCTTTTAACAAAGTTGCTATGGACCAGGTTAATTGACCCCAGATGACCCATATTCAAACTTGACCCAGAAAATATTCAAACAATCTTTCTGACAAATTTCAAGGTTATTTGGACTGAAAGTGTAGCCTTTAGAGTGTTAACAAGGTTTTTCCATATTTGGGCTCTGTGACCTAGTTTTTGACCCCAGATGATCCATATCCAAACCTCAGTTGGAAATCATAGAAACAACCTTTCCGACAAATTTCCAGGACATTTGGACTGAAAATGTAGCCTCTGAGTGTTTACAAAGTTTTTCGATATTTAGGCTCTGTGACCTAGTTTTTTAATCCAGATGACCCATATTAAAGTTGAGCTGGAAATCATAGAAACAACCTTTCTGACAAATTTTCAGGTTATTTGGAATTAAAATCTTAACTCTTGAGTGTTAACAAGGTTTTTCCATATTTGGGCTCTGTGACCTAGTTTTTGACCAAAGATGACCCATATTAGTACTTGAGCTAGAAATCATCAAAACAACCTGTCTGACAAATTTCCAGGATATTTGGACTGAAAATGACTAACCTCTGGATAGTTAAAATGGTTTTAACATTTTAGGGCTCTGTGACCTAGTTTTTGATCCCAGATGACCCATATCCTAATCTGGGCTAGAAATCATTGAAACAACCTTTCTGACAAATGTCCAGGATATTTTGGCTGAAAATGTAACCTCTAGAGTGTTAACAAGGTTTTTCTACTTTTTGGCCCTGTGTCCTAGTTTTTGACCCCAGATAACCCATATTCAAAACTGAGCTAGAAATCATTAAAGCAATCTTTCTGACAAATTTTATGGTTATTTGAACTGAAAATGTTACCTCAATGCGTGTTAACAAGGTTTTTCATATTTGGGGTCTGTGACCTAGTTTTTGACCCCAGATGACCTTTATTCGAATATGAGCTAGAAATCATTAAAACATTTTTTCTGACAAATTTGGAGAATATTTAGACTGAAAAGTAGCTTCTAGAATGTTAACAAGTTTTTTTTCTATTTTTGGGCTCTGTGACCTAGTTTTTGATTTCAGATGACCCATATTCAAATTTAACCTTGAAATCATTGAAACAACCTTTCTGACAGATTCCTGGTTATTTAGACTGAAAATGTTACCTCTAGAGTGTTTACAAGGTTTTTCAATATTTGGGCTCTGTGACCTAGTTTTGACCCCAGATGACCCAATTTTGAACTTGAGCTAAAAATCATCAAAACAACCTTTTTAACAAATTTCTGGGATATTTTGACTGAAAATGTAACCTCTAGAGTGTTAACGAGATTTTTCTATTTTTGGGCTCTGTGACCTAGTTTTTGAACCAAGATGACCCGTATTCGAACTTGAGCTTGAAATCATAGAAACAACCTGTCTGATAAATTTCAAGATTATTTGGACTGAAAATGCTACTTCTCCTTCTACAAGAAGATTTTCAAAGTTATCGCTATATAAGCCTATGTAAAACAATAATGCCGGGTTGGGGCCAAATTTGACCCCAAGGGTATAATTTGAACGAACTTGGTAGAGGTCCACTAGACAATGCTACATACCAAATCTTAAGGCTCAGGGCCTTGTGGTTTCAGACAAGAAGACTTTCGAAGTTTTTCCTATATAAGCCTATGTAAAACCAATGACCCCAGGGTGGGGCCAAATTTGACCCCAGAGGTATAATTTGAACAAACTTGGTAGAGGTCCACTAGACAATGCTACATACCAAATATCTAAGCTCTATGCCTTACGGTTTCTGACAAGAAGATTTTTAAAGTTTTTCCTATATAACTCTATGTAAAACTAGCTACCCATGGGGCGGGGCCATTTTTGACCCAGAGGCCATGGTTTGAACAAACTTGGTAGAGAAACACTAGACAATGCTACACACCAAATATCTAAGCTCTATGCCTTACGGTTTCTGACAAGAAGATTTTTAAAGTTTTTCCTATATAACTCTATGTAAAACAAGTTACCCCTGGGGCCGGGCCGGTTTTGACCCAGAGGCCATGATTTGAACAAACTTGGTAGAGAAACACTAGACAATGCTGCACACCAAATATCTTAGCTCTATGCCTTACGGTTTCTGACAAGAAGATTTTTAAAGTTTTTCCTATATAACTCTATGTAAAACAAGTTACCCCTGGGGCCGGGCCAGTTTTGACCCAGAGGCCATGATTTGAACAAACTTGGTAGAGAAACACTAGACAATGCTGCACACCAAATATCTTAGCTCTATGCCTTACGGTTCCTGACAAGAAGATTTTTAAAGTTTTTCCTATATAACTATGTAAAAAAAGTTACCCCTGGGGCGGGGCCATTTTTGACCCCAGGATCATAATTTGAACAAACTTGGTAGAGGTCCACTAGATGATGCTTTATACCAAATATTAAAGCTCCAGGCCTTGTGGTTTCTGACAAGAAGATTTTTAAAGATCCAAGTTTCAAAATCTGTTTTCAGCTCCTGTGACCCAGAAATGCAATGGACCGGAACCATTTGAACAAACTTGGTAGAGCTTCATGCAAGGAACATTCTAGGCAAGTTTCATTAAATTTTGCCCAGTGGTTTCAGAGGAGATGTCGTTTGAATGAATTGTGGACGACGGACGGACGGACGGACGGACGCCGGACAATCAAGGATCCTAAAAGCTCACATGAGCATGCTCAGGTGAGCTTAAAATCAACAAAGGGCCATAATTCTGTTAAATTTGGTCGCAGCAAAAATTCCTTCCTTAACTACCATCTACACATTAAGGTTGTTCATCCCTGGAAGTTTAAGCAAAATCTGCCATCCGGTTTAAGAGGAGTTGCATTCACAAGATTTCGGGACGTACGGACGGACGGACAGACGGACGGACGGACACGTGCAACGCTATATGCACCCCACTTTGTGGGGGCATAATTAAATTTTCTCGACTATTTTATGTAATATGGAAATAAAACAATACATAGAGATAGCAATTTCCACCTCCAGTGTGCGCGTCTAAATTGAAAATGCTAGGTATTTCACTTGTAACTGAAGTTCAATGTCATTTACTTGACAACACTAATAGTTTTGGTATTTTAAAAAGCATTTTACATTAAATAATTTGATATTGATGTTTGTTATCGAGTCTGCTTGCTTTGAGCTGAAAACAGCTGCTTCCATCCAACTGATTGGGATTTCAAAAGGCAATGGGTAAGCACTCTTATCTAAGGTTTGATAACTGTTTTTTTCTCGTATTAATAGTAACTAATCGGTAACATTTTAGAATGTCTCATTTTGTTTTAACCATGCTGTTTTATTGCAGCGCTTGTTATTTCATAGTAAGACGACATTTAAAGGCTCTGATATTACATGGAATGTCTGCAGTTCCACAAAGTGAAAGTCATAATGTGGGTTCATGGTATTTTCACACAGTTAATGAGAAAAGCATTGCAGATGTTTCTAGTCCCAGCAGAACACCAAAAATATACTTGCATCACGCAATATTGGTAATTATGTCACTAGAGTCATGTCTGTTGTCTAATTTAAGATGTAAAACCGTTTTTTCAGACGTATTTAATTGTTTTCACTTTATCCGTTTGTCGGGTTTAGGCACACTAGTAACAGAGGAATAATTTGTTGTCGGTTAGACAACAACAGCTGTCATGTGGTAGTTTTACTTACATTTCTTGTTATTTTGATTACTTATTATTTACTCTTACCACAACTTATCAAAGGACTATAAATCCTTCTGAAACATACTGTTGCACATTTGTTTGTTTTATGATAACATTTCGGAAATAAATATATAACTAACAATATTGTTTTAAAAAGCTGGTCGACCTAGGTTACATTGTAAGGATTATGTAGTTATCAGTCAAAATGGCTTATTAAAAAAAGTGTAATCGATTATGCTCTACTTTGTAAAGTAGTTACTATTCCATATTACTGTGACCCTACACAAGCAATCGAGTATCTGAAAGTCTTTTTAAAAACATAAATTGCACTGGTTTGTACTGACTAGGCAATAGAATTTAGAAATGACTCCAAATCCTTGCTAAAAAACAGTGACAAAAATGCTATCCATTTATCTGTCGGTTCCAGTTACACTGCATTCCATTCTTAGTAAAGGCATATTGATTGCGCTTCGGGTTTATCCGATTCCTGTCAGGAGACAAACAAAGTCGGAATTTTACCCGGTTGTTTAACAAAATCCCTTTGTGTGTTACATTGCCTATCTGTACATTCATCTGTAAGACAGAAGATGTTATTCGTAATAAACCATCGATAATCCAAAGACTTACCATTCCTTCTTTTTCGTAAACTGTCAGCCGTTCAAGCGTCTTAGAAAGTCAGGCTACGCCGGCTCAGATGTCTCAGATTCTCGAATGCTGATTGGTAAGATTTAAAATATTTTTTGTTAGAAACGCATGGAAGTTCAAACTAATTGACTATTCAAAAATATATTTCTTTTGGGCTTCCTTGCTTATACAGATTTATCAAAAGCTCAAACTATAGTTATTATTTTAAACCGATGGTATTCATCTTTCACATATAATTCTTCGAAACTATTCTCTATTGACACATATAACATTTGAATATTAAATGTGATGGCTCTTAAGATATAAGAACAGTAAGTCTGTGGATGAAAACACATGTATCTAATTTATTCCTTCGTTGTATCATGCAATATATAATTTCAAAAGGTACAGTTCGCATCTAAACTTTCAGTGACTATCAGTTTGTGCACGATTTACAATCAGATGAAAAGCAATTTGGATGTCTGAAGTTTAGGAAAGAAACTAATCAAGAAACTTCTCCCTTTTATTGAAGACTATTTTAGCTCTCTTCATTGCAACTGTCGCAGTTCTCTTTTCTTTTTAATAGATTTCTAGCAGATATATTGTCAAGTATTTGGTGTGACATCTGTTTCTGCAAACCGATGACTACAGCACATATATCAGTGTTGACTCGATGTCACGAACAACTTCCGCTTGTAGTTTTATTAACCAAGTGAGAAATGAACTAAACAATATCGATATATGTAAAACATTGCATTCAGAATTGAAATTAGCTTAGAGAGAAATAAGAAACTAATCAAAGCACGAGTATGATAATTTTACAATGCATGTGTGTTTCATTATCTTCAATACTTATTCCATTTGAAATTCCCACCGTTTTTAAATAAATATGAATTATAGTAGTCAGTTGTCTAAATTGAACACAGTGTTTTTTTACTGGCACATCTGCCACATTGAGGACAGTGTTTACAGTTGAAAGTCTTTCGTGAGTTTATTCATACGTAGCCGACTAATCTATTTTAAGACACGAACAAAAAGGCATTGGTGTTCACATTGAAAATAATCACTTATTTACACCTCTGATACTACCGACGTTCTCTTAACTTTGCAAGATTGCGAGTAGACAGCTGAATAAATATCTGAAAGTGAAAGTTTTCTTCAGTTTGTTCTACAGTAACTACCCTGTGCTCGGCTGAGTTACGGCTCTTAGTTACTTTTATATTGTCAATTTCCTACACATGCTTTGTCTAATTAATCGTATATAAGTAGTATCATTGACAAACTTAACCTACTGGTATAATGTTGTTGTTTTTTCATTAAAGAAAATCAAGTCTGAATGTTAAATAACAAATATAATTACAATAAATAATCAAGTATGATATAATTAAGACATATCCCTCAGGCAGACTTAAATGTAACGGATATGTAAACATTTTAGTCCACTTGACCAGTCTGCCTGATTTATGCGTGTGTCAACAATTTTTGTCTGCACAATAGAAGTTTCATTTTTGATTTGAACAAAACTTACACAGAACATCTACACCAGTAGATCTCGGTTCCTTTCTGGAAGCGGCCTGATCTCATCATGCATTATGAAGTTATGGTCCCTGAAATGGCCAAAACAGGGATATGTTGCCTTCTCTGGATGATAATAGTTTCATTTTTTTTGTAACCAATGCTAAAAAGATCATAGACCAGGAATAGATCTTGGTTATTTTCTTGAACGGACCTGATCAAGTTATGGGCTCAAAAGTTATGGGCCTTAGAAGGCCAACTTAGATCTATACAACTCCAAAAGGATCATTTTGGAGTATAAAATATCTTTCTTTTTCGTCCAGTAAATGAGGAATGGAGAAATGTAAGCAAGAACAAAACATGTTAGACATTTCTGTATTATTCTGATGCAGACTCTGTACATCTTTATAGAATTGCATCACGTTATACGCAAAAGTGCGTGTGTTTTTCCCGTTCGAATCACTTGTAGTAATACAAAATACTCGTGAAACCCTTGTCAGATTCAAGACATAGTTTGTATAGGAATCTCAAAAATAAATCTGTTTATTTAGAAAAGTCTCTAAATCACGACAATGATTACATCAGTCAAACAGAAAGCAACAACTATGGTCGTAATATAAATTCTGACTGCTGGACTATTTCTATTGTGCAGTCTCCCAAAATATATTTACAAGAAGAATGTATAAATACAGCTTTAAAGTATCTTGTGATAAAATATCTGAAGAATTTAAAACTGAAGGCTATGTGAAGATGTAAACTGCAATCCTTTGTAAGCTTCAAACTGTTTCGAGTAGATCAGTTGTCAAAAAAAGTACAATACCGCCAACAAACGTAACAACTATGGGATGTCTAGCCATTTATATAGTTTATAATTTTGAAAGTTGCCTTATGTAACGGACAATAGTGATAACTTAAGAATGTGAACATGTTAAATGCTATGAATCCGACAACGTCAACTTGATATGCAATGGAAAACCTTTAAATTGCAACAAAATCTTAGAACATCAAATTCTTTCAAAAAAGGGTAAACGAAACGACATGAATGTCATTTGGTAAAATCGAAGTGTTTAAACTTCAAAATATATCTCTATAACATATGATGTCAATTCCTTTTACCGAGTTATCAATAAATGGAGTTTTATATTCGATATTTTATTCCATTCAATCTTTATAAGGAAATTAACAACGTGACGAAAAGAAATCTAACAAGAACAACTTTAATGTTTCTACTTGCATTTGGGAGAAATCTTGATGGCGGAAACAGTATTTCTTAAATAAGAATTGCTGCACAAAAAATAACAGATAGAAGTGAAAAGTGTCCGCATAAAATGTTTTCGAGTAAACCCTGATTACGAGACACATCACTTACCAAAGTTTTTAAGGCTGTAATTTTGTAAACTTATAATGTTTAGAGCCACTCTTCCTTTCCAGGGAATATTTGTTGGCAAGTTATTGAAATCATGCGAACACTAATAATGACGTCACTGTACTTGCGCAAACATTCTCATTCTTTATTTCTAGCTATCATAAGGCTACAGCTAGCTATCTTAAGGCTACAACAGCATATAACAATGGCATCCATTATATTAAAAGATTAAAACATCAATAGTTAAACTCCTTTAAAAGACACGAAATATTTATGTTATCAAAGAAATTACATAGATTTAAACGACAAGTATAGCATTTTCAAATTTAGACGCGTATTTCAAAACTTAATATTGGACACAAAACAAGCTGTTTTATCTAGATTGGTATATTCATAGTCAAAGCTTATTCATTTCATAAGTCAGTATTTATTTATTATGGTATGAAATAAATTTGAATAACTAGTCAAGTATATCAGCTTTTACTCATTGACAAGTACATTTTCTCGCCTTAGATTGCTAGAACATGCTATTACACATTTACATTAGTTTGTTTTTAATACTGGAGACCTCGTGTTTAAATGACAGGAAATTTTCTTGCTCTTACATGGCAAACTCAGTTGAGCAAATACTTATGTGTTTGATTGAAATTTTAGCCTTGTCATTTTTTTATTATGCCTGACTGATTTCTTTACGTCTCTTTAGTACAGAACAAAAAGTGCTAAACATTTGTGTCGACAGATGATATAGTTCTTCTTACATGAATTCGATTCAAAGTATAGCGAAATGAGTGTCCAAGTTTGCTGGTGAAATACGCGACTAACCATATAGTTTGGCTGATAAAAGATTGTAGTCCAAAATGTTTTTGAAATATGGCCTCAGCGCTCTATCCGACAATTATGCTGCAAAGGGAAGGTATTATTCTACAACCTTGCACAAAAGAGACAGTGTCTAAAGATGATTCATTCCTCCGCAATAGCCATAAAACAGCCAGATAATATCCTGCAATGCTGTTTATATCACAGATTATAAAATTTTGTCATCGTCTATCGTATAAAAATTGCTGAAGGTCATTAAGACACAGCTCAAACAACATGACATAAACGTCAATTTTCACATTTGATCCATAAATAAATATTGAGACATGATTTAGAGATGTAAAAAAACCTGAGTCTGAGTCACAGATTTTATGAGTACAATAGCAGGACTTGTTAATGCTGCGATTTTTGCAACAAACACTTCGAACAACTGTTTTCTCCTGAATGTAAACGATAAAAATATTATAATATGTGTCTGTATTAATCTTACCAGATGTATTTATAAGATTATGTCTTTGACCGTTGCCATGTCAAGTGTATGTGCTATTTTGTATGAAGTTCGGACAAGCCCAATTGCACTTATTTTCTTCGTTGTCCTTTTGATGAGCCATCTCATTTCTATGTTAAACACCTTAGTGTAACATTGACCTTCAAGCAACAGACATGCAACTTACATGCACGAGAAAACTCCACAAGAACGATTGTTAGCAAGTGTACTTAGAAGTGTTATAGGTGTGTTCTTGTTAGATAATTTTTATGGGGATTTGGCCCTTGATTTGTCCAAATTTGAATGTATTTGGGCATATTCCATAACTGCTGATCATATTTTGAGGGACTCCACAGGAACGATAAGCGAGAGCAGTTATGCCTTTTTTCGTCTTGTTGTGATCGGATGATTTTGACTGAAGTTACCACCATTGATTTGTACAATTTTAAATACAGTTGAGCATATCTATATAACTGCTGGTTAGACTTAAACGAAACTTCACAACGATGAATATTAGCAAGAGTAGTTACTCATATTGTTAGCTTATACTGGTTGCTTGATTTTTAGCAGAGTTGCGGCCCTTGATTTGTCTAAATTTGAATACAGTTAGTCATATCTCCATAACCATTGGTTGGATTTTTATGAAACTTCACAGCAATGATCATACCCAAGTTTAGTTATGCATATTATCAGTGTGTTCCTGCTAAATGTTTTTTAGTAATGTTGCAGTGCTTAATTTGTCCAAAATTGACTACATTTCAGCATGTCACTATAACCTCTGGTTGGATTTAGACCGATTTCGGATTTTAATGACATGTGTGTGGAGGCATATCATAAGTTTTTCTCAACAAAAATCTCTAGTTTGTTTATAATTACTGTGACGCAGTATTTGCATATGAAGACATATCAATTTAGCTTTGTAGTGCAATATATTCTAAACATGACTAAACATTTTGCATGGATTTTTCCAAGTTGTATTAACAGTTCTTATCGGATTAAGCAATTTTCATGCAACATAAAAGACAAAAACATTATCTGTAATATAAGCTATTGATCAGATATTATTCTACAGAATATAAATTAGTTGTCTTTATGAATGAATCATCAACTTGCGCCAGTATCTCCATTTTGTATGCTTTTAAAACACTACATCTCTTTACAATACCTAATTTAGTATATAGAATGACGTATCTATTATGATATAGCCCTAGGATGATCTTTCCATAAGTTTGACTGCATTTTGTCATTATAACCAAATGATTTAAAATGTTCGTCGCATAGTTCAATCCCGTCAGCAAAATTTGACTTCCGTCATTCTTTGATACGATTACTTGTGATCAGAATATTACCATTTATCGATCCAGAATTTACATATTTCATCTTATGTTCTAAAACATCTTCTGTCAGGCATAGATAGTCACGTTGCACTGAAAAATCTGGACGTCCTCCGTAAATCTAACAACAGAAGGTGGTATAGGATGGATAAAAAAGGTAATACGGTGATTTACAAACTTGTGTTATAAATATTTTTTAGTATCTTTATTTTTAGCAAGAACTTAATTTTAATGAACCTGTCACCTCCTTATCGAACTGAGAGTAGAGGCTTATGCACAAGAAGTTAGAAATAATATATGTTTTGGTGTAACATCCTAAGTAATATACATGCTGTTTCTTAAGATACAGTTTTGTTTCAAAGATTGCAGCATTACTCCGAAAAATAGAAAACTGAACTGTAGTGTTAATAAGATATTTATAAGGTTAACTAGTGTTATGCCATTCCAAAATCGTCAATACTTTCGTTGGCGTAATATTTAAATTGTATTCTGATAGTACAGTGCTGCAACAATATTAAAACTTCAAGGATTTGGAAGTCGCTGAGTTTATCTCCTAAAAGATAGAATACTCGTGGAAATGTTCCAATAAATTCAATTTTAGCACAATAGATTTCCACTAAGTGCAGCACCACACCGTTTCAAATACATTAATTTCTACTCATATAACTAAAAAGTAATCTATACAAAGATAACTACAAAGAAATTCATTTTAAATTTTCTCGACCATTTTATGTGATATCGAAATATAACAGAAAACTAAAAGGTAGAAATAGCTACTTCTGCATCCAGCGTGCGCATCTAAATTGAAAATGCTGTGCATTCTACTTGTTTCTGAAGTGAAATGTCATTTCCTTGCCAACACTTTGAACTTTTGGTATTTTCAAAATGCATTTACATTTAACTAAATTCATTTGATATTTTAAAGAAGCAAATGATGTTTGTTGTCGAGCCTGCTTGCGGTGAGTTAAAAACGTCAAATCCCCGCAACTGGGATTTAAAAGGCAACATCAATAGTTTGTTGTAAGTAGTGTTTTCGTATTCACGGCTTCAGCTCAGTAACATTTTTAGAATGTTTCATTTTGTTTTGAATCATGCTGTTTTATTGCAGCGTTTGTTATTTTACAGTAAGACGACCTTTAAAGGCTGTAATATTGTATTGTATGTCTGCAGTTTTACGGACTGTAAGGTGAAAGTCTTAATGTGGATTTATGGTATTTTTCACCCAGTTAATGAGAACAGCCCTGCAGATGTTTCTAGTCCCGGCAGAAGATCGAAAATATACATTGATCAGGCAATTTTGATAAAAATGTCAATAGGGTCATGCCTGTTGTCTGATATAAGATATAAAACGTATCTAAGTACCCATTTCAGTTGTATTGAGTTGCTTTTCTTCCATCTGTTTTTCGAGCTTAGGCCCACTAATACAAGATGAATATCTTATTGTCAGTTAACTATACGGAGGCTGTCGTGTGGTAATTAGACTTATATCTTATTATTTTGACCAGCTATAATATTTCCTTACCACAACTTATCATAGGACTGCAAATCTATCAACACATATTAACACATCTGTAGACTTTACGATTACATTTTGGAAATAAATATATAATGGAATATTTATTTTCTTTACTTCCTGGCTAATAAAAAATTATCAAAAGCTCAAACTAAACCTATAATTTTCACACCGATGGATTCGTTTTTCACAAATAATTCTACGAAACAATGCTCAATTTACACAGATACCGATGGTATATTCAATGTGATGGCACTTAAAATAAGAAAAGTAAATCTGTAGGTAACAACACATGTATATGTTTACTCTTTATAGCATGAACTATATCATTTCGAAAGGTACGGGTAGCATCTGAACTTTCACGTTCCATCTTTTGTGCACGATTTACAATCAGATAAAAAACCTATGTGAATGTCTGAAGTTTAAGTGAGAAACTAATTTAGACATTTACACTTTTATTGTATACTACTTTAGTTCTTTTAATTGCAGCTGCCACAGTTCTCGTTGTTTCTAAATAGATTTCTAGCAGATACATTGTCAAGTATCTAGTGTGAAATCGGTTTTTGCAAACTGATTACTGCAGCAAATATATTGTTAGAATGTGACCAATGTTTGTTCGTCGTCATTTACAGCATCATCGTATATGGTGTTTTATTAACCGATGAGAAATTAATTTTACAAAATTGGTATATGTCTAAGACTGAATTAAGAATTGAAATTATCGTTGTTATAAGTAAAAAATCTAATCAAAGTACGAGTATGATAATTTTGCAATGGCTGTGTGTTTCATTATCTTCCATGCGTGTTCGATTTGAAATTTCCTCCCTTTTCAAATAAATATAAAATGTACTTTGTCAGTTGTCTGAACTTTATATAGTGTTACTGTTCTATTAGCACATCTGTAACATTTAGGGTAGTGTTTACAGCTGTAAGCCTAATGTGATTTCATTTCTATGTAGCCAAATCATCTAAGTTACGACATTAGCAAATTATTATCATATACACAAAAGGTCATTGACTACCCTGGGTTCGGCTGAGTTACGGCTCGTAGTTACATGTACATTTTCGTACGCATGTCTTGTCTAATTTTCCGTATATATCTACTTTCATTGGTAAACATTGCTGATTGGTTAGATACTTTTTTAATCTTATTTTTTAAGCCTGATTGTAACATTTATACTAAAAAAAGAAAGAAAGTCGTATATAAGAGGATGTGTATGTTTAATATTATTGTGGCTCGTTTTTCTGTGAAATATAGATGCTTAGATCTATCTAAAAGTATTTTTAAATGCCTGGAGGGAACACTGTATATTAACACATGAAAAAAGAGTAAGCTGGTTGGTTGAGAGCGTAAAAAAGACAGCAGTAAACAGTCTAAAATTCTTTGACATCCATTTCTAGACATTAAGAAAAATTTTAACGGCATTAGATATCGAGAAAATATATTTAATCGAAGGTTGGTACTGATCATTACTAGCTGTTGCTTACTGAAACACATGTCATATTGAGCTGCTGCTTGAGGTGGAAAAATACAACAAAACCAACAAGCAAGAAACAGACAAAAAGAAATGAAGAAAATAAACAACCCCCTCGAACAAATCCAGCAACAAACAAAGAAACAAAAATAAATAATGACACGGAGGAAAGCAATGTTTTATTCTACTTTCTGAGAAAAAGGCTGATTTAAAAAAAAGTAATTATGAATAAAAAGCATATGTAATAAGCCTTTTCAAAATATAAATATAAAATATATACATTAAGCCCCAAAAAACTTATAGAAATACTATGTCTATCCCACTGATTCAAAAAGAATATTAAAAAGTCTTTGTATAAATCTATGTTGGAAAGAATAGAAAGAAAAAATAAATTATGTCAACTGTAAATTATTCACAAAGACAATTGGAGATAAGGGTTTTAAAATATACATCTGATTAAGATCCACGTGACTACAGATTTCTGCTTATATCTCCATCTCGGAGCTTTGTTGACCATGTAGTTCAGATGACAACAGTGTCTTGCTGACCATGTAGTTAGATTGTAATGGAGCCTGGTTTCAACAATCTTTTAAAACCACTAGGCAAAGCTGTATACTGAACATCAAGGCTGTGTGTAAACTTCTTTTTTTTATTTTGGAGAATGAGGGACCTTCCTGATAACAAATTATCTCCCCTACTCAGATAACATCAAAGGTATGTCACAGAACTGATATAGGTGATATGGTTACTAACGTACTATCACCAGCCCAGGTAGCTCAGTTGGTAGAGCACCTGACTTGCAAGCGGGGGGTCGCGGGTTCGAGCCCCGCCCTGGGTATATGATTTTTCTGACCCCGCGACATTGGCGCCCAACGTGGGACGTGCTTGTTACATTGCTACGCATGTGCTTCCATTATAAGTCTCTATGTCTGTGAATTCGGGGACGAATTCTTATAGAGCAGGGGAGAATGTCACAGGACTGATATAGGTGATATGGTTACTAACGTACTATCACCAGCCCGGGTAGGTCAGTTAGTAGAGCACCTGACTTGCAAGCGGGGGGTCGCGGGTTCGAGTCCCGCCCTGGGTAAATGAATTTTCTGACCCCGCGACATAGACAAAATAGTACATTGGTCCTTTCAGTTGGAATCCTCTGACTTTATCCTTGTCTCTAATTGTGATTGTTTGACTTTTAGTTGTGAAAATTGTCATTTATATATTAAATAAAAAGTTAGGATTATCGAAAAAGAAAGATAATGGTGTTAACAAACATGTTGCTAAACTTAATGTGCAATTTGACTACCATTGTTGCAAATAATAAGGCTTAATTATCACCATACCAAAAGAGAAAATAGCGATAAAAGCAGAGAAATCCAAATGGAAGGACCAATGTAATATCAGAGAGTATTCACGGTAGATAATCTACCAATGTCCAACATTAAATTTATAACTGCCAGCTGTTAGTTGTTTTTCTTCATTTTTTCTCTCTAAAATTCAAGAAGACATGGACGGACTAGTTGTGTACGTGGTACGAGACAAATGCGTTTCATTGATTGATATAAAGAAATGGTTTCCTTAAAGTGGCCAACCCTGCTATTGCTGAATATATAATATTATATCAATGACAACGATTATTGAGAGAGAAAAAAATAGCTTGTAAATGGATGAAAAGATTACGAAAAAACTCACACCATAAGATCTGACAACACATTTTCTCGTCAAGTTAAAGATAATTATGAGAAAATGCTTTTTAGTTGAATTTTTCAACATCAGCAATGTCAAAACATCATAACATGTCGTGCCATCAGATGGATCTTGTAAAACATTATGTAATACAAACGACATTGATCGGAAATATTATCCAACGTTAATGAGTTTTGCAAAATTTAATCAGCATTAGAAATCTCTAAATGGAAAATGATTCATAAATGCGCAGCGCGTAGCATTGCGTAGTATTTACATGGAAACTGTATGTCATACATGATAATTGTAGAATTAGTGTAGAATAATAACATTATTAAAAGTCGTAATTCACTATAGATTGCATTACTCTGTCATTCAAACACCTGTCCTCTGTTCTTCTAGCGGCGTCTTAGTTTAGTATTTGACACTTTCATACATAAATATGAAGTCTTACTAGACCACTTAGTTGAAATGGTAAATTTTTATTCTCTCTGAAAAACGGTATAAAGACGTTTGCTGTGCAGTTGATATTTTTGAATTACATTCATTTGAAAAAAAAACAACAACAAAAAACAAAACAAGGAAACAACAACAACAACAAAAAACAACAAACAAACAGAAAACATTCCATCTTATTCAATCGCTAAGAGTCAAGGTCAAATTTATATTCTTGTCGTAAATGGATTCGCGATGGTCTCTCAGGTTAATTGCAGTTTCATATTATTTTACAGAATGGTTGAAACAAAGTTAAAGCACTCTGTAAATGATTTTCAAAATATTTGATTTCTGACAGAAATATATATATATATATAGAGAGATTGTCTAGCTGATGTTGCAAACTATACGTTTTGTCTAATATAAAGGGCGATGTCGCCAGCAAACATAAATATCAGGAGTGAAGTAATGTCCGGGAATAAATACATGCCATTGATGTAACCAGACTGTTATTTTCTAGGAAATTCATTAATGGAGAAGGAAAATGATATCGATAATGCCACACAGCCTTTCCTCATGTCTGTGGTCTGCCAAGATGATTTCCTTCAAAGCACGAGATTAATACATCGTCGGCAAGGTAACTATTATGTTATTAACTGTGTAGAAAAAATAGGTTAGGGGTTATTATTTTAATATCCTGTCAATGTGAAACTAGCTGTCGAATGACAAATCATATAGGAAACTATTTTCCATCTGTATGAAATTCATTGTTTTTCACAGACATAAAATAAACTACTTCCGTTTTGAAATAATCTTAGAGTATTATTATGTTTATCCTGTACGTAGAAAAAAACAAGATTACGGTCTTATATCAAGATTAAAATGAAAATTCTGACATTTTTTTCCTCATTGCACTAGTCATAGATTTCACTGCTTCTTGATTGCTAGCAGAAACAATTACTAGCTTTAAATCTTTTATTTTGAAAGGTTTATTGCAGGAAATATATTATCAGATTACAATCTGATTTATATTACAATCTGATTTATATATCGTCCATTCTTGTTATAATTAGCCGTATGATAGACGCTCATTCATGTAGTACTATTGATTAAAAAAAGGAATATGCAATTGAAAACAGTTGGGAACTTGAAATATGAGATACATATAGCAATTATCAATGACTCAACAAAACGAAAGTTTTTGTAAGCATTAAGACACGAACTGAATTTTTCTTAACCTCTTTCAAGACACTCGAAATGAACTGTCTCAATCCTAGTTAAGGCCACAGACAGGCCAAAATGTTGCCCCGAAAACGTTGATGTCCCCGATTCGAGATAATGCTAAAATATCATTTTTCCACCAGATTCTCTTAAATCTCGATATAACTTCAGCTTGACTACAAAAATCACCTGTAAATACAGCAGGGGTTCAAACAAGCCCAACTACAAAATGTTATACAAAAAGTGTTGCCCTTGAAAAAAATGGCACTTCTGCGGAACTACTGTTTACTTAATTCAAATATGACGTTATTTCACAATTATTGCTAAGGTGATGCAAACAAAACAGCTAATTGGAACATGTTTATAATAATCATTAAATTTTACTTTCATTTTTATACGAAAGGTAAAGGTCACAGTGAAGTCAATTTCAAGAAAGGATTTGATTTGTTATAAATACCTATGTTAAGCCTATGAAACTGAAGGCAGTAAATGTACTTACATGTTGTTTTAAAATTTGCTGAGGAAATATCTCTTTGATTATTTGAAAGTTCGCCCTAATGCGTCTTTCTTTGACAGAAATAGAAAATCGTTTCGATTTAGTAAGGTGGAATGTTTTGTAAAAAGAATCCATTTTCACAACCTAATTTTATTGTCTCCTAAAAAAGCAAAACATATTACTAAATTTGACAAAAATGATGAAACGTGAAATATTTCATGCAACATCTTGGTAAGTTTTATATAATTATTATTATGTCATTATCTTTCGTGCTAGACAACTTGAGTATCTCGAGAAAATAAGAAATATGTAGAAGCTGCCTGCCGGTATGCGCCAAAAAATACTTTTCTTTGGCCAAACCCCAAGTCTTCCATAACATAGAAAATTATAACATGACGAAAATTCCCATCGCGTGATAAAAACGATGGAAGTCTTCCACTGTGGAGAATCCTCGACGTGTCCAGGAAAGAATGCATTATGTAAATATTATATATTACTTCGAGTACAAAAAGAACAAAACGAATGTACAGTGGACAGATCAGTTTTAGTGTTTATGTCTTGATAAATTCAGCCATATTTGTTAACGTCTGTGGTAAATATTTCATATATTATAGTATCTTCTTTGTAAGTTGTTTCGAAAATAGCACGACCTTTTGACCAGCCGTTACTGACTAAAATTGGTAAATGTACGGAGCGTTTTTACGGGGCATTTTTTAAAGTTTATGTTTAACCTGTTTAAAAATAGTTGACCTTATTTCTTGATTGCATTGCCATTTTGACTAGCTTCCTGTCAGAAATGATATTTTCAGTGTACAAAATTGTAGCACATTTCTAATCATTTTGCGGTCAACATTATGCATTGCCATTGGTAACAAATATTTGTAAGTGATCATTGCTTATTAGTCTAAGGAGACATGAACTTAAAAGCGCTCATTTGTAACAATCACATAATGACACAAAATTCAATATGTGAACTATAAAATCACCAGAGTAAATAAGGCAAAATATTGGTAACTTTACACTGGAAATATTTTCTGTCTATGGAATACAATCGTATTCTATGAATTAAAAAAATTCTTGATGACTAAATTGCACATGCAACTATTAAACTTGACGTAAGTCAAGACATTGCGTAAACAGATTTTGAATAAATTTTCATTAAAATTTCATGATTTTCTGGCAGTAAATTTGTTACTTTCCTTATATCGTAATGCTTGGTTTTAGTAAAAGATCAATTTAGAAGTAATTTAAAGTATGTGGCATTAAACATTTAGTTCACCAGAATTCCTTAATTACAAAATTAATGTAACAAATATCCGAGTAACTAATGCTTCTTGAATATCCAGGAGTCCCTCATAATTTCTTAAGGAATGCGACAGGTGATTAAATAGGAAACCAAGATCAAAGAAAAAAAGTTTGAAGCTCTGTAAAAAGTTAATGCTGTCATTTATCCACGTTTTAGACTTCCGAACATAGGGTGTTAACAATGTTTACACACGCGTAGCCTAAACTCTTAAGCATTCGATTTCTTTCTCAAAGTTGTAAGTCGATAAAAACGGAACTTCGACATATGAACGTAATACACTTTGTTCGAATGAATAGAACGAAAAACAGATCTTCTAAAGATGTTTGAAAATATAGCCGTTGATGAAAACAGTAGACAGTTTAATACATTTTAAACGAGAATTGGATAGCATTCAAGAATTCACAAGTTATTTTAAAGTCATTTTACGCTAAAAAAGCTGAAAACCTGAAACCTCTTCAAAGTAAAAACTGAACAAAATCAAAAAGAAAGTAACTGAAAGGGTTGTATGAAAACTGAACAAACTGAGTATATTTATTGAGCTGCCTCTGAAAAAGGATTATATACTTTAATTCGGAATAATATTGAAATTATTTCAAACACTTGTGTTATAAAAGTAGTTTATCCACCTGTCCTATTAGAAAGTAACTCTTTAAAATAGGATTGCAATGGTCAATGATGCCGAGATACCATTTTGTGACATTGCGTCATTAAAAAAATAGCAGCTTTTTATGTAAAATTCTAATTTAAGTCATTTAGGAATTGAGTATACATGGTTATAATATATTACAATGGTTAGAAAGTCAATGGGGTATTTTATCCAGTTTGACTTTTACCCTTATAAAAATATTGGCGTATATGAAACAGTACGCTTCAACAAAATATCCCAATGGAATGTTAACAGATTTCATTAGATTATTCAAGACAGATGAACGGTATTTAAAATATGCACAGTGCTCATTTAAAGGGACATTTCATCAAATTAACATATCTATTTTATTAGATTATTTGCTATGAAAAAAATAATTGATAAGATTCCGTTTAGTTCCTATACAAATTTGATTAATTAATGAATTGAAACCAACAGTTTGTTCAACAATTCAAATGAAGGGAAAGACAGTCTTAATTTGAATAGATTTTAGTCGTAGCTGTATTTAAATCGGTATTGACCTACATTTTTGACGAATGAAATTGTAAGACACAAAATCTTCAGCTGAAGAAGGAAGTTTGCCATTGGTTAAAAGTGTTGCTGTTAAATCGTAATTGCCAGTTTAATGCTTCTGAAAATAATGCCATAATAATAACATTAATACAGCGTAAATGAAATATAAAAAAGGTTTTAACCATGAGAAGCTATACTATTTAAGTAAATGGAAAAATATATAATAAATATGACTACATATTTAACTAATTTTACTGAAACTGATATTTACATTTTTAGCTAACATTACACTCAACATTTTTTTTTCGTTTATAGCCTTATCTGTTACGGAAATAGAACATTTGATTACTAGGCGCGCTGAACATTTGCCAATATCCGAAAATTATACACGTTATGGGGCATTAATTTTGTACTGTTTCTACGCATCATGTTTTTAAAAAAAAGATATTTCGTGTTTCATCTTCCAACGACTGCATTCAACGGCCAATGACTACATTCGGTAAAGCGTCTAGAATGGAGTGTAGTGTTGACGAAATATCTGAAAAGCATAATATAAATCGCAATCTTAGGTATTTAAAAGCGATAAAAACGTATATTTAAGGAGTTCAGTTTGTTTTCTATTTCAGATTATCACACGGTCTTCATTTGTTTGTAACTTTGTTACCTTGAAACAAATATAATTTAACATCTGTAATGCTTTTCAACGTCTGGTCACAATTATCTACAAACTGTACATTTCAAACTGTTCATAAACGACATACAACATCTATTTTAACAAACGTGACAGATTTGGGAAATAAGAAACTTGAAGTACACAAATTTTTACTAGACTTACTGTATTGACATATATATGGATGTGTCTCACCAAATCCAACTCCGAATGTCAATGAGGTTCCAGATTGAACGTCTGTCCATTCACCTCCTTGTTTTAACAGTACACAGTCATTATATTTGTGCGTATTAGAAGAATGTTGGGCATAATCATCTTGGAAATTGTTGTAGCTGAACGACACACCTGGTTAATCAAAAAATAGACAAAAAACATCCATTTTCTAATGACGTCACAATATCATATTTCCACAAACATCAGACTTTCGAAGATGTTTTTTCAGGCTTTATATTTTGTTGAGCGTAGCCACCTTTTAACCTACTATATCGGACCTCTCGGTGTTTACAGGTATGCGATAAGAGTATCTAAACTGAATGACTGTCAAGACCGCCTTCGGTAGGAATTATAAAGTTGAACTCTATTTGCTGGACTACTTAAACCTTAATATGCCGTTCTACGTTCTGTTCGGGGAAGCAACTTCTGTACGGTGATAGTCTTGCTGCCTATAATAAGCGTGTCAGTTAAAAAAATAAGTGTATGAGATGTTGCTTTAAGAATTCCATATTTGTTTGTTTCCCTCGAGTTTTGTTTACATTAAAAGTTTAAAAATAAATTGTATTTTTTAACAACGAATGAATGAATGGATGGAAAGAGGGATGAATAGATGGCTGGATGGATGGATGAATAGACGGACGGACGAACGAACGAACGAACAATTGAATGAATGAATGGATGGATGGATGAATGAGTGAATGAATGAATAAATATTTTCCTTAAATCACGTGTTTGACATTATATTTAATTAGGAGCTGTCTATTCGGCTATTCAAATTTGATGTTTACTTTTGCTTGCTAGAGTTCAGGAATACGCATTTTGAATAATAGTAATCATGTTTCATTGCTATTTATGCGAAAGCTTTGTTCATGTGCATTTAGGCATGGATGGCTCAATAACGGAACGCAACACTATCTAATTATTCATTTTACATGAAGAAGGCAATCAAAAACAAGTTGCCTTTTTAGCGCTAACAACGAAACCGGACCTATCCAGACAGCTGGTACTCGCTGTCAGCAGCAGTATTTTTTGTGACAAAGTTCAATTTCCTTTGAAATATCCGGGTATGCAGACGCCGCACATATTAATAAAATAACATGAATATGATATAGGAAAGAGTGTGAGGGAGCAGAGTAGAGGATGTATGGCAAAATTTTGACGAAGAACACGGGTGGATAGAGTAGGGCGGAGATGCAGAAGGACGTAGGAAAAATGTCTACTGACGTTGCTGGCTAGCTTTTTGGGTCGACGACTCTTGTGTTCCAGAAGGCAAGTAAAAACGTTCAAATTCTGACCCAGATTAGCATAGAGCGGGTATAAAAACAAGATATTTGAACGATCTGCTGGGAACTTATGTTTTGTTGAAGTATTTTTTCCCAGTGAATGTTAAACCAGATTATTCTTTGAGTCCTAGATTTGTCGGCAGAATGTTTTTACTTCTGATAGGCTATATTTGATTAATGTTTTCCTTTCAGTTTTAAGATATTTCAAGAAAAAAACTACTTTTAGGAAGAGATTATTTATCTAACTTGTACGTACATTTTATTTCCTCTTACGAAAAGTATCAGAATTTGGGTAATACTTTGTTCTCACTACTCTTACGAAAGCTGCCCAACACAATTATAAACAATATTCAAAAACCAGTTCTTACCAGAGATCCATCTCCATTTGCCCTCCAATACATTATTATCACCAGAGTCAGTTAATCCAAGCCAGACACCTTTCACGTAATGATGCTTATTTAGAAACCTCACAAGAAAGTCTTGTTCGGCTTTGTTTTGTACATGTACAAGATGTCCTTGAGACACCAATGCACAGTGTCTCTCGGCGTTCCCCCACTGTGTAGGCGTATCTACAAGTTCATAGCAGAAGTCCCCGAATTGTCCAAGAAAGCCATTGACACGGTTTACATCTGTGTTCTTGATGTAATCTGGACAAGCCTCTATATGACCTGAAAGAAAAGTCACTTCGGGTAAATGATACACATAAAATCATGATACATAAATTCAGAGAAAAAACAGCGTGAATATGTATATATGGTTATTTTTTTAATCAGTGAATGCATATATGCATTAATAGTTTTGATTTCCACAGCAGTCGCCATGAACGTATTCCAGTTTCCATTGTTTGCCTTAAAATTAAGAATTATCCGTCGCATTTACAATGTCCAAACCACTGATTTCTAGATAATGACATAAAAGATAATTCCTCTCACCGGTTCATGTGGATATATCTTTATTACAAGGATTTTTTTAGGATGATAGTACTTGCTGGTGTATAACATTGTAGTTAAGAGACACAATGAAAATGTAATATATAAGATATCAGCTTAGTTTCCAAAGAGTACATTTGCTACAAATTTAAATAAAAACTTTTATACAACTGAAGAATCAATATGCATAATCAAACCCTCAGGAGTTCCAGGTTTGTTTGACGACGTATGTATATTGGT